>JARHVA010001559.1:602500-1202500 GCA_037957365.1 Torreya grandis | reverse complement strand
AGATGCAATATTTAGATGGTTCATGGGACTTGAAAAGGATGCCATTTATACTTGGGAAGAAATGAAGAAGTTTCAAGCAAAATACCAAGACTATTGTAGGGTCAATAACTACAGGAGAGATGACATATTTAGAATGACACAAATTGATGATGAGTCATTGGAATAATATATGGAGATATTTTTGTTCAGCTTGCAAAAATCCAAGTAGAATATAATGAACAAGCAATCAGTCAAGTTGATATTCTTGAAAATAATTAGAGATAATTATCTAGAGGAACTAGATCTAATGTCTAATAGTGATGTTTCTACACTACCTTTTGATGAACTAATAGTTCTATGTACAAACTACTCCATATCAACCATGAACAAAATTAGGGGCAGAACCCTTCTTGTAACATTTATAGTAAGACTGCCTAAAGGTGAAGTTAGCAACCTACTCTAGGACATATATAATGAAATTATCATCCACCCATCTACTTAGCTTGATACATTACATATATGGAATAAACAAGAAGAAACTAAAAAATCTTTAGCCACTTATTACCCTGAATGCAAAAAAATGGTGGATTTCACATGCTATTACATGAAATCTTGGGTAGCCAGCATAATCAAAGAGAATACTAAGATAGTGGAGCTACATGCCATAGTAGAAGATGAGAATCAAGTGTTTTTTATGGCTCAATGAAAACTATGGGTACAAAGATTAGGTATGCCATCAAACTCTATGTTTGAAAATTATTGATTCTTAAATAATCTTCAATATGGTTATTGGATGAATATACCCAATCAAAATTGGTCTAAAACAAATTATAAGCTAGCCCAAAATTAGTTATGGATGCAACAGAATTGAAAATAACTTCAACCTAGGCAATTCCAAAACCAACAATGGTTTTATCCCTCTAATCCATGGAAATAACAATGGAGAGGTAATCAAGGCTTTCCGTAGTAAATGCAACAACCATAACAATAGGTCATAATACCAAACACTCAACAACCCATTTGAAGCACTCAATTACTCACCCAACCCATCCCCAATCCTACTAATAAATTGGTTAAACCAACGCAATCCACTGAAATAATGTAATATCCAACATATACCTTAGATATTAATCAAGTTCAAATTTACTCAAGTCATGTTCTTCAATAACCAACCTCACCCATAATCATAGAACACTTTGAACCAGATCCACTCCATCCTAATCTATAACCCCCTATGGCCAATCCTGAGCCAAGTCCATCCAAAAATTAAAAAGAATTTGACAATCCTCCTTTTTTGAAGAGATTGAACATCACATCCTAAACCAGAGCCCAAATTTAATATTTTAGGACAACTCAATAATGTGTGCATAAAAATCCCACTCTTTCAAGAAATAAAGGATGTTTATATCTACAATAAATCTATTAAAGAGCTATGTTTGAAAAAATTGGGAAGAAAGAAGAAGGATTATAAAACAGTCCTAGTCATTTGCCAACTAGCAGACATTATGTTGAGAAATATATTTCTCCCAAAATATTTTGATCTGAGAAGTGTTGTAGTTAATGTTAACATCCATGGCCAACCCATCTCCAATACTTTAATTAACTTGGGTGTAGCCATCAATGTGATGATCATGGAGACCATGCAACAACTGAAACTTACCAATCTCTATCCAATACCCACCATCTTCCAGATGGCTGACAGTTTAACTATTAAGCCTAAAGGGATTATTTCGGACCTTGTTATAACTATGAACTCCTGATAATATCTAGTAGACTTTATTTTCCTATAATCAAAATTCAACTTGGGAGGTTATTCTCTCATCATTGGCCACCCATGGTTGGCCACTACTGATGCTTTTATTGGTTACAGGTCAAGAAAAATGCTAATTTACAATGGAAATGACACCAAGAAATTAGTTCTTTATCCACCAGCTCAGCCTTCCCAGAATGATGGCCCAACCCCTTAGATTGATGACTTTGAGGAAGTTGTCTCCTTGGATACTCTCTACATAATTGACCAAAGTCCAGCTTTGTAGGCATAAGAAGAAGACACTATCCTTACTGGTATCCTAAAAAACACCTATCGACAAGATCTTGTAGCCACCAACTTGTTGGAATGTACACCATGCCCTCTTTAAAATACTGTTCTTGAGAATGATCTTGCTAAAACTGCAAGATATATTTGGGGATTCCATCAATTACTTCCCCATCAATGCAGTTATGCTCTTTTAATCACCAATGTAAAAACCATGCTTTCTTTAACAAAGCAAGTAGACATTTTTCTAGATAAACCTCTCAACATTAGCACCTCCTTAACACCCCAATAAGAAATTTACTTACTTATACTAATGAGAAATCACACCATAGCATTTGCCTAGGATTACCATGACATGAAAGGAATACCCCTAGATTTATGCACACATCACATATACATTAAATAAGAATACAAACCTATTCTCCAACCCCAATGATGAATGATTCCTATAGTTAAGAATATTATCAAAACTGAGTTTCAAAATCTCTTGGATACAAGATTTGTTTATCCTATTTTGGATAGTTAGTGGTCTCTCCCCTGGTCATTATACCTAAGAAAGGATGTAAATGGTGTATTTGTGTTGACTACCAAGAATTGAATGTTGCTATTAGGAAAGATCACTTTCTCCTTCCATTTATTGATCAAGTGTTGGATACATTAGTAAGGAAGAAGTACTTTTCCTTCCTAGACATGTATAGTGGTTATAATCAAATATGAATTACTCCATAAGACCAAAATAAAACCACTTTTACTTACCCTTGGGAAACCTATACCTATGGCATCTTGCCATTTGGTCTTTGCAATGCCCCAACTAGTTTTCAAAGGGCTATTTTGAGCATATTTTCTAATCTCTCCCATGACTATGTTGAAATCTACATGGATGATTTCATTGTCTATGGAAAAACATTCAAATAAATGTTGACCAACCTAGAGAAAGTTCTTCAACACTATCAGGACCACCAATTATCTTTGAGAAATGAAAAGTGTTACTTGATTATAACTGAAGGGATTATGTTGGGACATCATATATCCCCTATTGTAATTCAAGTTGACCTAGTAAAGCTAAGTATCATTAAAGATATACCCACACCAAAGAAGCAAAAAGATGTTAGAAGCTTTTTAGGACATGCTGGTTATTATTGATGATTCATCAAAGATTTTAATAAAATTTTCACCCCTTTATTTGGATTGCTTACTAGGGATGCTAAATTTATATGGGTTAATGATTATCAAAATGCCTTTCAGAAACTCAAATACCTTCTCATAACACTCTTTTTTTGAGAGGGTCTGATTGGAAGAAGCCTTTTCGCATCCACATACATGCATCTAAAACCACTTTAGGAGTTATCCTTGGCCAAAAATATGAATCTCTGATTTATGCAATCTATTTTATCAATAAGAATATTCAAGGGGATGAACTTAACTACACTATAATAGATAAATAATTTATTACATTCATTTATACCATGAACAAATTTTGACACTACATTATAGGTTACCAAGTATTCATCCACACAGATCATACAAAAATCAAGTATTTAATTAACAAACCTATTATAACAAGGAGGATAATTCAATGGTTGCTTTTGCTATAGGAGCTTGATATTACCATTATGGACAGACTAAGTAAGTATAATGTAGTAGTAAATTTTATATCTCAATTGCAAAATGATGAACACAGTCCTATTATTGATGAATCTTTTCTTGATGAACATTTATTTGTGATAACTATTCAATATCCTTGGTTCATATATATTGATAACTATCTTACTACAAGATCACTAATACAATATTTCTCACCTAGAAAAAAACAAAATCTGATCCAAAAGAGAAGAAATTATTCCTGGATTTTAGGATATCTCTTTATCACTGGATTAGATTCAGTTATGAGAAGATGTATCTGAGAAGATGAAGCTTATGATATTCTCAAAGCCTACCATGATGAACCATGTGGAGGTCATTTTATTACCAAATAGACTCCTATGAAAGTACTCACTCCCAAATATTATTTGCCTTCTTTTCATAAGGATGCCATGATATATGTTTGTAGATGTTATCAATGCAAGTGTATAGGAAAACCTACTCACTCTGATAAAATGACATTACAGCCACAACTGGTTTTAGAACCCTTTGACAAATGGGGACTAGATTTTTTATGTCTCATTGATCCTAAATCCAACCATAAGGAATATATACTGGTGTGCACTGATTATGTCAGAAAATAGATAGAGGTCAAAAGACTTAACCCATGCTTGAGATGAAAAAGTAGATGAGTTCTTGTATGAAGAAATTTTCACCGACTATGGAGTACCAAGAGAAATAGTCATAGACCAAGGCCCATAGTTCACATCAGACCTCACATCTACCTCGATGAAAAACTATGAAATCAGACACAAAAACTCTACCCCTTACCATCCTCAATCAAATGGTTAAGTGGAAGTGACAAATAGAGAATTGGAAAATATCCTCACTAATACTATTAGCCTGCATAAAAAATATTAGTCAACCCATCTTCTAGAAGTAGTTTGGGCTTACAAAATCACTTGGAAAACCACAACTGATCTCACTCCATATGAACTAGTTTATGGTAAGAAGCATATTCTACCCATTAGTTTGAACATAAAACATTAAGGATAACACTTGATTTGGGCTTAGATCCTTTCCAAGCTCAATAAGATAGGATCATGTAACTGAATGCACTTGATTAACTAAGAAAGGAAGCACTTCATCACACTAAAATAGTGTAAAGACAATGTGTGGATTGGCATGACAAAAACATCAAGACTCAAAATTTTCAACCTGGTGACCAAGCACTCCTTTTTAACTCTAAATACAAGGATCATAAAGAAAATCTACAGTCTAGATGGTTTGGGCCTTATGAGATTGAACAATTTTATGATAATGGAGCTATAAAGCTCATGACCATTGAATCTATTCAATTCTAATTGCTTGTTAATGGCCATAGACTCAAGCTGTATAAGAAACCATTTTCCAAGGAAACTCTCACTTGCCAACTTCTTGAAGAACAACATCCATCTCTTCTTCATGAAGCAAATCAACCTATTCCTAAAGTTAAAGGGTATTTCTATCAACTCTTCTCTAATATTTACCATGAAGAGTAAAAGCTTCCTGTAGCCAAGAATAAGCCATTCCCAATGGCTTGGTTTAGGATGAATAAAATTCTAGTTCCTTGATTCCTGTCATTCCAATTGAGTTTGAACTAGAAAATCTAAAAAAATAAAAAATCAAAATCAAAAAATTTAGTAATGAAAACCTTCAGGCCTTGCTGATGGATGTTGTCTCAAAAAACTAGGTCACTTGTTCATCGGCATTTGTTAAAAAAAATGAGAGAAGAGAAAGGCACTATTGCAATAAAAAAAATTCATCTATTTTTGTTTGCAGATATCATTCCCTTTGAGTATAAATATATTTTCCTTTTTGCTATAGGATGAAAAACTTATTTCTACAAGAAACACTTAGTTCTACAAGATGAAAAACTTGTTGCTATAGGAAATACTTCTTGATACAAGATGTATTATTATCTTTCCATCCTATATTCCATTCTCATAAAGAATTTTGCTCCCAATCAAATGACAAAACATGCCATACCACCACTTCGAATCATCATTTGCACATTAATGAAAGATATTTCTACAAATAACAAGGTAATTATTCTATATTTATTTCATGACATACATTTTAATTATTACTAAGATGATGAGTCTTAATACTATTAATACACCGTCATATCTTCTCCTTATCACACCAACTCACCATATATTCTCCTTCACTAATTGATGTGACCTTTTACATGTTGTTGCCACCACCCTTTGTTATTGCCATGAGTCGTTTGCACATGTTAGATTCATCCCTTAAGGATAGGAAATAATTTAAGTTGGGGGCAAGATTTTACATAATTCAAATAACTTATTTCACTCCCAAAGCAAAAATCATAAAAATTTCACCAAAGCCATAAAACCCTTGCTGCAAGAACATAACCTGTAACTCAAATTTTATCTCATAATATAGGAGGGGACTTGCTAAAATATAAACTACTTGATATCACCCCTTTAACCTATAGCTCAGACATTATAGCCTTATTTTAGAATGTAGGATGGGCACAATATTTTGAGAACATATAGGCCCTAGATCAAGTAATTGCATAAAAATTTATTGGCTCATTGCATAATAACCTAAAAATAGTAAGAGTGGTGGATATAAAGTTGATAGAAATTAACATTAGTAGAGTAATGAGATTGCCAAAAATAGGGGAGGCATGGACATAAAAATTTGATGCCAAGGCAGAGAGGAAAAAATTCATTAGAGGAAATGAAAGCCTAGAAACTTTAAATCAGGTCACTACATAGTTATTTGTACCGAGAAGATGGACCAAGGCTATTGAGTTCATCTGTAGATATTTCACTTATGAAGGGAGGTATTCCATGCTACATGGCATTCACTTCAAATTCATGAATTATTTATGGCACGATATAGAGATAAATGTCCCCAATTTCTTACTCTACATGATCATAAAAATGATTAAGGCATTTCAAAGAGGTAATTTCAAAGCTCTTTCCCATCATTGTTTAATCCATTTGATTGTTCAAGACTGTTTGCAAAAGACTAGACCCAACATAAGTTGGGAAGAATTTCTTCAAGTACTAGGAAACACAAAAAGTGATAGAGAAGGAAATGAAATAGAAGATGAATTGGAGGTAGAAGAAGAGATATCAGAGGAAGCCCTTCTTGTAGCTTCACAAGAACCTATAGTAGAAAACCTTCCTATAGCTCCACAAGAACCTCTAGAAGGATACCTTCTTGTAGCTCCACAAGAACTTATAGAAGGAGACCTTCCTATAGCTCTACAAGAACCTACATTAAGGACTAATTAAAAGACTTCCATAAGTAAGGAATCTAGAAGAAAAAGGAAGAAACTCATTCTCTAGCTTGATTCAGAAGAATCTGAGGATGAACTTCCACCTGCTCCTAAAAAGGCTAAGATAACCCCTACTCCTCATAGATTCCATAGATTGAAAATAAAAATGAGAACTAGACCTTCTATTATTGAAATTAATTAATAATATGGAGAAAAATAAATTTCCAATAGAGAAGAATCTCTAGAGGCTAAAACAAACAACAAATAATGTTCTCCAGAATACAATCAAGAGGAAAAACAAGTAGAGCACAACTTTGAAGAGATACAAGAGGAACCAATGCATGAAGAAGCAGAAATAATGGATCAACCTACCATGCAAGTATAATTTTACACTCTAGAGCAATCCCTACAACAAATTGAGTGACTAAGAAATAAGCTATAGAATCAGTCTAGAGGAGGATTAGATGCACTTGCTACAGAGCTTGCCAGCTATAACCTTCGACTGAAGAGCATCCTACATTCATTATTTCACAACCTTATGTATAGGAAAAGCAATAGGAAGAATCTATAACTGTTCAAGAAGTCAAGTATCATTCCTCATTTGTAGTATCTTTTAAATTGATGAATTGGATGGATAGTCAATCTGAAATCCTAAAGGCATTAAAAAAAGAAAATAAGAAATTGAAAGAAGAGAATAGATTGAATGAAGAAATAATATACAAATTGAAGCAAAAAATTGAAGATATGGTTCGTCTTACCCAAGAACTCCTTGAATGCAAGCCTCCTGTAAGAGTTTATTCAATTTATCTTGAGGAGCAATGGCATAAGTTTAAATTTATGAGAATTTATTGTGACATGCCTCATGAAGTAACTGATCCCCTCTCCTTTTTTATCTATAAAAAAAGCTCACCAGAAGAACAAGCACAATTATGCAATTTCTATCTTCATAATTATGTTATTCCTTATGACAGGGAATAGAACCCTAATCTATATGTTGGATATGTCCAACTAAAGGCATTTTCATCATATCTACTGAATGAGCAAAGAAGAGGAAGAGAAGTAGTTGAATATAGGAAAAAGGAAAATGAAATCTAGCTATTTATCAAAAGAGAGTCAATGGCACCTGATATTGTATTGACTGAATTGGATAATATCATGTCTAAGAAGGAAGTCAAAGCTTGGTTTGATAATAATTATGATGAAAACCAAGATTATTACTTAGGGTTGAGAGCTTATGTTAAACCTACAACAAGAGAATCCTACATTGAATGATGGAATGAACTCACTCCCACACTGAAAAAGAGAAATTTATATTCTCCTTTTACCTTAAAGGCAACATTTAACAGGATCATAAGATATATTCTACTTGCAAGTGAAATAGGATCTCAATTGTTGAATCTCAATTTCTATCCCCCTCTATCCTGATCATGTTCTAGATTGGTAGGATAAAGCCCCATTGGATGAAGCCAAGGAGGTAAAAATTTAGTAAATGTTTGAACAAAGGCATGGATTTTATGCTCACATTACTAATGGTGTCATAGATCCCACGGATTTTAGAGTTCTTTGTGAAATGAGAATGAACAAGTTTGTTGCTTGAAGTTGAGCAAGGCTTAATTTGTGGGGTGTGATGAGCTCTAAAAATGTCGTGTTCTTGTCCTCATCTATTACGCTTATTTTCCATGCGTTTTAGTAATTTCCCATAAATTTTCCTTCCATATTGTCATAAAATTGTAAATAACATTATGTTTCCTATACTCTTTAAATAGTTATAATTATGTATTGAAATTAATTAGTTATCTAGTGCTTTAGGACACCTTTTCTATAATGTATTTTAAGGATGTTTTGGAGAAATAGGTATATAACACGGAACATCCTGCAATAAAGGAATCTTATTACACAAACTATCTTGTAGCCACTGCATAACCAAAGCTGTGAATGAACATATTCTTCCATGGGGCCCAATAAAGAAGTGGTTGAAGAATGAAACAACTTTATTTATCCTATAACAATGTTGTAAAATTCACTTGAAATATTACTTTAGAAAAGGGAGCCAATTTCAGTTATCTTAAATTGAATGTTTCTTAGATTAGAATATATATTGGTTTGTATAAAACAATCTCCTATATGGTATATAAATATGTAAACATAGTTGATATATAGTAGATATCAATTAGAGATTATCAAAAGTACATTTTGTCAAGTAACTATTATTGTAATTTATTTTAGCAATTCATTGTTGCATTTTTTATTAATATGAACAAGAATTTTTGAGTTCAATTAATTGTTATGAGAGGGAGGATTTAATTTGGAGACAGAAGGAGGAAGGACCCCCTTTGGAAACCTTACAACAACAATCCAACCTATTTAAATAGCTAAGCATGTTATTTGATTTCTTTATACATTGTGTGTTTTATTTCTGAATTATGTGATTTACATTTTTGCTTAGATTTTTTTAAGAAAATTTTCAATGTATAAACATTTATTTCATAGTATTGTGTTCATATTTAATTCCAAAATTTCATTTGCTGCATGCATCTTAGATTACAATTAGTAAAAGGTCAAATTAGAAGATTGAGTGTAAACATATAGTAATGTCATTATATCAAGTCTATATCCTTGGGTTGACATTTAAATGAAGTAGAAGGTACAAGTATATGATAACTCTCCTTGTTCATTTTGATCAAGAGAAGTATATCTGATTGTGAATCAACTACTAGTCATTGACTATGCATAGATCATTCATCCATTTTTGAAGATAAATGGTCTCCATTGTATCAATGTGAAATTGAGGAAACTTCAATAAAAGTTGTTGAGAAGTGTACCACTTAGCTTGATCAATGTATTATCCAACCTTTACCACTCAGAAAAGTTGATGTGTGTCATGGTGTGTGCATGTGTCTATCACTTTTTATGATCTAGTCCTTCTTTACAGGGTGCAAGTGTTTGGGATCCAAATTAGAAGGATGTTTTGTCATTGCTAATTCAAAAAGTGGCAGAGTGTAAGGGTTGAGAATTTACATATTGAAGATTGGGTGGATGCCAAAGTACTGAGGTAGATCAATAACAAAGGCATTTTCACCAACTACATGTAGAATGATGTAAGGACCATGACACAAGGGATTGATATTATAGTGTGGACCTTTGAAACATTCTTTCTGAATATGTAGCCAAAATTTATTACGAAATCATAATGCATGAGGTGTGTGATGTGCATCATGGCACTCCTTGTACTTTTCTTGTGTGCAAAAGAAGATATGTTAAACCTACTGATGAATATAATGGATGTGTCATAGAAACTTATTAGTTTTTTCCACTTCTTGTTCTTGTGTGTGTAATTCAATGCCGACTAGTGTGTAGTAGGATATGTTTAGATGTGCTAAAGGTTGAAACCAAAGACATGTCTGGAATGGATTGTGACCCATAGAGCTGTGAAGGGCTCTATTGTAGGCATGTTGAATGTACAAGATATTGTCATGCCAAGTGTGAGCATGTGTGTGATTATATAGTCACAAAATATGAAAAATTGTGTGGTTGAGGACTTCAGTTTGTCCATCTATTTGTGGATGAAAAACTATTGATTGATCCATCTACATACCCATCAAGTCCCACAATGCTTTCCAAAAGTGACATGTAAAATGTAGATCTTGATAAAAAATGATGGATATTAGAAGCCAAAAGTAAACCCAAACATGGTTGAAGAAAGCTTGTACAATTCCAATTGTTACATTGATGTCTTTCTTGGAAATTGTTAGGTTGTGGAGCTAAAAGCTTCACTGATGCAGACATGGAGGAGGTCATTGGAGAGGTTGCTGAAGCATCACAGTCACCGGCGTCGGTTAGGCCGACCGACGTCAACAAGAAAGCAACTGACGTCGGTCATGGATCGGCCGGCGTCGGTCACCTCCAGGTAGACAGGGACCGACGTCGGTCGCCTGTGCGGTTTAGAACTGCCAGTTCACGGATAGTTAGTTAACGAACTAGGTGTTTGCATGTTGAGGGCTAATTATAGACTCAAAGCTGTGGATCTAATTATTGTAATTAGATGTCTAATTAGTGTTTGGATGAGATCTATATAATAGACTCATGGATTGTATTATAAGTTGTTCTAGTTTGAGTTGAGCAAATTTTTCTCCTTCTGTGTGTGAAGTGAGTAAGGGTGTTCCTCCTAGTTCCACAGGGGTGCCGAGAGTGTATGATCAAGGAGAGTTGCAGGTTGTGCAAGGTCTAAGAGCTGATCCACCGGGGTACTGGTTTGGAGAATCATAAGGACTTGGTGAGGCAAGGACAAGGGTTCTTCAGGGTGTAAAAGGAGATCTACATGGTAACAGGTGCATGTGCGAGGTCAAAGGAGATCTGTGGTGGTAGCAGAATCAAAGGTGATAGCAACACATCTGAGAGCAAGAGAGGAAGGCAAGGTAGTTCCTTCCATAAGTGAGATCAGTTGGGTTGCAGGTTGTTGCAGTTCAGGGGAGATCTACTTGAAGTACATTTTTGTACTTGTGGAGTGCGTGGAACACTTGTGGAGTGCATGGAGCATAGGTATAAGGTGAACACCAACTCTGTGTTTGAGTTGGGTGTTGGGACCTAGGAGAGAGAGCTTTGAGGGAAGATTTACTGTTTATGCCCTAGAGGTGTGGGAGCCCTAGAGGTGTGTAAAGAAGAAGAACTGTGGCTATCTTCTTTGTTGTATTTCCTTCTGGAAGAGTTTTAATACAAGTTGTGTATTGTCTCTCATATTCTGTGTTATTTCTGAAGTCTAGTTACTTGTTGATTCTAGTTAATTTCCGCATATTAAGTTGCTTGGTAATCAATTGTGTGCTTCTGGTTATTTTTCCCAATAGAAATAACCATGATAACCATCTTACAAAACTTGTCCACTACAATGAACACAATGTCATGCTAGCATCTCATCACAGGAAACCCAGCCATGAAATCCATGTTGATAGATTCACATGGTTTATATGAAACCGATATAGGTGTGTAAAGTCATAGCTTCTTATTCATGCGCTTATCGATGCAAAAAAAATGAAAGACTTGATGTGGCATTCCTCTTTATGTACATGTGTGGTCAGTAGAAGTGCGACTATAATGCAACTAGAGACTTTGTCACGCTGAAATACCCTAAAGACTTGGCATAGTGTACCTCCTAGATGAGTCATTGGAGAGATGAACCATTAGGAACATAGAGATGTATAATATTGTAAATAAGCTTGTTAGACAAGCAAAAATTTTGCACTTTTTTACCTTGTGCTAGGTTGGTGTAAGTTGTTTCTAGTCCTGGTTAGCTGAATAGAGGGATACATAGTTTGTGAAGTTGAGGATTTACTACAATAAATTGCCGATTTATTTTTATTACAATGGTGTATGAGTGTTACACATTGCTAGTGTGTGATTTGTCATATGCTACACAAGTGTGTTAGTGTGAACCATGAGCAACACTAACTTCTATGCAAGCAAGACAAGTTTATGACATTACTTGGCAGATACCAAGGTGACTTTAGTCATGGTGATGACTCAAGAAGGTGTTAAAAATGATATTGTGTATAGATAGTCCAACATTGTGGCTTGGCTTGATATATATTCGTGATCATATAAATACGGTCTCCATAATAAGATGATAGAGACCTCTAGAGGTGAAATGTCATAAGTGACATTATCCTCCATAAGCTTAAATTTTTATTGGAAAGTGCACTATCACCAGACCTATATATCCTTCCCTTGATGTTACACCCTAGATAATATGTATTAGGATGCATAGTAATGGTAAGACAAAGGACTTGAGCTACGTATTGTGTAATGATGTTCTTTTGAATTCCATTGTTGATGATGAAGTGGAGAGGTTGACCCTTCACCCATAACTTGGTGTGGAAGAGACGTTTGTGTTCTTCAGAGATGTCGATCATAACGGTATTGGTGCTTAGATAAGAGGTGTCTAGATTAGTGATATCTATCAGTGTGGGTCCTGATGTATATTATGTGAGCAAAGACTACTATGCACAACATTTAGAGTCATTTTGGGTGGATGAGTGATGGTGATGGCACCACTTATCATTGGACTTCTTCTTGCCTTTATTTAAATCAAAACGTGCATAAGCCTTCAAGTGTTGTGTAGTCTTTCAAAGTTGGTCACTTTTACAAGAAGGGTAATGCTTATGTTTAAGGGGTTGAGATGTGAAGTCGTGCGAGGGCTAGGCCTTGCACAAAACATTGGATGAGGAGGTAGTACGTTGCTTCATATTTGTCTTGGATTCAATATTGGTAGTATTGAAATATGCTTATCCCAAAGTGTCAAAAGTTAAAAACTCCAAATTCATATAGATATAAGGTGAGAGTCTATTGACGTACTTCAACACTATATCTTGTTCAGTGAAGTTCTCTTAAAAGTGCATAGAGTAGTCATGAAATATGTTGGTGTATTCTTCCACTAACTGATCCTTGCACTAGTATAGTTTTTGAAACTTGATGCAGTCATATTCAAAGTGTCGGATAGAGTGGTATTCCTCCTTCAATGCTTCAACAAAAGTATTCCATGATTTGATTGGAATGCACTCTTGTACATGCTACGCACTGAAGGTATCCCACTAGTGAACTTTGAGGAGGAGCCAAATAAGGAGTCATTCCTATCACCATAGATACACCTCCTCCAATGCAACATTGTGAATGGGATCCTCCTGAACAACATGGTGATTAGGTTCCTCCTCCTCACCCTGATAAGTTTCCATGCCTTGCTATAAAAATCTCTCCCTCCAAAACTACTCATGATGGCAATTCAAGTTTCACTATGGAGAGTCCAAAGCCATGTGTAATGTAAACATTAGGTGATATCCCTTCCCTGAGGGAGGTGACCTCGCATATGTCGATTGGGGCAAACTAAATAACTGAGATCTGCCTACTAGCAATCTCTTTACTATCATTGCTTAGTTTCTTGTTTCATTTGATTAATATAATTTTTATTCTTATGAACCTTTTTGTTTGTTTGTTTGTTTCCTAACCTCGTTATAATAGCCCATTATGTCAGAATCAAGAGCATGCTCTTATAGCTCCTTTTTTATAATAGTTTCTAATATTTTAAAAAAATAATATAAGTCTATTTCTTAAAAAATAAATAAAAAATTACAAACCTCCACCACACCCTATTTCCACACCTCAAAATGGATGCTATAATCGAGGTTAGTGTATAACGTATCAATATTTGCACTACTAAATATTAGAGCTCATTGACTTGAGGTCATTCTCTCTCTCTCTCTCTCTCTCTCTCTCTCTCTATATATATATATATATATATATATATATATATATATATATATGTATGTATGTATGTATGTATGTATGTATGTATGTATGTATGTATGTATGTATGTAAACAAATGGTGGTGGGAATTTAACAGTGTTAAAGATTGACTAAACATGTAAAAATATGTCATTGTCTTAAAAGTGGAAAGAAAACATTTTACTACGATGGTGGGCTTTAATGTAACAATCACACATGTTGTGTGGCAAGTAACCCATTGACCATTAGTTAACGAGTATTAACATAAGGGTAATAATGCATCATTGTAGCCCAAAATATAAAACAAAAACATTTTATTACGATGGTGGATTTCAATAGAATGATCACACATGTTGAAGTCCTCCATTGAAAAGTATTTTCTTTCCACTTTTAAAATAATAATATTTTTAACATCACTAAATCCCCACCACCATTTATACATTATAAAAACTATTAATTATATATATATAATTACATAATTTTAGAAAAAAGTATACTCACTAATATATTATACAATTGTGAATATATTTTATTATAAAAATTATGCAATGGTATATATTACTAATATTTTTTGCAATCTATGTATAATGATATACTCACTATTTTATATATAATTAATTTTGGGAGCAAGGTATAAATCGTGAAATTGATTGATATTTGTTGTTAAGCTATAAAAATTTGGATTCACATTAACAAAGTTGCAACTTCCATGTCTTGGGATTGTGTTTGATCCGCTCTTTAAACTCTTTGATATCGGTGGTACCAATTTAGAATGAATGGTTTGCAGCTTTTAGTGAAAAAAGCGTCCAACTTGTATGGACCGTTTTTTAAAACTCTTTGATATCATTGGCATAGAGTTAGAATGAATGCTTTAACATATGGTAGTTCAACTATCCCAACTTGTAGCAGATAAGTCTCCAGCTAGTCGAAATCATGCAGTCATTAGTTTGGTACAACTAGTTGAAATCACTACTAAGAAAAAATAGACTTTCAAAAAATCAGTATTCATTTAAAAATGAGTTCATAAAATTATTATTCATTTATTATTGGAACGTTTCAATAGGTTCTTATTAATAAATAATTATTTACATGTTTTCTAGGTAGAGAGATCAATTTATATGTTTGAGGTATTGTTTTGGTATCATGTTCAAATGAATAGTGAGTAAAGGAGTTTGGCACATCATTGGAATGTGAATTGTTATTGACAAGGAATTGTTTTCTCTAATCATCATTCATTTAAAAATAACATTAAAAATAGAGAGAATTGTTTTCTCTAATCACCATTCATTTAAAAATTACAAATCAACACAATTCACTCTAATAACATATCAAATTCCTCTAATCAAAAATTATTTTCTTTAATGGCTATTCATTTAAAAATAAAACTAAAATAGTAAAAAATATTTCTCTAAACTAACAGAAAACATATCCGTTAATCACTATTCATTTGAACATCATTCAATTACATTATGAAAACTCGATCCCTGCACCTCAAAACATAAGCGCCATACGCCCATTAAACCCGACTTGTCCAGAGGCAATCTGCTCCAGTCGAGTTCGGTTATCAGGCGGATCACGAGTAAGGCATTGCTGTTTTCCTTTTCTACTGCAAGTTTATTTTAACTTTGTCTATAAAATCAAAATCAGAGGACTGCTAGATTTTCTTTAGTATTAATTTTTTCCTTTCCAGAGTATAATCTCTGTCTTGTGTAAATTAGTGGAGTCTCAATTATTTTATGAACAACTAAAACTCTCCTGCTACAAAAATACATATACGATTCTACAAAATCAAAGCAGACAGGTATTTCTAAGGAAAAATATGTTTGAAACCCAATCAAATATGCTAGAAATTATAGTTTTTAATGCTTTCCCTGAATGATAGAGATATTAATTTCTTAAATTTACAGTGATTAGAATACTACGCGTAGATTGCAAAACCCTACAAACAGGTTATAAATCGCCGAATTAATGGTGTTCGGAGTTGCAAAATTACAGAATTAGAAATATAGACAATTGTAAAACTATGAAAACAGAGTATAGATCATCAAATTAATGTCTAATGTTGATGTTTATAATTAGGCTTTGAATTCAGATTAGTTGTTATAATTTAACTGAGATTAATTGAGTTGCAAAACTACTATTATATATACCATTACATAAAACAGGGTGTAAGTCATCAAATTTATCATTGAAGTTGATGTTTGCAGTTATGCTGTGAATTCAAATTAGTAGTTGTAATTTAGCTGAGATTGATAAACTTACAAGACTATAGTAATATATATAATTATAGAACTTTGAAAACAGGGTATAAATCATCAAATTCATTTCTAATATTGATATTTTTAATTAAGTTTTGAATTAGTTGTTGTAATTATTTTGAGATTGATTTGAGTTGCAAAACTATGGTAATATATATCATTATGTAACTTTGGAAACAGGGTATTATTCATCAAATTCATATCTTATACTGATGTTTGTAATTATGCTGTAAATTAATATTGGTTGTTATAATTTGCTCAAGATTGATAGAGTTGTAAAACTACAATTTGGATTAGTAATTGTAATTTACATAAGATTGATAAGAGTTACAAAACTACAGTAATAAATATGATTACGGAACTCTGAAAATAGGGTATAAATTGATTAGTAATTGTAATTCATGTCTAATTTTATTGTTAATAGTTAAGTTCAGAATTAATTGTTGTAATTACTCTGGAATTAATTTGAATTGCAAAACTATGGTAATATATAATATATACCATTATATAATTTTAGAAACAAAGTATTAACTGTCAAATTTATATCTTATTCTCATGTTTGTAGTTAGGATGTGAATTTG
This sequence comes from Torreya grandis, assembly GCA_037957365.1. Classification (NCBI taxonomy): domain Eukaryota; kingdom Viridiplantae; phylum Streptophyta; class Pinopsida; order Cupressales; family Taxaceae; genus Torreya; species Torreya grandis. Next base: position 1,185,501 of record JARHVA010001559.1, on the reverse strand, counting down.
GATTAGTAGTTATAGTTTCACTGAAATTGATCAAATTACAAACTATAATAATATATATGATCACATAACTATGAAATGCTGATGTTTGTAGTTAGCCTCTTAATTTGTTATCATTTAGTTGAGATTGACAAACACGTTTGTTGGAAGTAATTTATATGCCAAACCACATAGAGCACTCTTAACAACACCATCTATGAATTGTGGGAGGTCCTAAGCTAGAGCCCTACTCTAATCCATGCAAATTTAATATTGTATCAAAGCCGGGCTAGGATCTCCCATCCTAACCACCACTGAGAAGCAGACTAGGAGCTCCATTCCGAAAAGGAACCATACCTGATCACAATACAATCAGCTCAACTGTTATTGTATGTATCCATCTTTGTTCACAGTTAATTTTTGCTTCTGTTATGCAGACAAAGTATCGTTACGGCACCAACAGTTCCTGGCGATGTTGATGGTGTTTCTCCTGACATTGAAAGGGGGCAGCAACCAAATGTGCCAGAAGAAGGCGGGCGGCAATATTCTCCGTCACAGCAGCAACTAAACGTGCCTGACGCTTGGCCAGAAGAAAGGGGGCCGCAACCTCCTTCGTCACAGCAGGCAGTGAACATGTCAACGCAAGCACAAGTTAATTCTGAAGCTCAGCGAGAAGCAATCGAAAACCACAGCCTATTACAGGATGCAGCCAAGGAGAAGTGGAACTTAGTCACATTAACATCGGCAGTGTTAGGGATATCTCTAACATCTTTTGGGGTCGATTTTCGATCTGCTACCAGGGCCACTTCATTGGTAGTGGAGATCTGCTTGTTTGGTTTCAGTTTAATTTTAGGAATGCTCTTCTATAATATTTATCAGAAAATTCTGAAGGAAGAGGAAATTAAGGAGAGATTAAGAGCAAATAATGAAACACACGCAGGTGCAGGTTTCGCAAGCCAGATATGTCTGTTGATCTTATCAGTGTGCCTGACATTCGGAATATTAATTTTTGTTGGCCTCAACGCCGCAAAGAAATTGTAGTAAGATTGGCAGATGTAGTAAACAGTTATTCAGTCCTCCCGGTTAGATGTAGCAGCTGAAAGCCCCATTATTACTTCATTTAATATTTATAAAAACCTGGCTTTAATTCATTATTAATTTTCCGGGTCATGAACAACTTTGCTGCAAAATACAAAATAGTTAGAAAACATAATTTGAATATTAGGCTCTCTACAGGATTTCCCCTGTTTTGAGAAAAAAGTTTTCTACGGTGAACAGACTGCAAGACAGAGGACAAAAAAGAAAGGCAATGAAAGAAGAATATATTTTCGAGAGGAAAGATATACATAAAAATGCACAACTAAACCATCAAACTTTAAAGTCTCAGTCGCTGCTTTTGTAGTCAAAAGTAATAAAAAGGCGTCCCTGCTACACTATTATTTTTATTGGATATGAATGCAATGGTCAAAGGATAAGTCTCGTTCTCGTTGTAGTGAAAACTTAATACGACATGTCGATCCGTTCGGGGGTTCAATATTTTAATATGTACATTTGGCGTGTGTGTAAATATATTTTTTTCTAATTAATAATTTAAATATATTTTATTTTTTATTAAAAGTATATCATAATTTTTTTGATTATTAGAATGTTTCATCTCATATTAATATAAAAAATTTGAATAATATAAGTAGAAGGTTGTAAAGTAAATTAGTTGGATACATCACGATTCAATTTTTTTGTCACATCAATAAAATCGACTCCAAACTAAAAGTTAATCGGTCAAGTCAAGAGAAAAATATTACATATAACTAGAAAGTATTTAAACACAAGCAACCGCTCTAGGAGGTGGAGATGGAGGATCATCCTTTGGAGGCACCATCCAAGTGGGTAGCTCCACGTCAAGTATCTCTGGAGCAATCCAACCATCGAGGAGGTCACCATGAATAGTGATAGGCCAACCATTAGTCGATTGCATAGGGGAAACAGTGTTAGCTAAAGATCATTGTGAATGACCAGCATCAGAGTTGCCATGGTAACTCCAGTGACCACCAAGGCAGGGTGAGGCGAAAAGTGGCCCTTGCTTCTAGACCGGCTTCTACTTTGATGCCTTCTGAGAGGAGGAGGTGGCGGACCATTAGGTGGAACCTTGTTCATGTGTCAAGGGGTACTCCCCTAGTGGTTGAGGAGCTCCTGCAAGGGCCGAGGGTCTAGAGCCATCTTCTCCACTTGAGCTTGAATCTACATATAAACTGATGAAATAACAAAAACCTTTTCATTAACAAAAAAATGAAATCTCATAGGTCTCATGATTAAATAGTGCATTGTTCTTGCCTTTCTATAACTAAAAGAGAATAATAACATGAAAGAAGTGCTAGAGAAAGGTAATAAAAGCTGACAAATTACAGTAATCCCCAAAGAGCACCTAATGCCAAGAAAAAGGCTCAAGGTGATAACGTTGGAATAAAGAATGAATCTAATGCCAAGTAGACTAGGCTTTTAGATAGAACCAAGACAAATATTTAAAGGATTCTAGACACTTGCAAGTCGAGAAGAAGGGTTGGGGAATGTATAAGTGTAGTCTCTCATCGAGGGGAAGTCCTTGATAAATTAAGCATCATAAAAAGTAAGCCATCTTGGGCTCTAGGTCACGTTATCACACATGATCTAGATGGGCGAGCCAAGTCCTGGGAGAGGTCTCCAGACCCCAACACCTATTGAGTTTGCCCAAAGCTAAAGAAAAGGGACTCATCACCTGATAAAGAAGCCCAGGAAAGTAGTTCCATTTCAAATCCTTCCACCAGGCCCTAGGAGGCTGTAGGCCAAGATTATGCAACATAACATCAGGTAACAGTTCCTGATGTCAATAATAAAAGGTAAGTCTGCATTATTTAGCTGAAATTTAATTTTTTGTTTAGGAAGCGAATCCAATCCCTGAAAATACCAAATCTCGAATAGTGTGAATCCATTTATGAAATAATCACAGAGCTTTGATACCATGTAATTCAACTAGGGGAATAGAAGTAGTAAGAATAAGGGACCACCATAGACTATGATCATTAAAAGACAATCTTGTGCGAAATCCATCCCCTACCCACTTCAAGTGGGGTTTAATGGCTTCAAAAGCCTTCCAAATGCTTTTGACCATAAAGGAGCCAAATATCTTGACAGGGACTGTAGTAATTAAAAAGGATAGGAAGACAATATTCTACCAACTGGGTTTACCATAGGGAGAGCCCATGGGGATACAATGCCTTAACAGAAATTTTCAAGATTCATTGCCCTTAATAGCCTGAATAACCCAATTTACACACAAGGCCATACTTTGCCAATAGGTGTCAATGATGCCCATGCCACCTTTATCATGAGGAAGGCAACAAATCTACTAGGCCACCCAATGAAAACCCCGAGCCTGATCAGAATTGGCCCATAAGAAGTCTCTAAGAATTTTGGCCAGAGGATCATAGGAGGCCTTGGAGGGAGCCCAACAGGGAGAGTATTAGACGTGAGTGGCAACCAAGATTATGGTGCAAATCTAAAACTTGCTTGCTAGAGATAAGTGCTTAGTAATCCAATATTCAAACCTTTTTTCAATCTTGTTAAAGACATATTTCTAAAGCTTAGTTGAAGAACTATCAAAATCAAAGGGAATGCCCAGGAACTTGAATTGTTCCCCTTGAGCAATCCATTACCAATTATACTTATAAAGCCACTCTAACATAGGCATCATGCTTTTTTGAAAACATTGGGTTTTCCTCCATTGGAGGCTAGAACCATAAGCTAGATAGAAAGTGTCAAGGCATTGAATAGCTTCATTAAATGTGGCCTCTTGTTCTTCGAACCTGAGGAAAGTGTCATCTACAAAGTGACCATTGATGAGTTGGGAGGTGTGGTCAGGCAAGACAATGCCCCAAACAAGTCCTTGATAATCTATGAAACCCAGGGGATACCCAGGGCCTCAACTGATAACACATAAAGCGTTAGCACAAGGGACCATCCTTGGTGAATAGAGCACTAAAGCTCAATCCCCTCAGTTTTATGTCTATTAATAGTGAGGCAAGCTGAAACATCATGAAGCAAAGTTTGAACAACATAATTGAAGTAGGGGCCAAATCCAAGAACTTTGAGCATGGTCAAAACAAATTGCCATTCAATTCTATAATAAGCCTTTTCAAAGTCTAATTTGAAAAAGATAGTTCTTTGGAGAGAGGAATGGCCCTAAGCCATGCCTTCTCAAACCACAATAAGATTATCCAAAATATAATGCCCTCTAATAAAAACTTATTTGCTCTGGTCTAACAATGGTAGGAAGAATGAGCAAGATGAGGTCGCCGAGGGCTTAGGAAAAAATCTTGTAAGAAACATTAAACAAGATTAGTAGCCTCCAAATGGTAAGCAATTTAGGATCACCAACTTTAGGAATGAATTTGATATTATCTTGGTTGATCATGGTTCCAAGAGATTGATTGTTCAAGGCTTTCTTTTAGACTTGCATCAAATCAGGACTGATAAACTCCCAAGGGGCTTTGTAAAATTCATAGGGGAAGCCATCCAAGCTAGGGGATTTATCATTTTGCAAGCAATGCAAAGCCTCTATGAGCTCCTACAAGGTAATCGGGGCATCACAAAGTCGTTGATCAACAAGAGTGAGTTTGTGAGGCACCATATCGAGACATTTCTGAAGTGCTTGAGTTTGCTCACCTATGAAAAGTTGAGCTTAAAAAGCCATCCTATAGTGTTCAAGGAAAGTCAAAGAGATGTTTGATTGAGAGGACAGTTAGGATTGAGCCATTTGAATGGCTTTAATTGTATCAAGATTGGCATATTGTACATCATTTACATTAGATGTAGTAAACTGTTATTCAATCCTCCTAGTTGTATGTAGCAGCTAAAAGCCCAATTATTGCATTGAATATTTATAAAAACTTGGCTTTAAATCATTATTAATTTTCCTTGTCATGGACAACTATGCTATAAAATACAAAATAATTAGAAAACTTTGCTTGAGCTTCGACTATTTAGTTACATAATTTTAATATCAGGTTGTCTAAAAGGTTTCCCTTGTTTTGCAACACAACCGGAGTTCTTTTACAAAAGATTTTTTTACCATGAATAGAGACAGGGCTAAAAAGAAAGGAAGGAAAGAATAATATATTTTCAAGAGGAAAGTTATACATAAAAATGTACAACTAAACTAACAAAATTTGTATGAGAAATTATGTTTCGTTACAGATTCTTGGCATTCCTTTAACTAAGTGGTAGACTAAATTAGAGATAACATTTAGTCCCTACTTTTGTAGTCAAAACTAAAAAAAAGGCATCCCTACTACACTATATTCTTATTGGATTGGAATGCAATGATTAAAATCTTATCCTTTGTAATTTAAAAAAGGAAAGAAAAGAAAGAACGTGTCCATCTATTAAAGTCTCGTTCTCTTAATAGTGAAAACTTAATAAACATATCGATCCATTTAAAAGTTCAATATTTTAATATTCATATTTAAATGTGGGTGTATATAAAATTTTAAATAGTCATTTAAATATATTTTATTTTTTATTAAAAATATATTATACATTTTTCAAAAAAAATATAATATATATTCAATAAAAAAAATTGATAATATGATAATTTATGTTTATTCACCCTAACAAAACTTTACAACAAAGTTTCAAATAATCATTATAAAACTTAAATATTTTAAGTTTACATGGTATGTATATATATTTTTGGTTCAATTCATATATAACTTTTTATGGCTTTTAAATCCTAATCCGTAGAATCATTTTAATTTTTGGTTTTCAAACAAAATGCTTCAAATTAATCTCCTCAGAATTCATTTTTCTCCACCAAGAAATCATAAATCTATTGGCATGTTAAAAGTGTACACCATATGTTATCATATATCTTGAGGGTTTGAGAAACTTCCCATTTCAACCATCTACAAATGATATTTTTATTAAAACAAAAACCATCCACTAAAAATTTCACCATAAACATTTGATTTGTTCTTTATTTTCATTATGTCTTGTAAAATATTTGCATGATCATGGGGTTGTTCCCAAGTCTATATTTGAATATATGTAGAATCTCATTTTTATTGATAATTAGAGTTTCATTATTAAGGGGAGAGTGTCCCAATTCCCAACTTGTGTATCATCTTTATCTTGATTGTATTGCTCATCTTCGGATGCATTATCATTGATATCCACATAATCAAGGTGTGAAGGATCAATGATGAGTTTTAATTGGTCCCATGTCTATGGTATAAGCTCAAATAGAAGGAATCTGAGTATGCTCAATAGGATTACCGCTAAGCCTAATACTTCTTTTTAAGAGAAAAGAGATAACATTTTTAGATGGCATATAGTAAACAAAGTGAAATAGGGTTGATAAAATAGAATTTATGAAATCTAAAAAACTTAACATAGGTAATTAAATAAGGAAAAATAAGGATACAAACCATAGTAGCATCCAGGGTTAGGGTTTAAATAGTATTCGAAGTAAAACAAGTTCACCATATGTTATCGTATATCTATAAATTACTCATGACGACGTTACTAAAACATTTAACATACAATGGATGTAAAAAAATAGGTTTATATATATAAAGTTCACATACGATAGACATGTCTATTCTAAAATAGGATAACACATGCAATTTTAAAAGAACTCACAATATATCTTCATGGAATGCTCGTTAGTATAAATACTTATTTGAAATCCAAATAACTTTTATTTTAAATTAAAAATTATAATTACTAAAAAATTAAATATAAATAAAGTAAAATATTATAATTTTATTAGTTTTCTTAAAGTTTTTAAAAAAAATTATGGTTTTGATAAAGATAAAAATTTGGTTTTGATAAAGATAAATATTTGAGTTGAATTTTATGTTTGGAGTTATGCATTCAAAACATTTTAATATTTTTGTTTTGGATTGTTCTAATCCATTTAAAAAATTAATAAGGTAAGTGTTCAAAATGAAAACAAAGCCAATATATTTGAAGAATGCTTTGATAAGGGATGGAATAAGTAACAATGAAATAAAATAAAAAAAACTATTTACAAAGTAAAATATATGTGTAGTTTAACAAATAAATTTATTATAGGAACATTCTTATGGAGTTTTAGCATAATTTATATCTACCTACTTCATTTTGTGATAAGTCACTAATTAGAATAGGCTGTAAAGGTGTAACACTATTTGATCCTTTATATTGAATTGTATGTGTTGTATGATGCATATAAGTCATAACTCCATCATATGTAATTCTTGGAATATGCCATGTTTTATACTCTTGTGTGGTAATTATGTCCTCCATAGAAATGGTGATAATTGTACTATCTTTCTAAATGTGAAAAAATCATAACTATTACTAAGTATAGATCCCATTAATCTTTTCCATGTTCTTCCAAGGATGACATTGTATTTCTATAAAGCAGGATCAATGTTAAATAGTGTTTAACATGATTTAGGACCAAGAGAGATTGGTAATGTGATGGAGCCTACAATGATTTGGTTATGTAGCTTTCTTGAGATGTTGTTTATCATATCCAAGATATCTTAGCAGAAATAGGATGCATATAGTTTCTTTGTGCAAATGAGTAACCAAAATATTATTACATTGCCTACTGTCCATAAGTGGTTTAATGAGAGGTACGAGATAAGAATAATGTTGATTTTTTGCTTATTTTATAACCATGTTTGTAGTAGTAATCTTAGATATTACATCTTTCTTTGAAATGCATTTATTAATAAACCTATTTTTTAAAATACTTTGATCTTGCTTTGGTAAATATACATCTAAATGTTAATTTATTTGAGTCTTTAATTGTTACCTTTTTACATTTTCCTTGGGATATGTGGTCATTGTATTAGGGGAAGTATTTGAGTCAAATGAGATTGTGATATAACATATGATATAGTACTACAACTTTTTGAAGTATTTTGTCAATCATGTTGATTAAAAATGGGAGTTTTACCTTTATTTTGTAACATATAAATATCTCTATATTCAACCACTCCAACTGATGTAAATAAATAATGAGATAAGTAGTCATATTCATCAATTAGATTGAAAATTAACTTCACAATTGATCATATGTGAGATATTTTTTATCCTCATCATCACTGTTAAAGTAATCCTTAATTATACAATAATTTAATGAATTGAATGATAATGGTAGTTCATGAATAGGATCTAATAATTATATGGGGATTAATACTTTTTGTTTATCTTCCTTGATAGGCTCTTCTATTTGTGTATAAATTTTCACTTTTTGTACTCTTATATGAAAAGCTCTTCTATTTTCTTAGGAATTTGAGTAACCTATTGAATATCAATTACGTTACTTGATTCAACCACTCAATAAGTATGCATTTGATCTATTGGAATTGGTTTTTTAGGTGGTATGATAGATACCTTATCAAATTGTGATTGTGTCATTTTAAAATATAAAAAAGGTGCATCATTGACTAGGGTTGTTTACTCATGTGTATCATGTAAAAATTTGATGCATCAATCAAATGTAAAAGGTATAGATTCCATTGCATGAATTCAAGGCTATCCTAAGATTAAATTATATTTTAATTGATTGGGTATGACTTGAAAAATAGTAGATATCATTTTAGGTCCTCGTTATAAATCTAATGTGATAGTTCCCAATATTTGTTTTGGAGTGTTTTCAAGGCCTTGTATAGTTTGCTCAAAGTTTTGAATTTTATCCTTATTTAATCCTATTTTATGTATGAAATCAAAGATGCAAATATTTATCCCAAAACCATTGTTTAATCATGCATGTTTGACTAGTTTCCTATGTATTTGAATTTAAAAAAATAATGGAAGAACTTTATCTATGATATGCTTGAGAGGTTTATCTTCCTTATCAAAAGTAACAATACTGTCAATATCATTGAAGGTATTCATGATAGAAGAAAACTAAGTTGGTTTTGTATCCTTAGGAAGTGTGGTATCTCACAACATGGCATATACAATATCATTGTAAGTTGGTGATTTCCTTAATAGTTATAGAATAGAGATATTGGTTAGAGTATTACACAACTGATCAATGAAATCATACCCCTTGGGTTGATAAAATTACCTTGAAGAAGGTGGAGGAGGTAGAGTATGAAAATTATGATTAATAGTGGTGTGTTGGGTAGGTAATGGTTGCTTCTCCTTTCTAATTTTTACAACATGGACATTGAAATATAATATGAGTATTGTTGAATAATTGGAATATATTGATGAATATAATTAGGTTGAGATCAAGGAAGAGGAAGAATAAAAGATTGTGCACATTATCTTTGGAATCTAGTTAATATAGGAAGTAAATTAGATTGTATTTATTATCATAGATATTAAGAGTAGGTATGATCTTAGGAGATGTCCTAACTTGACTTTGTCCACGAGTAGACTCTTATTTATACCCAAGACCACTTCTTTCAATATTGTATGACATTTTCATACACTCTTTCCCCCAAATGGTGATGAAACTATATCTAGATGATGGTATTCTTCTGGGAAAATTATTATAGGATTCAATATTAAAATAATTAAAAAGTGATTGAAGATAAATATTACAGATTTTATCCTCATTTGATTTATATTTAATCCATGCCATAAAATAATGAATACAAAGTTTAAATGGAATGCAAGATGCAACAATGAATTTCATAATCCTATACAACATATGAAAGAGACAATCATCATTGATCCTCTTATAAATACAATACAAGAAAAAAGAAAGGTATAAAGGTTGATCGAGACAAGGGTTTGAATGATTGTGTGGGCTCTCAAATATACTTGCTCATTAGTAGACCAGTGTTAACCCAATATTTCATAGCACTAAAATAAAGGATAAACTTTGATTGCATCCCATTATCACATCTTTGAGGGTAATATGAGATTAACTTCTCTAGGTGATACACTTCTCTCATGTGCACCAAAAATCAAATGGCTAAAGAGGCTTCCTATGGTATAAACAAAGGACCGTAAGAATTTCCAATATACTATGAGGATGAAGAGACTAAAATCTATGTGAATTGATGTATAATAGCTTGAGTATTGGGGTAGTAACCATCACACCACAATGTCCATAAAATAGATACCACTTAGCTCATAACAATAGTCACTAAGTAGTTTTATAACTATTAGAACACAATTGTTAAAAACAAGTAGCAATCAATATAAAATAAAGAAAAAAGAATGAAATATTTTTATGTATAGAGATCAAAAAAATTTCAACCATAGGTCGAAGAGAAATGCTTCAGTGTCATGTATTTATTTGAGGTGATAAGATAATTTATTTAGTGTCAAATTAAGATCTAAGGTCGAATATGATTGACTCATGGTATTAGATCAATATTCAAATTTGAAGGTTATTTATTTTAGTGTTAGAAATTTACATAAATTTGTATAAAATCCTAAGATAAAAATTAAGTAAACAACAAGCATTTTTCTAAAAAGGTATGGGTTCACCAAGATGTTTAATAGAATTTTGATTTGATAATGAAATGTAATAAACTAATAAATGATTTAATATTAATTTACGTTATAAAATATATAGAACCTCAATGAAAAATATATAAAATGAAATTATATATAAATAATAACTTTCATTAAAATGTACAAACATATCTTGGATCTAATTTATTATAACTATGTAGGATGAATCATTGATATATAACTGACTAGGAGAACCTTTGAAATATGTCACATATGAAAATAAAATTCTATGATGTACTAGAATGGGGTTGTCTAGGTGGATAAGGGTGAACTACAACTTTATTTGTTGAATGTGGCTACATCTATGTTCACATTATGATTGATTGTTTTGTATGGGTACTTGTGGAAATCTAAGAGGGTCAATCAACTATGTGTGGATGTTCATTTTACATGAAAAATTACCTATAACAATAAACTAAATAGAGATAAAACACAAAGGGTTGAACAGATAAAGGATAATAATTGAGCTATCCTTAATAAACCCAATGTAATCTGATTAGTACCTACATAGACCGAAAGGACCTTAGACCAATGTAGTTCTCCCTTCTAGAGTGTGTGTGATTATTGATATTTGATATATGGTTGCAACTAGTAAATTAATTTGAATGCTTGAAAATGAATTCCCTTGACCTGTAATAAAATTGATTTAGACTTGGCATATGAGTGTTAGAATATATTAGAACTTGAAATGGAAATATTAGTGCCCCTTTTGTCAATGTGTAGTATAATTTCCAAGTGATTGCTAGATGTGTTTTGAGTGAAATTGATGTTCTTATATAGTGACAAATTTAAAATATTTTCTTAAGTGACCTTATTAAAATTGTCGAGAGGGGGGCAATAAGAAATATCTTAAATTTTAAAATTAACCATTGGAGCATATGGGATAAGGTTGTACTAATGGACAAGACTATGTTACATCCCTATTTGACTTCGTGTAGTCCTATCCTAGAAATATTGAGACTATTGGGATTTAGCTAATAGGAGTATGTAATCATAATAGGGATGTCTAAATGATGTTTTTTATTAATTTCAAAATAGTGAGTATAATAGTGAAGGTTCTCATAGAGATTTCAAGTTAATAGAGTGAGTAATAGGCCAACCAAAGTAAAAATATCAAGATTAAACATATTTAAGAAATTAATGATTAAATTTGAGTGTCTACAACTTATGCACTTAACTTCTCAGGGTTTGGCTAAAAAACAAAAGGAAATATGAGTTCTAGATCCTATTTAATAGTATGAAGTCATTAAAAAGAATGACTTTTTTGAATTAGATGATTTACCCTACTAGGATTATGAAATATACATCTTAATGGGTGGGTTTATTTGTATCGATATTGTTTGTCTACTTCAAAGTATACATTTAGGGTAAAAAAATATCTAGTGACAAAGGCCATATAATATCATGATTCTAAGATAAGTCAGTTAAATTACTCTTGATTAATGCTTCTCACTTTAAATTGGTATAAATCAATTTTAATTACTCATAGTATTTGATGGACTCGATCAATTTGGTCTCATCCAAGCAATGTTATTTACAAAAGCAAATAAAATGGGATAAAGTTGGAACTAAGGATGAAGAGTCAAATAAAATGTGGAGTTTTACTTATTGGTGGGCTAATAAATGTATTTTTATATCTATTTTTGCTTCCAATATTATGGTTTATATGTTTAAAGCTTCAAATCGACTAATCATCATATTTAAAAGTGGATTTGAGTGAAAGACTTACAGTCAGACCTTAGAGTAAATGTATCTTTCTTTATTTTCCATTGGAATGGAAACATCTATATGTGGGAATGTTCCTATCCTATGTGCATATGTTTGTTCTTAGAGCATTTTCCAGCGATTTTGAAATGAATGTGTTTGAGTTTTGACTTAACTAAAAACTTATTTTGATTTTGAAAATGTTTGTGTATGTAGTTTGACTAACTAATGCTTTTTAAATGGAAAATTACAATGGTCAACTAAAATGTGTTTTATATGAAAGTAAATGAATGATTTAAAAATGAAAAAATAAATTTAAACTACCTTTTAGTAATAAAATTAAATAAGATGCAATGTTGAAATAAACAAAGTTAAATTATTTTTTTGTTATTTCAAAACTTTATGAATATAGATGAAAACTAAGTGCTAAAAATACACAACTAAAATCTTTTTTATATTTTTCAAATTGATTAATACGTACAAATGAAATGAATAATATGTTGGAAATGAATAGTTGAAAATGAATTTGTAGTTTAAAATGTTTTATGAATACAGATACGGTTGAGAATAAACTAGTTTAAATGTTGATATGTTTTTGAAATTTCATATTTGATATGCAAAGGAGATATGAGTTGCTTACTTTACACCTTATTTTATCTAAATTTGAATTAATATTTGAAGAAATCCTAAATCTAATAAATAGAATAGAAAAAATAAGGGTTATATAAACACACTTTTAAATATCATAGTGAAATTAAAAGACTAACATAGATAAAGTGAGATGATTGTAAATAAGGCTACTATGTAAATCAAAGATGAAATTATCTATTTTTGTCCATCTAATGGACTATGTTAACTAGAAGAATGGAGAAAAAGGAAAATAGAAAAAAACCCAAGAAAGCACCTAGAGATTGTATATGAGGCTATACAAGGATTAAAATGTTGAATAAGGATAAGAATCTTTAGCAATATTGATCTTGTTTACTGATTATGTCCTTTTACATAAAATAGGAAATTAGGGCATGATCACATATGATAATTAGAATTAGGTACAGTAATTTTTCATTTGGAAGTGTGAAAAAAACCTATGAATAACTTATCCAAGCTGTAATCTATAATAGGGCATGAAAATGAGGAGTGTAGGTGGGTTGAGATGAACCCAATTGCCCCCAAAATGACTAAACACTACCTACATATCTAATAATTCAATAATGGAATTCAATCTAAATGTACTTTTTCCAACTAGAGTGTTTTATGCAATTATGCTTATTTGAATATATGAATGCATCTAGAATAGACTTTAATACTTGATCATGTTTTACTTATGGATGCATAAAACATGATTTTGATTTGGTTGACGACTACTTGATATGCTTAGAAATTGGATTGGGAAGAGCAATGAAATTTTGATCAATGTGTACTTGTGTAAGTAAGCCTCTGAATTGACATTTCCAAATGAAATAATAAGTGACTTGAATGGGCCACTATATCAATTCAAAGTGGGTGACCATGTCAAGATATGAATCCTACAAACATAGAATATGGACTAAGTGAGGATTTAATTTTAATCATTGACCATTGCTAGGATAAGGACATAAATTTTGGATAGGGACAATAGCATTTACCATTATTGACCCTATTCGGCATGGTTGTCCCCTATGGTAAAAGTGTTAGGTTTTAGATCTGGATTAAGGCATATAGATGCATAATGGTGTTTTTAGAAATCATAACATTTCTATATGAGATAAATGATGTTTTGAATATAAAAATATGTCATATCTTGTGCTTAGGATAGGGTGAAGTGGCAGAATAGGTACTAATTAAGTGCAATAATTAATTAAAGATAAAAAGGGGTAAAACTAGTATGATTAAGTATTCATAACTATATTTAGGTTACTACATTCCCCCCTTTAATATAGAAATGAATAGTTAGATTAAAGGAAAGTTATACCTTATTATGTAAGTCACACTTTGTATTTGAGCTAGTAATTCAATTGTGAAAGTCACCTTATGCTTCGGAAAACCCTACAAAAAACATGAAGTAGTTACTTCATTCTTTTAAAAAATTAAAATTTAAAAAGCTTGAATTTGAAATTTGAGAATTTGCTTAAACTTTTGAACACTTGAAAATTTATTGAAATTTTCAAATTTGTTTGAATGTTGACTTTTCAATTTGAAATGAGAGTATGGAAGGAATATATTTTTATGTGTAAAAACAATGTTTCTATTTGTGACTTTTTTTTATAATGATGCTTTCTTGAAGTATTAGAGAATTAGTGCCTCACATGAAGCACTTGGAGAAGATGGTTCCTTAGCTAAAACATTAGATAAAATTAGAGGTAATCATACCTCAACTTGAATTTAAAATTTTAGAATAGAAATAACACCCATTGAGGGATGTTTAAACTCTAATTTTTTAGTGCTAATCATTATAACTCCAATACATGAAATGGGTTGAAATCTAAAATGGATGTGCGCACATAATGTTAGAGTGTGCAATAATATACAAGTTATGTACTATGAACCTAAATTGAGTCAACCACTATACATGGATTTTAGATTCAATTTAATTTTTTTCATTGAATGTATGATCAAAATAGAATGTAGTGCGCCCATGCTCCTACCAATTCTATAGCTATAAAAATAGAATTTGTAGAATGTGGCATGAAACTGTATCATTCCCCATTGAAATTATATGTAGATGCTCATTATAAATCATGTTTGAAACTATGTGAATTTATACATTGATTCTAAATATATGAACTTGTATATTCATGGTATATTCACCCATGATATTTGCCAATAACTAAAGTTTGTAACATTTTTCAACTTTTGAAATTGTACCTGTACCAAAATTGATTTTTGCTCTTTAAGAAAGGCTTATCTCATGTATGAGAAGCCCACTGAAATTCCCATATTTTGAGCAGAGGGATTGATCCTAAAAGTCACTCATCTCAAAATAAAAGTTAACTTGAAACATGCATAGTAAATATGACATCATTAAAAAATATAGCATATAGAAAAAGTACACTTGAAATATGTCACATGTATGAACAATATAGCTTTGAAAAAGAGATATTTTGAATTAAAAATATTGATTTTCATACTGAAACTAAGTGAAAAAATAAAGGTTATATCTGTTAAAACTATGATTTCTAGGAAAATTTTGACAAATGATAGGATCAACCAACTGAGAGAGTAATGGCAATAAATTATGTCTTGTACTAGTTGATTCTATCCTAGAAGAAAAAGTAAAAATTGTTAGTGAAAATTGTGAAAGCAAAGAGATAAATGGCATGTTTTGGAAACATTAATCATAATTTTGAATTGTTCAGATCTAGAAAGTAAAATAGAAGGGCCAAGGAGCCAACAAGTCAATGTGAGCCAAGGGCTTTGAATAATTGATTAATCTATTGAATATGAAAGAAAATATAATAATATAATGCAAAAATCAATAAGTTATGTATAGTCTGATTTTTATTTTTTGAATTAGTTGAATGTTTTTTAAATTTTTAGAAAATTTAGAAATGAAAAAAGGCAGCCAATGATCTCACCCATGTGATAAGAATGACAATCTATGAGAAGTCGTAAATGGATCGTTGGCCTTGAAAAAAATGTTCTAAATGTGTGTATATCATAATTAAAAAAATTATCATGTGTTTTTTAACCATAATTGATATTTTCATATTCATCTAGCATATTAGTTGTGTCATTCCAATCATATTCTGCATAATCATCATCATGATCATAATCATCCTCTTGATCCTAAAATTATATTGTATTTATATATGTAAAACTAACTACCCCATACTATGATATTTACCTTTTTTATTTCTCCTTTGAAATATATACTTTGTCATCTACCTCTACTATTATTATATTATGTATCTTTGTGTGAATACTAGCTAAAGAGATGTTTTCAGTTTTTTGCTCTTGTTTTAAATATGTTCCATATTTTGAAATGGAAATGGGTTTGCCTTCATGATAAAATGTAATACAACCTTTATCTTTATCAATCATTTCCCTTATTTATTTTTACCATTATCTCCCAAGGACAATATTGTATGCACTTGTATGAGAACTAATGTTGAAATTAAGGTGACACTCTTTTGAAGTAAACAATATTGTTAACTCAATTGATCCCAAACATGTTGTAGATGCATCTAGAATAGACTTGAATACTTGATCATGTTTTAATTAGGGATGCATAAAACATGATTGTGACTTGGTTGAGAACTACTCGAGGTGCTTAGAAATTGAATTGGGAAGAATAATTAAATTGTGCTCAATGTGCACTTGTGTAAGTAAGCCTATGAATTGAAATTTCCAAATGACATAATAAGTGACTTAAGTGGGCCACTATATCAATTTAAAGGGGGTGACTATGTCAAGATATGAATCCTACAAACATAGAATATAGACTAAGGGAGGGTTTAATTTTATTAATTGACCATTGCCAAGATAAAGACATAAATGTTGGATAGGGACAATAACATTTACCATTCTTGACCCTATTAGGCATGGTTTTCCCCTAGGTTAAAGTGTTGGGTTTTAGATCTAGATTAAGGCATATAGATGAATAATGATGTTTTTAAAAATCATAACATTTCAATATGTGATAGATGATGGTTTGAAGATAAAAATAGGTCCTATCTTGTGCTTAAGATAAGGTTAAGTGGTAAAATAGGTATTAATTAAGTGAAAAAATTAATTAAAGATAAAAAGGGTAAAACTGGTGTGATCAAGTATTCGCGACTAGATTTAGGTTAATACATCCCCCCATTACTATAAAAATGAATAGCTAGATTAAAGTAAAGTTATACCTTAGTGTGTAAGACACACTTTGTCTTTAATCTAGTAATTCAATTGTGAAAGTCACCTTATGCTTTGTCAAACCCTACAAAACACATGAACTAGTGACTTCATTCTTTTGAAAATTGAAATTTGAAAAGCTTGCATTTAAAATTTGAGAATTTGCTTAAACTTTTGAACACTTGAAAATTTCTTGAAATTTTGAAAGTTGTTTGAACTTTGAATTTTGAATTTGAAATGAGAGTATGTAAGGAATATGTTATTATGTGTAAAACCAATGTTTCTATTTGTGATTTTTCTTGAATATGATGTTTTCTTGATGTATTGAAGAATTAGTCCCTCTCATGAAGCACTTGGAGAAGATGTTTCCTTAGATAAACCATTAGATAAAATTGGGGGTGATCATACCCCAAATTGAATTTAAAATTTTAGAATAGAAATAACACACATTAAGGGATGTTTAAAGCTCAATTTTTCAATGTTGATCTTTATAACTCCAAGACATGAAATGAGTTGAAATCTAAAATGGATGCACACATATAATGTTGGAGTGTGCAATAATCTCCAAATTATGTACTATGCACCTAAATTGAGTCAAATACTATAGATCGATTGTAGATTAAATTTAATTTTTTTATTTAATGTATGATCAAAATAGAATGTAGTACACCCATTTTCCTACTAAGTTTGTAGTTATAAAATTGAATTTGTAGAATGTGGCATGAAACTGTATCATGCCCCATTGAAATTCTATGTGGATGCTCATTGTAAATTATGTTTGAAACTTTGAAACTATGTGACTTTGTACATTAATTCTAAAAATATTAACTTTCATATTCATGGTATATGCCCCTATGACATGTGCCAATAAATAAATTTTGTAAAGTTTTTCAACTTTTGAAATTGTACTTGTACCAAAATTGATTTTTGCTCTTTGAGCAAGGCTTATATCATGTATGAGAAGCCCACTAAAATTCCCATATTTTGAGCTAAGGTAATTGATCCTGAAAAGTCACTCATTTCAAAATAAAATTTAACTTCAAATATGCATAGTAAATTTCTCATCATTAAAAAATATAGCATATGGAAAAAGTGTGTTAGCATAGTAAGATTTGAATTATGCATGTAACCCATGAGGAAAATCCTATATGATGTATCAAATAAGTTCATAGAATTAGAATGTAGAATTAGTAAATTATTCTAGGAGTGCATTATATGGATCATGGCACTTATCAAACTCAACAAGCACACACACAACAAGCACAATAATAACAATGTCTAATAAAAAGGCCAAGGGTCATATACAATGAACATGTTCAAATGTCAAAAAGTATAATGTTACACACATAATAGACATGAATAATGTCACAAACAAGGGACATTTGCAAAATTCACACACAACATAGGGACAAGGGACAAAATCAATAGACATGTTCAAATGTCACACACAATAAATAGGATTTCATAGAGATGCACCAATCATTTTTTTTCCACAAAAAGGCCAATAGCCAACACAATAGATAAGTGAAATTATAATATACTATGTAAAAGTAAATAACATCAATGAAATATATAATTAGAAAGGTAGTCTAAACTATTCATATGTAATGTAATCTTATCTTAGCAAATAACATATTCTTGTACACTATGTATGATAGAGATATTAGCAAGAGATTTTTTAATAATATACCCCCAACTTATTAAGGCTAGTGGGTAGAGGCAAGTTCAACATCTTAGTCCTTAGAAACATTTGCATATCCTACACAACACTTATAAATACAATTGAAATGCATGTGTAAAATGAAATAATATGCTATATACTAATCATGAGATAAATATAATATTTCAAATATGTAAACTAAATTTCTAATCATGATCAAGTTCTGATTTTGGATATTTTAGAATATTTTTACATTTTTATATATGATTTTTTTATATTTTCATAATATTGAAACCAACAACAGTAGAAACTAGAATAGTGTCAAAAGTAGAAGAATTAAGAAAGATTTGAATAGTTTGCAACATGTGTCAAGGGTAGATATGCACTAGAAAGGATTGTATAGCCAAACATGAGTAATATGCCCCCATTGAATGTGAATAATACCTTGAAGAATCTGTAGGATACTAAAAATGTAAATAGAGGATTGATTGTACATCTTCATGTCAACAAATGTACACTTGTTGAAATATGTCACATGTATGAATGATATAGCTTTGAAAAGAGAGATTTCAAATGAAAAATATTGATTTTCATAGTAAAATTAAGTGAAAAATATGAAAATTAGAAGAACTAAGGCCATATTTTTTGAAACTATGATTTATAGGAAAAATCTGGTAAAGGATAGGATCGAACAACTAGGACAATATTGGCAGTCAATCATGTCTTGTACTAGTCAATTTTATCCTAGAAGAAAAAGGAAAAATTGTTAGTGCAAAATATGAAAGTAAAGAGATAAATGACATGTTTTGGAAACATTGATCATAATTTTGAATTGATCAGATCTAGAAAGTGAAATAGAAGGGTGAAGAGGCCAATAAGTCCGTGGGAGCCAAGGGCTTTGAATAATTGATTAATATATTGAATATGCAAGCAAATAGAATAATGTGATGCAACAATCTATAAGCTATGTAAAATCTGATTTTTATTTTTTGAATTAGTTGAATGTTTTTTAAATTTTTATAAAATTTGGAAATGCAAAAAGCTAGCCAATGATTTCACCCATGTGATAAGAATGAAAATATGTGAGAAGTCATAAATGGATGGTTGGCCTTGAGCAGATTGTGTTAGATGTGCATATATAATAATTAAAAAATGTATCATGTGTGTTTTAACCATAAATGATATTTTCATATTCATCTAGCATGTTAGTTGTGTCATTCCAATCATATTTTTCATAATCATCATCTTGATCCTGAAATTATAGTATGCCACTTTTGCCCTCTTCTATATTTGTATATGTAAAACTAACCACCCCATACTGTTATATTTACCTTTTTTATTTCTCCTTTGTAATATATACTTTTCCATGTGCCTCTACTATTATTCTATTATATGTCTTTGTGTGAATATTAGTTGAAGAGATGTTTTCATTTTTTTGCTCTTGCTCTAAATATGTTCCATATTTTGAAATGGAAATGGGTTTACCTTCATGATCAAATGCAATACAAACTTTATCTTTATCAATCATTTCCCATATTGATTTTTACCATTATCTCCCAAGGATAATATTGTATGCACTTGAATGATAAATAATGTTGAAAGTAAGGTGAAACTCTTTTGAAGTAAACAATAGTGCTAACTCAATTGATCCAAAACATGTTGTAGATGCATTAGTTTGATCTATACGTTGAATCTTATATCCAAGAAATACATAAATTATGTAATGCAAAAATTTATTTCTTAGTAATCCATAACCTTGACATCAGTAAATTTTTTTGTCATTTATGTGACTAATGATAGTGAAAAGTTCTTTATATGAGGAAGGGCTTGTAATTGCCTCCATTGGAACCATATTTGTAACACTAGATTTTGTAGTCATCTTGTAGTCATTTAAAATGTGAAATTTGGTAACTTGAGTGTGGCTAATGAAACCCAATCCATAGGTCCATCTTGCTTTCTCTCATGATCCTCATAGGCATGTTTTCATAGTTTCCCAATCATCTATAGCCTTCCAGACTGAACCCTTAATGACCTAGGCTACTCTGTCCATAAAAAATCTATCCCCCTAGGTCTCCTACTCCCTAGACAATAGTGTACAAACTTGGACTACAACATTAAGACTCAAGGTGTCTTATTTTTGTTGATGTTGTCCAAGTGCATTTTGGCTTCTAACGGTTATTTTCTCCTGAATCCTTATCCTAATTCATGTCATCCTAATAACCCATGATAATTAAAAAATCCTATAAAAGGTCATTCAAAGTCCATTTAGAAGGGTTGGTACTCATTTACAAGAGAGAAGCAAGAATACAATCAAGACTACTCAAGCACTCTTCCCTATTATCTACATATATCCATCCAATAGTATTTCAATATTATTAAACCTTTACACCAGTCCTTAGTCATTCCATGTACACCCAATTTTGCATTTACTTGCATTTTTGTCACACCATTGCACCAAGCAGTTTAATGGGAGAAATACATATAGCTTGATCCCTCCTCAGAGTATTAGTATGTAGGCAATGTGCCCACACATGGGGTGTGAAGTATGTCCAATGTATCTTTTACACACTAACCCTTTTTTCCTATTTACCAAAGTTCCATTTAATTGCATAGAAGACACAATCACATGAAGAATTGGCTCTATAAGAAGTTTTATTGATATAAAGGATCTAAAATTTGGTACATAGGCTCACACAGATGTTGCAAACACAACCCAAAAAATCATATCTCTGTGAGTAGTTTGGACAATAGTAGCAAGACCAAGACTATAATGCTAGACAATAGGGTGTCCTACTTTTTATAGTCTTTTCCAATCAAGAAACAAACTCTAGATTATTGTTTATGATAATGTCATAGTCCTATTCCTCTAGTATTAGACTCTGTCTCAGCCATAATAGCCCAAAACAAGCTAAGTCATATTTTCTCACTTATTACTATTTTTAGAAAAGGTAAAAATACAATTTGTTTACACAAATTAGTGGCTTAATTATTGTATATTATTGACTAATTTTATCTACTCAGACTGGTTTGTTCAATAGGAATAAAAGTCCATTATTCCAAAAAATAATAAATCATTTGGTGAACCTGACTTTCTTTGAATTTCGTATAAAAAAACCCTAGGGTAAATTCCTAGTTGATATTTCTCATTAATTTATGAATTTTTTCTTGAATATTAAAATCATAAATTCCTCTCAAATTTAATTTTTTTTAGTAAATTTTAAAATAAATTTATTTCAAATCCTAGTTGCATCAACTAGTTCCCAGTAATTTTTCAATCATTTTCTAAAATTTTAGTGGCATATTAAAATCAAAAAATCAATTTCAAATTCAAAATTTTATAGTAAAAAATCAAAAAATATTTACTTTTTCCAAAACCCTAGTTGCATTTACTAGGTCCCATTAAATCACTAATTTTCCACTAAATTTTTGATTTTTCAATTGCATTCCTAACTCAGAAATTCAAATTTTAATTTAAAAAATTCATAGTAAATTTTCCACATAATCATTGTTCAAACCCTAGTTGCATCTACTAGGTCCCATTGCTTCTTGAAGTATCACCGTACATGTTTGCGCACTTCATATCCTTTTCATGTAATTTCTAGTTAACTATTTTAGGATTTTACATTTCCTATATTTAGTATTTTCCTTTTCTAGCACTTGTCCTATAACAAATTATTGCAAAAAATTCAAATACTTCTCAAATTACTTTCCTACTTTAACAATGGCCCAATATATTGGTTTTGATTAAACTAATAAGAGAGAACTTCAAAAAGTCTTAACCAAACACCTTGACATGCAAGATGACATGCTTAAAATATTACAAGAGGAACAAAAAAGAACAAACAATGGTCAATCTTATCAAACCACAGAGCAACCAGTTGAAAATGACACTACGAGGGTAACTATGTCTCAACAACCCCCTATAATAGCCCAACCTACCTCTATGCCACTAGTTACAACTAATACACCCATTTCTCCCAATGTGTCATGCCTTGTGTAAGAGATAATATCCCTTTAATCCAAGGTGATACATCTTGAGCAAGGTGCCACTAGACCTACATAGGGTTTGGATTCTTTTGTTATTCAACATACACCATTGGCACATCACATTGCTTCTACACCCTTGCCATATGGTTTTGTTCAGCCTAATCTTACTCTTTATGATGGCAAGGGTCAACCAGAGACACATTTGAGATATTTTCACATAGCATGCTTGGATTATGTGTCAAATGACTAGTTACTAGCCAAGTTATTCCCATTGAGCCTAAAGGATTATGCTTTACAATGGTTCTATAGTCCACTAAATTAATCAATCAATGCATTCAATCCTTTAGCTGACATATTCCTAGCACATTTTAGTATCAACATTGGTGATAAGGTTTATTATGTACAAATTACACAACAACAACATAAATCAAATGAACATCTCAGAGACTATGTGCTTCGATTTAAAACCATCTTGGCTAGGATGACTAGCCCCATGATAGATTAGGAGTTATAGGATCTCTTCAAATAGAGCCTTTTACCAGTATTGCATGAATCTATTATGTTCAAAAGATTCTCTTCCTTCACTAAATTGTGTCATACATTAAAGGAAAGAGAAGTGAAACTCATTTTAATGGGAAAACTCAAGTATACAAGCATTTCAGACACAGCAAACAAGAGTAATATCAAAGTCCCATACAAGGTCAAAGTTAATGATAACAAGAATTAGAATCAACCAATAGTTAATGTGGCTTCAGATCCCCCTCAGTGTGTGGTTTTATTAGCACCTCCTTGGTGTGCATTTACCAATCTACCAGTTTCCGTAGTTAGAGTTTTATAACAATTATTATAATGTAATATCATCACTCTCCCTCCTATTCAAGAAGTTGACCTAGCAAAGCCTCTTCCATGGGGATATGATCAGCATGCATTTTGTGATTTTCATAGGGCACTAGGCCATACTACAAATAGATGCATCAATTTGAGACATAAGATATAGGACTTAATAAATGACAACCTACTTAATCTTGGCACTTTAGTTGAGCCTCCACAGGCTAAGCCAAAATAGGATAAAGATTTAAAAATCTTTTCAAATATATTTACATAGCATTATAAGCAAAATAAAGGGGACACATTAGGTGTTCACAACACATACCATGCACCTTTAGTTGAGTCACATAATTTGAGTGGTATGATTAGTGTGTATGAGTCTAGGGTTCTAATTAGGCCTTTGATATCCTTTTCAGATCAAGATATTTTTGAGGATAATTCAAATTATAATGCACTCTTTATTAGAGCACATATTCATAATCAACCCATTCATAGTGTTCTTATCGATAATGGTTCCAATGTCAACATGTGCATCATTACATTATTGTAATATTTGGGCTATTCAGAACAAGATCTCACTCTAATAGATAAATTTATCAGTAGATTTATGTTAGGAACCCCTTAAGCAACGGAAGCACAATTGATTACTTTATTATATGCAATTAAACATGGAATATACCAGAATGATTAAGTAACTAGAAACTTGAGACAACAAAGAATTTGAGAGACAATACACACTCTTGTTTTAAATAATACTAGAAGAAAATACAATAAGGAAGATGCCGCTTCTTCCTCCACCTCAAAGGCTTGCCACACCTCAAGAACTTCTTCCCTCTCTCTCTTGCTCAACCACAACCAACTCAACACCCTGAGTTGTTATTCGTCCTTGAATGCTTGAAAGCTTCAATACTTTACTTGCCTGCTTGTGTTAATTACAATACATGCCCCATGGGTCTTTAAATAGGATCCCATGCATACAAAAATAGAACTCCAATTACAATAATTAGACACGTAGCTCATGACTATAATTAGCCCATAATCATGCAAACACTTGCTTCTCTTAACTGACTGTTCATCAACAACAATTCTGGAACCGCACAGGCGACCGACGTCAGTCCCTGATTATCTGGTGCTGCCGACGTCAGTCGACTAGATGCCGATGCTGGTTGCCTTTTGTACTGTACCTGGCCTACGTCGGTCATACTACCGATGCCAGTTCTTCTGGTTCTTTAACATCCTCTTCTTTGTGTCTGTAAATAGTTGAAGCTTTTAGCTCCACACCCTAACAATCTCCCACTTGGAGACAAACAGCTGCAACTATACCTGTACCTGTACTCCATCTATTTTGTTCCCTTGGCTCTGTATTCCTCTTCAAGCTCTCCATGAAGACCAACCACCACACTCCTTGTGGTGCTATACCTGTCACTTATGCCAATAGAATTTTGCTGCTCCCAAATTCTTCATGACATACTTCTGAACCAACTTTACCCTTAGCTCAAAAAAACTCCCTATATCTGTAACCCTGCAACAAGTAACACAATACAATAACAGAATAATGTTGCAATCATTATCCACTTGGTAAAGAAAAAATTACAATGGTCAAACCTCCATTGTCTTGCAGCCTAAACAAGACCATATACCATAGCCTTCTGTCTCATGTGTCCATCCACTCTCTTCTCTAAAATGGGAATCCACCCCTCTATCCAATGCTTTCTTCTAGCTGACAACTCCACCAACAAATACCTGTTTGGTTCTTCTCCAAGGACTCACACTCCTCATCCATGCCAAGCTCCCACTGTTTCTAGATTCTACCTGCATTGCTTCTTCACTCTTCCTAGTTCATGACTATTAGTGAGCAATATAAAGAAGGTGAACAATGAATATGAGGTTCACTTACCATTTCTGACCTCCATATGAGCGTTTGAGACTTTTAGACGCTGAACATCCATTCCAGTGACCGATCTCGGCCATCTCCCAGTCTGCTCCTGACCAATGTTGGTTCCCTGCACTGGCCCTGACTGCCGACGTCGTTACCCCTAGCCGACGCCGGTGTCCCCCCTGCCGACGTCGGTTCCTACCTAACTGACGTCGGTCTTATCCTGCCTGACTACCGACCCTGCTGGTCTGCACATGACCGATGCCGGTGTCTGCTTGACCGACGTCAGTTCCAAGTGACCGACATCGGTGTCTGTGTGTTCCTGTAAGTGATGAATTCTTCATTTGTGAGCTCTTCTTGGATCAAATCCCTATCCATACTGCCCTGCTCAAATTTATTTAGTGCTAGTAACTACTCTCTGGCCTTCATCTCCTCCACAAACACCAAGACTTCCCTGTTCTTGTCAAAAGCATCAAATTTCCTCTTTCTACTATGAACTTGATCTATGATTTTTGAATATAAACTCATACCTTTTGATTCTAGAACATGCATCTCCTCCTTATTGTTCTTGTGACCAAGCCTATTAAGCCACAACTTTGAATCTATAGTTGAAGTAGATAAACCGGAAGAAGAATCAGTAATACAAGTAGATAGATAAAGAGTACCTACTTTCTTACCTCTTGCTAAAACAAGTGCTCCCTTGGTAACCTTCCAAGAATCCACTGTGAGGGTTATTGTGCATCTCTCATCTCCCAACCTTCCAACAGAAACCAAACTCTGCTTCAGAACTGGGACATGCATGACTTCCTTTAACACCCATGTGTTGTCTATCTGCACTTTCAGCTGCACTTTCCCTTTGCCAAATATTTGACAAGGCATACCATCCCCTAAATAAAGCACTCCAAAGTCTCCCTGGACATACTCATGGAACAAATGTCTATTTGGGGATGCATGAAAAGATGAACCAGAATCTAAAATCCATGATCCTACCTGACTATCCAAAGACAGTATGAGAGCATCCTGCATCATAATATTTGTGTCTTTAGCTTCTCCCTTACCTTTAGGTTGATTCTCTTTATCTCGCAACCAAAACTCCTTCTTTGTGTGTCCTTTCTTTCCACAATACCAATAGGTAATACCTTTGGATTCGAATCTCCTTCCTGACCTTGATTTCCCTTGCTCCTCTTTCTCTCTTTGCCTCCCCCTGCTTTCTGCACTTAGAGCATTCCCTGATGATTCACCTGTGCTTCTCCTGCATATTTCTTCATTCAAGATCACACTCACAATATCATCAACTTTTAAGATTTTAGAAGCAGATGCATAATTACTTACTGCCATAACCAAACTATCCCAACTTTCAGGCAAAGAACATAATATCAAGAGAGCCTTTACTTCATCATCAAAAATAATATTGATTGAAGCTAACTAGTTTACCAAACCATGGAAATCACTAAGATGAGTATGTACCGATCCACCTTCCTGCATTTGCAAAGTAAATAACTGTTTCATAAGAAATACCTTATTTGATGCTGAGGGCTTTTCATATAAATTTGCCAAGGATTTTATCAGTTCTTCCATTGTCTTGCACTGTGATAAGTTGGAAATCACAGATGATGCAAGGCTCAACCTTATGGAACCTAGAGCCTTCCGATCAAGCACGTTCCATTCTTCATCCTTCATATCTGTGGGCTTGCATGCAACCCCACCCAATGGTAAGTACAAATCCTTCTGATACAGATAATCCTCTATCTGCATCCTCCAATGTTGATAATTCTTGCCGTTAAACTTCTCCATTCGTAGCTTACTTTCTTCTACCATTGCTAACTCCCACTCAATCAAAAAAAATCTGTGAATGACCTGTAATCAAAAAACAATACCCTGCTCCTTGCAAATCGTAGTTCTGATACCAATTGTTAGGAACCCCTTAACCAACGGAAGCACAATTGATTACTTTCTTATATGCAATTAAACACGGAATTATACCAGAATGATTAAGTAACTAGAAACTTGAGACAACAAAGAATTTGAGAGACAATACACACTCTTGTATTAAATAATACTAGAAGAAAATACAATAAGGAAGATGCCACTTCTTCCTCCACCTCAAAGGCTTGCCACACCTCAAGAACTTCTTCCCTCTCTCTCTTGCTCAACCACAACCAACTCAACACCCTGAGTTGTTATCCGTCCTTGAATGCTTGAAAGCTTCAATACTTTACTTGCCTGCTTGTGTTACTTACAATACATGCCCCATGGGTCTTTAAATAGGATCCCATGCATACAAAAATAGAACTCAAATTACAATAATTAGACACGCAGCTCGTGACTATAATTAGCCCATAATCATGCAAACACTTGCTTCTCTTAACTGACTGTTCGTCAATAGCAGTTCTGGAACCGCACAGGTGACCGACGTCGGTCCCTGCTTATCTGGTGCTGCCAACGTCGGCCGACTAGATGCCGACGCCGGTTGCCTTTTGCACTGTACCTGGCCGACGTCGGTCATACTGTCAACGCCAGTTCTTTTGGTTCTTCAGCATCCTCTTCTTTATGCCTGCAAACAGTTGAAGCTTTTAGCTCCACACCCTAACAATTTAGTGGACACATACATAGTTCATTGGGTGAGATTGTACTTCTTTTACATACTAGTCCAACACATGTGACCACAAATTTCACAATAGTTCCAAGTGCAGGAGTTTTTGATATGTTACTTGATCACCCATAGATTCAAAAAATTCAAGAAATACCATCTAAGTTCACATATGCATGAAATTTATTCATGCTAATTAGGTTATTATAGTTAGTGGAGTTCCATATGAGTTACCACTACCCACTTTAGAGTCATCTCCTTTGCAGTCACCAATTCTAGCTTCTTCACTAGTTTTAGTTTCCCCACTAGTTACAGTTCTTCCTCAAGTACAAATTTAGACACAGTTACAACATCCATCACCAGTATAGAGGGTTCATACAACTCCATAACTTGAATATTTTAGACAGCTTCTATCTATAGTATTCACACCTAGATTAGTTTCATTGAGATCTCATACGTCTACACATAGAGCACATATTTAGAGAGCTTATCCTACTTTCTGATGGGTCCCTAAGATCCCTATAGTTACATCTAGTTCTCATAGTTACAAAGGGACCCCATAGTCAATTTCTACTTTAGAGATTTTAGAACATTTACAATGCACACAAATTTTAGAATCACAATCTTAGCCTTTCCATTGTGCTTCACGATCATGAATGATACATTTGTTTGATACAGGACACCATGATAGGGAGTCTCATTCAAGACTAATTGGTTAGTATCATTTTATTCTCAGTCTCTCCTGTACATAGATTATTTCAAAAATACAAAAAATAATACAAAAATCCAAAATCCAAAAACATTCAAATATATCTAAAACATTAAAAACATTTTAATTGTATGCATCATCCATGTTTTACATCACTACTACTATGTTATATTTACATTTTCTATTCTATGATATTGTTTGTCAATTTATCTACATTACCATGCTTCACTTGATCTTCTTTGAGTGTTTTTAGTGACATCCAGATCCTTGATTGCTTCATTCTACCCATTTAGAGGGCATCCTACTTCTACATTCAAGACACACATTCAATATACATACCCACTAGGGGCGTCTTCTACATGAATACACTATCTAGGTTATGTCATTTTTTACACTACACACTCTAAATTATCATGTTGATGTACATTACTTCCTAGATTACATGGACTACTATATCAATATTTCACTAGTATCTAACACTTGTGCATCTCTTAGCATATACCTAGCCTTGTACTAAAAAGTGTATTGCATACTTTCACTCTTCCTTTGATTAGTTAGATGTGACTATATCTTTCTAGTATATACATTCTTTCCTTTCTTACTTAGCATAGCTTGATGGGTTTATTTTTTCTCAGTTCTTGTTCCATGCCTTATATGCATTTTAGGATATTTGCCAATGTCCTTTGCTTTTATTCAAATGTGTGCCTTAGGGTATTTGCCAATGTCCTTTATTTTTACTCTACTATGTGCCTGTGGTCCTTGTGTCAACCTTTATTATTGCAATTATATGTGTATGTGGAATTTGAACATGCCTTGTAAGCTTGTTTATCAGTTTGAGTGACATGTGCCTATGTCCCTTGATTTATTGGCTCCTTGGCCACTATTGTATGCTTCTTTCTTCTTGTTTTGTGTGTTTACTGCTTGATTGCTTTCAATTGATTGTAAATGACATGATCCATATCATGCATTTTTCCTTGATTTCTTGGATGCCATGATGGATATCATGCTCTTGTTGACCAACTTTTGGTCCTTCAGGCCAAAATTAGGCACCCCTATTTGCAAAAAAATATCTAAGTCTATATCTTTGGCCAGGTCTAGTACTTTTTTTTTTTTTGGAAGAAGTGTTCTTATACAAAGCTAAAGTATTTTACATATTAAAAACCCAAGTGTTTTCATTTTAAAAGATTTGTTCTTTAGTCTTTTGGCTAAGTCCTTTGCAATGAATTATTTCAAGTTTTTATTCTAAGCCTTTATCAAATTCTTTTGGACTTTTTGTCTAAGGATTTTTTCCTTAAGCTTACTTCTTTTGGACTTTCATTCAGTGGAATTCTTTCCAAAAAATTACCCGAGGACACTTTTTCTAAAGGGTATGTTCAAATTTCCCAAAGGGTATTTTTCTCTAAAGAAATGGTCCACTTCACTTTCCCAAAAGGTACTTTACAATTTATTTGAAAGATATCTTTGAGCCAAAAAGAACCCTTGAAAATTTTCCAAAGGGCATTTTCATTTTCCTGAAGGGTATGTTACAATTTTTTTGAAGGATCTCTTTAGGCTAACTGGACACTTGCATTTCTTCTGAAGGACACTTGCCTTTTGGAATGGACCTTTTCAATAAATATGAAGGATTGTCTTGGAGAAAAGGTAGACCGTTTCAAAATTCTTGAAGCGTTATTTTAAAGTTTTACATTTTCAAAAGGTCATTTTCAATCTTTTGAAGGGTATGTGACCAATTTTCCAAAGGGTATCCGTAGGAAGCCTGAAGAGAAAGAGATAGAAAAGCTAAGGGATTCATCTCCAAAATGTTTAAAAGATTGTTTCTGCAAGAAAGTGGACCTTTTTAGGAAGTCTGAAGGGTCACTTGCATTTTTTTGAAGGTATGTTTTCAAGGAAATGAAGGAAATGAACATTGTTCCTTTCAAAAAGGCTGTAGGAAAGGATGAAGAGAAGTAACTAAAGAGGAACTTCAAATAAATTCATTTAAACTTTTTGTCTGAAGGAAATGAACAAGCAATGAGCCCAAAGGAAAATACTTGACAAAAGGTCTGAGGAAATAAATAGAAACAAATAGCCATAGACAGTTTGTCTGAAGAAAAGGTTCAAAACCAAATGTCTGAAAGAAATGCCTGAGAAGTGATAACCCACAACACATCAATTTTAGATTTTGGAGACTAGCCATTGGATTTTCAAAAAGAAAGACTCAGTAAGAACTGGAAAGTAGAGATAAAGGTAGAAAGTGGTAAATGTAACTAAGGCTTTGTTATAGTTGTAACAAAATGTAACTGAGGCTTTATTTTATTTGTAACAAAATGTAACTGAGGCTTTCATTCAGTTGTGACAAATGTAACTAATGTTGTGATGAATTGTAACTGGTGCACCTATTCAATTGTGACATGGTATAGCTCACCCACCTCTTTGCCACATGAAAATATAACTATTTCTCTTGATATGACACATGTCTCAGTGACCCTTAAACTTGCTTTAATTTATCTACCTCTCAAGGCTATATATATGCATTCTCTTGGCTCATTTTGCATCCTATGCTAGTTATTGGGGAAACTCTAACTAGATTTATACTAAAAAAACTCTTGAAGAGATACACAAGCCTGATTGCCTCTCATATGTTGTAGTATTGATTAATGATTGAATCATTGTTGGTCTAGTCTATTGAAATATTATCTTTTCTAGTTTGTACTCTTGATGGTCTACCAATTTATAGAAAGAAGATTGTTGCAGGTCTTTGCTAGTATTCTTTGCTAAGCGTAGAGATATATTAGAAATGATTCATGAATTTATCTTTCTTTGGATTATTCATTTCCTTCTTAAGAATCATATACCTTCTCAAATCTAGCATATGAAATATTGATGTAGCAATAGATCTTGAGTTGTCAGTCCTGTGCAAGAAAACAACTTGTTTTGTCTTTAAAGTAGTGCTTTTAGTCAATTGAGAGGATATAAAATATTGGTGCATCACCATTTTCTTTCTTATTGGGTTTCCTTTACCCTTTTCATACACAATTTATAGATTAGAAATAGATTTAAAGGTGCATCAAGGGGAGCTGACCCCTAATATAGAGATTCATCTCAAAGAAATTGTCACCCACAACAAGAGAGATGATTTCATTTTACCACTTGGACGAAGAGAGATGAACATCTCGTCAAGGGTATAAATCCAAGTGTCAAATTTTTTTGGCACACTCAGTGGGACAATTTGTCCAAGGATTCAAAGAATTCTTTGTGTGTTCTCCAATTAATCAACATTTTGGAGGCATTTTAATCAACACCAATGGTGACTCTGCATTGAATCAGCTGGTCAAGAAACCCTAACACATCAAGAAATCATATTTGGTATGTATAATTATATTTTTGAGTAGTATGGATCTTTTGTTCCTTCATATAGTTTTGATCAAGCTCAAGTTGTTCATGCAATCACCTCAAGTATCCCTCCTAATTATCCTTCTCCTAGTTGGAGTTTGAAAAGTAGATTTTGGAAATAGACAAGTTGAATGAGTGAAATAGATATTAGCAAGAGCTTATATATAAGGAATAATGCTTGTTTAAGCAAGCTCAACTCATGCAATCCATGAAGGACAAACTAGTAAGGTGGAAAAGCCAATTCACTCAAGGCAGTCAGCCTTGTATCCCTTCTTCCATCCCAAAAAATCCTCCTATACAAAATAAACCCATCCCCTATACACCAAATCCTTTTTATAAAATAACACTTGCTCACCAAAATAAAATGATTCAACCTTCTAACCCATTTAATGCATTAACTCCTCTTATTATTAATCCTTTGCACCTAGCAATCCAACACCAAAGGACATTTGAATGACCTTCTATGGAAACTATTTTTTTCAATTACTTAGATTGTGAGCCCTTATTTGAATAAAATCATCCTAATTCGATTGTAAAATAATACATCCATCCTCAAGCAAATTTTCCTATGTATGTACAAACACTTCCTAGTTTCCCTCAACCTCCTCAAGCCCTTCATCATGATGTCAAGATTCCAAGTTGGATAAATGTCTATCATAAACCAACTCAAGACTTTGAGAAAGATAAATTTGTTGCCTATCCTCAAGAAGAGACTTCCAATCCTAAGATCATGGGTTGGAATGAAATAGTGGAATCATGGTGTAAGAAAGAAGAGAAGAGTATTTTTAAAGATTATGAAGCAGAAAATGAAACTACTCCTCCTCATCATGATGATGTGCATGGTCTCCAAGAAATACTCTTCCAAGAAAATCTAGCTAAACATATTGAAGAATTAGAGTCAAGAATAAGGTTCCTTAATCAAGGTGTAATGGATGGTTTAGACCCAACAGAAAATTCCATGTTTAAACACACCCCATCTACACCCCTTCAAGAGAGTTGTCAAGCTATATCTAATGTAGATGGAGTGCTGATCAAGTGGAAGGAATAGAATCAATTTATTTTAGCCCAAGGTTTACCTCCTCTTCCTTATAGGATTCTCAAATAAAACCTCACTTCTCATTCCCAATCTGATTTTGAGTTCACTAGTGCTTGCCTCTTTTGAAAGTCTATTCCTAAGTCCTCTCCTTCATCCCATACTCCATTTTCACTCCCTTCATCTTCCATTACCTTTCATAATCCAACTCCTACATTTTAGACTCATGGACCTATCCATTTACCCCTCATTTCATTCCATCCTAAAGAGGAATTTGTTCTAAGGGAGGCAAGTGAGCAAGAGAAAATACAATTCTTGGATGATCAAGAGGCTATCATGAGTGAGAATGAAGATGAGATCATCATAAGTACTCCATATGATCATCATCATGGTGATTATCATCTTGAGCGTGAAGTGGAAAGCATTATCAAAGATGAAGAACACGATCAAATCATATCTCAAGAGGTGGTTATCTAGGAGGTTTTCATGAAAATAAGGTTGAAGAAGTAACTCTTGAAGGTGACATGATTCAAGGAGAAGATATAGGTCACACATACATGTAAATGTTCTAGAAATATGAAGATGAGATTGGCAAATTTCACTTGTCAACATTGGATGGAGAATGTGATCATGGTGATCTCTCTTTCCCTTTGTTTGATGAACCTTCTTGTTGCTTTGATGAATATAATGACCGAGCCATGGGACCTAAGTTGAATGAGGTTTAAGATCATGTTGTCGAATAGCTGTAGACCCTTGTTTTTGTGCAGCTAGAGACTTTTAGTTTTTGAGAAAGAAGGAGAGAAGTCTAATTGTATTGATAAGGGATTTGAAGAAGGAATTATTGAGTGGGAAAATGATGATTTTTAGAATGGGCTAGAAAAAAAAATCTTAGCTCAAACATCACACCAGCCACCCCTCTTCAAGAGATCTATGATGAAGTAAGAGATCACTTTGACAATCTCCTCAAAGAGATATAAAATAAAGAGTTGGTTCATGATACATACCAAGAGGGCTATGAGCCAATGAACCCTATGATGATGAGATAATAGCCATTGATCCATTGATGGACTACACTAACATGAAGGACCAGCATGAGACATGCTTCAAAGATTAAGATGAGTACATGTATGTTGGAGACATATTTGAACATGATACACTTAGATACATGTCAATCAAGGTGGCAAGTAAGAAGGATGAGTTACCAAGATCCTACTCCAACCAACCACTTGTCTAGCATCAAGAAGTTTCTTTCCATGGAAGAGACCCAAGAAGTTTTCCCTTTGATTGAGGAAGAACATATCTAGTTAGTTGTACATAATTAGTTTTTGTTCAGTTGTGTCTTGTCTTTCCTAAGTTCTAGGTAGTACATTTGTGTTTGATTTGGTCTTTATTGTGTGTCTCTTTCCCTTGTGTGTTTGAGGTAGTCAATGGTTATCTTATTGATGAAGTTCTGAATCATGCTCAAGGTTTCTAGTTTATTTCAGTCCTTAATTAACTCCATGTCCAATGGATTATAAGGCTACTAGTCTAGTTAGTATAGTAGGCATGCTACCACTGTGAGTCACCATTTTGTTGACCAAATTCTAGTCCTTTAGGATGAAATTGGGAACCCCTATTTGTAAAAAATTGTCTAAGTCTATATCTTTGGCTAGGTCCAATACTTAGTTTTTTTTTGGAAGAAGTATTCTTATACAAAGATGAAGTCTTTTACATATAAAAAACCCAAGTGTTTTCCTTTTGAAATATTTATTCTTTAGTCTTTTGGCTAAGTCCTTTACAATGAACTCTTTCAGGTTTTTGTTCTAAGCCTTTATCGAATTCTTTTAGACTTTTTGTCTGAGGCTTTTTTCCTTAAACATATTTCTTTTAGAATTTCATTCGGCAAAATTCTTTTGAAAAAATTACCCGAGGAAACTTTTTTTGAAGGGTATGTTCAAATTTATCAAGGGGTATCTTTCTCACAAGAAATGGCCCACTTCACTTTCCTGACAAGTACTTTACAATTTCTCTGAAAGATATCTCCGAGCCAAAAAGGACTCTTGTAACTTTTTCGAAGAGCATTTTCATTTTTCCAAAGGGTATGTTGCAATTTTTCCAAAGGATATTTTTAGGCTAAGTGGACACTTGAATTTCTTTCAAAGGACACTTGCCTTTCGGAAGAGACATTTTAAAAAAATCTGAAGGACTGTTCAGAGAGAATGTGGACCATTTCAAAATTCTTGAAGGGTTATTTCAAAGTTTTGCATTTTCAAAGGATCATTTTCAATCTTTTGAAGGGTATGTGACCACTTCTCTAAAGGGTATCTGTAGTAAGGTCAAAGATAAAGAGGTGAAAAATATGAGGGATTCATCTCCAAAAAGTCCAAAATATTGTTTCCTCAAGTAAGTGGACCTTTTTAGGAAGTCCGAAGGGTCACTTGCATTTTTTTGAATGTATGTTTTCAACAAGCTTAAGGGCACTTTTATTTTTGTAGATGACACTTAGTAGAAAATCCAAAGGAATTAATTTGCATAATCTATTTGAAGGAAATGAGAAATTGTTCCTTGCAAAAAGGTTGTAGGAAAGGATGAGGAGAAGTGACTAAAGAGGAGCTCTAGAAGAATTACTTCAAAATTTTTATCTAAAGGAAATGATCAAGCAATGCACCCAAAGGAAAATATTTGAAAAAAGGTCTAAGGAAATAAACAAAAAATCAATAGACATGGACAATTTGTCTAAAGAAAATGTCCCAAAAAATGTCTAAAATAAATCCCTGAGGAGTTACAGCCCGCAACACGTCAATTTCAGACTGCAAAGACTAGCCGTTGGAATTTCAAAAAAAAGACTCGACAAGAACTAGAAAGCAAAGATAAAGGTAACAAGTGGAAAATACAATTTGTTGGTCCTCAAAAATGTCACTCATTTGTAGGAACAACATACGGACTATTTTGGCCTTGCAAGACCAAAATTGTCTCTCCCCTTTTGAAATTTTGCTCTGAGCTTTCAAATTCTTCATTATTTGAGCTTTTCTAGTAAAGGGACTAGTAGGTCCAATGGGTCCAAAGGATTCTGTAGGTGAGTTCAATGCCAAGGGGCAAGATTCTCGCACTTAGGCACTTTTGGGGTAGGTTCAATGCTTTGGTTCAACCAAAAAATGGTCATCGGCAGAAGTGTTCTAAAGCTTCTCTCCAAATTCAGCAGACGCTGCCACATGTCGATTGCCGAGCCCCATGATACTTTGTTTTTGATCGTAGCAGAAAATGTCACATGTCCTTGCTTGAGTTCATCAAAAGCTGCCAAGTGTCTCCATCTGATGATTTGAGGCTCAATAGTTCAAAGTTTCAACACACAGGTATTTCTTTTCACACTCATTTTTGTCTGAGTCTCAAAGTCACGAGGAAGCTACCAAGTGTCATCTACCGAGACATAGTTTCAAATAAGTTTCAAAACCATGGCCCCTGCCATGTGTCCTGTTGGAATTCCATGGAGGGCAACAAGTGGCAATCGTAGAGGGCATCACTATATCTTTCCTAAAAGCAGTGCATCATGCCCTGTGTCCCCTCTAAAGCTTGGTAGAAGCCTCCAAGTGTCAATATCTATAGCCTCTTCCCTTAACTTCCCTAGTTCGAGAAAAACCCATGGTGGGCCTAGGGATGAGTGACTAAATGAAGCAGAAAGTGCCAAGTGTCTGTATCCATGCTACTAACGTGGGTCCTGACTATTTTTGTAAGGTTTCTAAGAGCTCCTCTAAATCAGACAGATGCTTCCACCTATCCTCGACTGTTCCTACAAAAGGTGTCACGTGTCAGAGGAAAGAGGCGAATAGTATTGTTCAAGATTATGAAGTAGAAAATGAAGCTAATCCTCCTCATCATGATGATGTGCATGATCTCCAAGAAATACTCTTCCATGAAAATATAGCTAAATAGATTAAAGAATTAGATTCAAGAATAAGGTTCCTTAATCAAGGTGTAATGGATGGTTTAGACCCAATAGAAAATTCCATGTTTAAACACACCCCATATACACCCCTTCAAGAGAGTTATCAAGCTATATCTGATGTAGATGGAGTGCTGAACAAGTGGAAGGAAGAGAATCAATTGATTTTAGCCCAAGGTTTACCTCCTCTTCCTCATGAGCTTCTCAAAGAAAACCTCACTTCTCATTCCCAATCTGATTTTGAGTTCACTAGTGCTTGCCTCTTTTGAAACTTTATTCCTAAGTCCTCTCATTCAACCCATACTCATTTTCACTCCCTTCATCTTCCATTACCTTTCATACTCCAACTCCTACATTTTAGACTCACGAACCTATCCATTTACCCCTCATTTCATTCCATCCTAAAGAGGAACCTATTTTAAGGGAGGCAAGTGAGCAAGAGAAAATGCAATTCTTGGATGATCAAGAGGTTATCATGAGTGAGAATGAAGATGAGATCATCATAAGTACTCCATATGAACATCATCATGGTGATTATCATCTTGAGCATGAAGTGGAAAGCATTATCAAAGATGAAGAAGATGGTCAAATAATATCTCAAGAGGTGGTTATCTAGGAGGTTTTAATGAAAATAAGGTTGAATAAGTAACTCTTGAAGGTGACATGATTCAAAGAGAAAGTATAGGTCACACATACATGCAAATGTTCTAGCAATATTAATATGAGATTGACAAATTTCACTTGTCAACATTGGATGTAGAATCTAATCATGGTGATCTCTCTTTCCCTATGTTTGATGAACCTTCTTGTTGTTTTGATGAAGATAATGACCGAGCCATGGGACCTAAGTTGAATGAGGTTCAAGAGCATGTTGTTGAATAGTTGTAGACCCTTATTTTTGAGAAGCTAGAGACTTTTGTTTTTTGAGAAAGAAGGAGAGAAGTCTGATTGTTTTGATAAGGGATTTAAAGAAGGAATTCTTGAGTGAGAAAATGATGATTTTTGGAATGAGATAGAAAAAAATTTCTTATCTCAAACATCACACCAACCACCCTTCTTCAAGAGATCTATGATGAAGCAAGGGATTAGTTTGAAAATCTCTTCAAAGAGATAGAAAATAATGAGTTGGTCCATGATACATACCAAGAGGGATATGAGCCAAAAAACCCTATGATAATGAGATAAAAACCATTAATCCATTGATGGACTACACTAACATGAAGGACCAACATGAGACATGATTCAAAGATCAAGATTAGTACATGTATGTTGGATACATGTTTGAACCCGATCCACTTAGATACATTCCAATCAAGGTGGCAAGCAAGAAGGATGAGTTACAAAGATCCTACTCCAACCAATAGTTTGTTTAGAATCAGGAATTTTCTTTCCATGGAAGAGACCTAAGAAGTTTTCCCTTTGATCCAGGAGGGGGAAGAACATATCTGGTTAGTTGTACATAATTAGTTTTCTTTCTGTTGTGTCTTGTCTTTCGTAAGTGTTAGGTAGTACATGTGTGTTTACTTTAGTATTTATTGTGTGTCTCTTTCCTTTGTGTGTTTGAGGTAGTCAATGGTTGTCTTGTTGATCATGTTCTGAATCAAGCTCAAGGTTTCTAGTTTATTTCAGTCCTTAATTAACTCCATGTCCAATGGATTATAAGGCTACTAGTATGGTTAGTATAGTAGGCATACTACCCCTATGAGTTGCCATTTTATTGACCAAATTTTGGTCCTTCAGGAATAAATTGGGCACCCCTATTTGTAAAAAATTGTCTAAGTCTAAATCTTTGGCTAAGTCCAGTACTTAGTTTTTTTAGAAGAAGTATTCTTATACAAAGATGAAGTCTTTTACATATAAAAAACCCAAGTGTTTTCCTTTTGAAAGATTTGTTTTTTAGTCTTTTGGCTAAGTCCTTTGCAATGAATTCTTTCAAGTTTTTGTTCTAAGCCTTTGGTCAAATTATTTTAGACTTTTTGTCTGAGGCTTTTTTCCTTAAACATATTTCTTTCAAAATTTCATTTGACAGAATTCTTTTGAAAAAATTCCCTGAGGCAAATTTTTTTGAAGGGTATGTTCAACTTTACCAAAGGGTATCTTTCTCGCAAGAAATGGCCCACTTCACTTTCCTGAAAGGTACTTTACAATTTCTTTGAAAGATATCTTCGAGCCAAAAAGGACCCTTGTAACTTTTTTGAAGGGCATTTTCATTTTTCCAAAGGGTATGTTGTAATTTTTCCAAAGGATATTTTTAGGCTAAGTGGACACTTGCATTTCTTTCAAAGGACACTTGCCTTTCGGAAGGGACATTTTCAAAAAATTTGAAGGATTTTTTTAGAGATAATGTGGACCATTTCAAAATTCTTGAATGGTTATTTCAAAGTTTTGCATTTTCAAAGGATCATTTTCAATCTTCTAAAGGGTATGTGACCACTTTTCTAAAGGGTATCTGTAGTAAGGCCAAAGAGAAAGAGATAAAAAAGCTGAGGGATTCATCTCCAAAAAGTCCAAAATATTGTTTCCTCAAGAAAGTGGACCTTTTTAGGAAGTTCGAAGGGTCACTTGCATTTTTCTGAATGTATGTTTTCAACAAGCCGAAGGGCACTTTTAATTTTTGTAGATGACACTTAGTATAAATTCCAAAGGAATTAATTTGCATAATTTATCCTAAGGAAATGAGAAATTGTTCCTTGAAAAAAGGATGTAGGAAAGGATGAGGAGAAGTGACTAAAGAGGAGCTCTAGATGAATTCCTTCAAACTTTTTATCTGAAGGAAATGAACAAGCAATGAGCCCAAAGGAAAAGATTTGAGAAAAGGTCTAAGGAAATAAACAAAAACAAATAGCCATGGAAAATTTATCTAAAGAAAAGGTCCAAAAAAAAATGTTTGAAAGAAATACCTTTGGAGTGATGGCCTGCAACACATCAATTTTAGACTACGAAGACTAGCCATTGGAATTTCAAAAAAAAGACTCGACAAGAACTGTAAAGCAAAGATAAAGGTAATAGGTGGAAAATGAAATTGAGGCTTTGATTTAGTTGTAACAAAATGTAACTCAACATTTTTTGTAGTTGTAATAAAATATAACTGAGGCTTTGTTTTAGTTGTAACAAAATGTAACTGATGCTTTGTTTTAGTTGTGACAAATGTAACTAACACTGTGATAAATTATAATTGGGACATCTATTCAATTGTGAGATGGCATATCTCACCCACCTCTCTCCCACATGCAAATGGAATTGTTTTTCTTGAGATGACACATGTATTAGTGATCGTAAGACTTATTTTGATTGCTCTACCTCTCAAGGCTATATATATGCATTCTCTTGGCTCATTTTACATCCTTTGCTGGTTATTGGGGAAACTCTGGCTAGATTTATACTCAAAGAACTCTTGAAGAGATACAAAAGTGTGATTGCCTCTCATATACTATAATATTGAGTAATGACTGAATCATTATTAGTTTAGTCTATTGAAAGATTGTCTTTTTTACCTTGTACTCTTGATGGTCTACCAATTTACAGAAAGAAGATTGTTGCAGGTCTTTGCTAGTATTCTTTTATAAGTGTAGAGATATATTAGAAGTGATTCATGATTGTATATTTTTTTGTATTATTAATTTCCTTCTTAAGAATCATATACCTTATCAAATCTAGCATATGAAATAATGATGTAGCAATAGATCTTGAGTTATGAGTCATGTGCAAGAAACCACCTTATTTTGTCTTTAAAGTAGTGGTTTCAATCAACTAGGAGGATACCAGATATTGGTGCATCACCATTTGCTTTCTTAGTGTTTTTCCTTTACCATTTTCATACATAATTAATAGATTAAAAAGAGCTTTAAAGGTTCATCAAGGGAAGCTAACCCTTAATCTAGAGATTCATCTCAACAAAATTATCACCCACAACAAGAGAAATGATTCCATTTTGCCACTTGGATGAAGAGAGCTGAGCTTCTCTTCAAAGGTGCAAATCCAAGCATCAACAACTCCATCCCTCCTTGATGACAACTAACACTTTTGATTTTAGTTTAATATATTGCACATGATATTAAATTATAACATCTATTTAGGCATACCCCTGTTGATCTAATAATCTCCTAATATAAACTAGGCTATATCTTGAGATATCTTGTTGATTATCATTGTTCTATCATGTATATTTCTAGATTAACACACTTATAGGGCTCTTTTTTTGAAGTGAAGTCATTTTAATGCCATCATTATTACCCTCAAAAGAGGGGGCAATAAATAGGGGTTTTATCATAGAGATCATAGCTCTTAATAGTCAAAAAATCAATTTTTAGAACACTCAAAACAAAATCTAGATATCAGACTAGGTATAATAGACCAAGTAGATAGCAGAGAATCCAAAATAGTCATAAGATTTAGCCCTGGAAAATAGTGCCAAAGTTGGACTAAATCACCAAATAGAAGGGTGTCCTATTTTCAAAAATCTTATCCTAATAATAGAAAAATTAGTTTTCTCAGAAGCTGATAGAAAGGTGAGCTCAGTGACAGGTTTGTCAGCACAACACAATCTAGATTCATCATGTTTCAATAAAAAAAATTCTTAGAGAATTCAGATATAGGGGGCATCATGTGTGGTATTATGGTTCTCACTTTTAGTTTTAAATTAGGCAGTTGATATAGCTTCTAGATCAGAATCCATATTCCAGACACCAATGATTAGGGGTAATGTGCGTGGCACATTGATCCTCCCCTTTTTCTGAGTTTAGTATATTTTCCAAGCATTTCTCAATAATTGCATGCCTTACCCCATCTATAGGTGGTTGGTATCCTTTTTTAAGTTTTGATTTCATATAATCTTAACTTTTTGAGTTCCCGAGTTGGCTTCCACATAAGTCTATTGCAATAGTTTTAGAGTGGTTTTCATACAAGCCCAATCTTCATATTTTAAAATGGCCAAGAGTGGCCTAGTTTCTAACATACATTTGGCTATCCATGCCAACATTAGATAACATTACATTCATGGGATTTAGGAGCCATCTCATATGACATCTATTCCATATTGGTATTACTTCATAGCTTCAATTTATGGGGAAATAATAGAGTGAAAGGGTTAGCCTTTGTATTCTTGAGCCACCTATTTAGAGGGATTGGCTACATAGTCCAAACATGTATTGATAAATGTATGATTTGTTAGTTTCACTTAGTAGGCGATGATGAATCCAAAGGGCCTACCTTTACATTCTTGAGCCACTTCTAGAGAATTAAGAACCTAGGTCCATTCATAATATTACTCTTGGTATCACATCATCCAACATTACTCAGCACACACCAAACACAATCCAACATCACAATAGATTCACACTTCATAACATGCTCTCTCTATGTACATCCAACATCACACAGCTTCATGAGCTTCACCCTTGTAGGTAAGTTCAGGTATGCTTTATATTTTTATTTTATCCTAGTATTTTACTTTGCTAAATCACTAGAATAAAGGGAGGGGGGCAAATGTAGACATATAAATTACAAAATTTGGTAACTTGAGTAAAGCTAATGACACCCAATCCATAGGTTCATCTTGTTTTCTCTTATAACCCTCATAGGAATGTTTTCATAATTTCTTAGTCATATATAGCCTTTTA
The DNA here is from genome assembly GCA_037957365.1 of Torreya grandis. Taxonomy (NCBI): domain Eukaryota; kingdom Viridiplantae; phylum Streptophyta; class Pinopsida; order Cupressales; family Taxaceae; genus Torreya; species Torreya grandis. The sequence continues at coordinate 1,142,911 of JARHVA010001559.1, read as the reverse complement.
GACTAAACCCTTGCTAATCTAGGCTATTCTTTCCATGATAAATCCATCCCCCCAAGTCTCTTTCCCCCTAGATAATATCACCCAAACTTAGACTACAATGTTGAGACTCAGGGTGTCCTATTTTTGGCATTGTTGTCCAAGTGCAATTTGGATTCTAATGGTTATTTTCTCATGGATCCTTATCCTAATTCATGTCAGCCTAATGTGAATTTATTTAACCCATGATCATTAAATACCCTATAAAAGGCCATTCAAAGTCTATTTAGAAGGGTTGGTACTTATTTACAAGAGAGAAGCAAGAATACAAGCAAGACTACTCAATCACTCTTCCCTATTCTTTATATACAACCATATAATATAGTATTTCAATTTTATTCAAACCTTTTCACCAATCTCTAGTCATTCCAAGTAGACCTAGTTTCATATTTACTTGCATTTTCATCATAATATTTCACCAAGAATTTGAATGGGAAAACTATATATACCTTGATCACTCCTCAAAGTATTGGTATATAGGAAGCATGGCCACACATAGGGTGTGAAGTGCATCTAGCATATCCTTTACACAATAACCCCTTTCCCCTACTTTCAAAAATTCTATTTAATTGCATAAAAGACATAAATACATGAAGAATCAGCTCTATAGGGAGTTATATTGATAAAGAGGATCTAAAATTTGGTACATAGGCTCACACAGATGCTGTGAACAAAACCCAAAAAAATCAAATCTATATGAGAAATTTGGACAACAATGGTAAGACCAAGACTACAACATCAGGTAGCAAGGTGTCCTATTTTTGATGGTCTTATCCAATCAAAAAATGAACTCTAGATTCTTATTTACGACAATGTCCTAGTCTTATTCCTCTAGTATCAGACTTTGTCTCAGTTGTAATAGTATAGAATAACCTAAGTCATATTTTCTCTCACTTATTACTATTTTAAAAAAAGGTAAAAATATAATTTGGTTACACAAATTAGTGGCTCAATTATTACATATTATTTATTGATTTTATCTACTTGGACTTGTTTATTAAATAGGAATAAAAGTCTTTTATTCCCAAAAGTAATAAATCACATCTCTTCTTTTTTAACCTCTTTGGAGAGAAACCCTCTCTAAATAATTATTTTTTGTTTATCTTGAATTTGTTTTTTACAACTTTTCTTTTAATAATTGATCTTTTTCTTTATGTAGCTTTTGTAACTTATCTTATTCTTTCACAATTTTTTCTTTTATTACCTTATATTTTTCCAATTATTCACTTTGTAAATGTTATTTTTGAAATATTTCTTTCTCATATTATTTCTTATGTAATATTTATTGCTCTAATTTTACCTTTTGAAGATTCTCTTGTTATATTTTTTCCATTTGTAACTATTTTTGTTTTAAATTATCCTTTTATATCCATACTGGTTGTTTTTGTTCCTTTTACACTAGTTTTGATTTTGACACTTGTTCCACTTTCACTTGTTCATGAGGAGATGCAATCATAATTTAAGTGGGTTGCTTGATTGATGTATCTATTACAATATCACCACTATCAATTCTTTTTTGTATTTTATCTTTTAAAGCAAAACAATTATTTGTATGATGCCCATCCATTATATGACATGCACAATAGCATTTTGATCTTCTTTGAGAATGCATAGGAGGTAATTTGATCAAATTATTTCAAATAATTTCTCTTAAAATCTAACTTGAACTTTTGTTAGACTTTTGTTCATTTTTTTAATCCTTAGTTGTAGATATAATCTATTTTAGATTCCAATCTTGATATGAAGTCTTATTAGGCACAAAAGTATTAGATGAATATACAAATACATTATTAACATTAACATACTCTGGATTATTTATATATATGTTATAATTTTCCCATGATGTGATATTTGAATTGAAATTTTGATTTTATTTTGAAATTCCTCTATTTACTTGCTCATGGTGATGGTTTGATCCTTAAGGACTTCATAAGCACAAACCCTAGGTACTTTGGGTTGAATATGCATACAAACACCATCAAGAGGATATGTGAGAGGTGGAGGGGTTTGAGGAAGGACATGTTTATTATCTTCATTTGGTACTAAATATCATCATATTGAGGGTTAAGAGGAGACCTTATAGAATCTTGAATTAATTCTTACTCGTGTTCCCATGTTATACTTGATTTATAAAATAAAATAAAATTAATGGCATTTATATATTAGCATGTGATTTGATTCATCTTATTACATGAGTATGGATGGTTTTCTTGATTAAATTAAAACAACATGCAATAAAAATAATAGATGATTGAAATAAAAAGTACTCATCCACCATATCTATAATATGATGTGTACAATGTGTAAACTAGATCTAAAATCCTAAGACAAAATAATTTTAATAAATTTAATAGAATAACATAGGGTGTTTTAAATGCAATGTTAAACAATAGATTGAAAGTAAAAGACTGAAATAGATGAAATGAGATGATTGAAATAAGGCTAACTATTTAAATGAATATGAACTTAGTTATTTTGGCCATTTAATTGATTGTGTTGACTTATATTATGAAAAAATAGGAAAACAAGGACAAAAATCAGAAACCACTCAGAAGCTAGATCTGAGGTTATGCAATAATAGGATTGTTGAGTAAAGATATGAACACATAGTAATATTGAACCCATTTACTAATTCTTTCATTTTTCATAATAAAAAATTAGAGCACAATCACATGTGACAATTGGAATTAGTTCTTTGTGCATTGATTTTTCCTTTAGAAGTGTGAGAAATACCTATGGATAACTTCTCCAAGTTGTAAATCTTAATAGGATATGAAATCATTGAAAGACCTATAAATAGTAAAATGATGAGTGTAGTCAAGATGAATTAAATCTGATCACCCCCATGATGACTAAACACTACCTCCATATCCAATACTCCAAGGAGGGAAATCAAACCCGATGTAGTTCTCCCATATAGAATGTTTTTTACAATTGTGCTCCTTTGAATATATGAATGCATATAAAATCATATTAAATACTTGATCATGATTGACTTATGGCTGATCGGGGTTGTCAATCCCCTTTATTTAATAATGTTAATCTAGGGTTGGTGTCTAAAGGAAATATGCAATAGGAGAAATAGATCTCTAAAAAATAGTCCCTTATACCACACTCTGCACTTGCATAAATTGAAAAGCACTCTTACAGAAATTAAATCACACATGCATGAAATTAAATCACACTTAAAAGAAAGTAAATTACTAAATTGAAAATAAATGATAAACAAAAAAAAGACCTGCAGGTTCACAACAAAATGTAAAAAAATAGTTACACACATAAATAAATAAAATAAAAATTTACAACAAAATAATAATTATAGAATAAAGAAATAAACAAAAACGCATTGATCTAACTTCCTTGGAATGAGTGGCCAGTTCATTCCTTGGGAGAGGGTTTATTCAAAATACAAACTTTAGAATAGACTACATAGAATGATGGAGAGAAAATTATATTGATTAGTTACATTCAGATGTGGGAGGTTATGTTTATAATCCCATGCTTCCAACCAACTCCTAATTCAGGAGTAACAACATAGATATTCTATCATATCTCAATCTCCACAAAATATGGAGAGAGATATTTATAATAAGAATACAACATAATCTCAATCTTGACAAAATATAGAGATAGCTATTTATTGGAATGAAAGTATAAAAATCTATTTTTAGATACAATTTATGAATGAAAAATCTATATATAGAAAAACTCTAAATGGAAAACATTCTTATGAAAGTTGGAAATTATTTCAATCATCTTAGAATAGACCAACAATAATTAGAATGCTTTATAATACTTTTCAAATGAGTCTATGGTGGTTCAATCTTAGACCATAACAAGTCTATGAAAGTATATAGTTCACCTATGGAAGTCTGTAGCTATAAATTGGGTGATTTCATGGCTAGTCTATAGATATAAACTGGGTGACCTCAAAGCTAGTCCATAACTAATCCAAAGTTGAGTCTGTAGCTGAATCCAAAGTTGAGTCCGTAGCTATTAGCCAAGCTCAAAGTTGATTCTGAAGATACTGGGCAAGAATGAAAATTAGTCTAAAGTTATTGGGAAATTATAAAGCTTGGAAAAAATGTTATATCTTCTTTAGAAGCTACCATAGAAGATTCTGAAACTACTCCAACATTATTCTTGAAATGGTTACTCTTTATACTCCATCTTTTATATCTTAGTATGGACTGCATATTCACATATTGACATCTTTTCCCCATAATTATTACAAATAGATAACAACAAGATAATAATGAATTCTAAAGAAATAACCAGGATATATAATTTCTATTTTAATCTAAATAAACTATAAGTTTAGAAACTACATTTAGATCCACTTCTTACGCAAGGAAAAATGAAGTTATTTCATGGATATAATGAGCCATTTTTTAGGATCATTAATGGCTACACAAAATAGGCGTGTGACTTGGTTGAGAACTACTTGAGATGCTTAATAGGGAACTTTTGATCAAATTTTACTTGTGTAAGTGAGCCTTTGAATTAAAATTTCAAAGTAATGTAATAAGTGACTTGAGTGTGCCTTTATAAAAATTCAAAAGTGATGACCACACACTAGGAAGCCTAAAAACATGAAATATGACATGTGGGAGGGTTTAATGTGAAAAATTGACTATTGGTGAGATAAGTACATAAACTTTGGATAGGGACAATAATGTTTACCATTATTGACATTATTGGGTGTTGTTATCCCCTAGGGAAAAGTGTTGGGTTTTGGATTTGGATTAAGGAATACATATGCATAATGGTGTTTTTAGCAATCATAACATTTTTATATGTGACAAATGATGGTTTGAAGATATAAATAAGTCCTCTTTAGTGCTTAGGATAGGCTAAAGTGGCAAAACATGTACTAAATAAGTGCACAAGTTAATTAAATATAAAAAGGGGTAAAACACACCCATGATTTATGGTCATGTCTTCTTCACTTTTTATATCATTTGATGTTGATTTATTGCATCGACATGATCCTAATTTAGATTCAAGTGATCTATAAATACATAAATATCTTAGTGTGTTTGCACATCTATACATAATATGAAATATCATATAACATTTATTATCACAATGATTGAGCATTTACAAGAATTATATAAAATTTAAGCAAGCATTTAAAGATCATTTAGTGTAACACTCAATTTCCTAGTGACAAAACATTGAATCACATTGTTTTACATGGATAAATAATTTTTACATGTATTTTTATGTTTTTTTAATATTGTACATTATTAAGGGGCCTAAAAATATCAAATAATATAATATTTTCTCTAGTGTAACACAACCACAAAAACACATTATTTTCCTTATAATTTTTAGTTTCAACTACTCAAGTAGGGTTTGGCAAAGTGTAATTTCCCATTGATCAATGTGAGATTTTATAAAACTAAGAGAAGTTTTTAGAGCACTAAATCTTATGAACATAGTCATAAAAAATAGTCGTGTCTCCCTAACACTTCCCATAACTATACTTAATATGATTCTAATAATAAATTAAACTTGATGGTTTGGATAAGGTCCTTTATTCACCATGAGTTTTCATGGTTCTCATTATATTTTTACAAAACCCTAATTTTTTTTAGACTTTGATAATTGTCTCTAGATCTCTCAAAAATTAATATACTTTTATAAACCCTCTTTTTTTCATTTATTGCTCTACCTATAAAAAAATAATTAGGTTTGATTTACTATATTGCATATTTTTAGGTTTAGTTAAATGTTTATGGATACTTATGTTACAATTTGATTGAAATATGAAATAATATTGATGTTTTTAGTTAGGCTTTGAATTGGGATTAAAGTTTCTATTTAATTGACATTGACAGACACATTTGTTATAAATAATCTATGTGTTAAAGCCCATAGATCACCCTTAGTAGAGTATAAATTGGGAGGTATAATGTTCCAATCTTAAATGGTCCATAAGATTTTAAAATTGTATTGAACCTAGGCAAAGATTTTAATCCTAATCATTGTTGATAGGTAGTCCAAGATGATCCTCACCATGGGGCCTGGGATCGAGTGTGTAGGGGATAACAGAGTTTGGTTGTGAAGGGTGAATGCATGGAGATTATTTAGATAGAACAATAAAACACACATTCAATGTAATATAATTATTACCTATCAAAAATGAAACTTCTATTCATAAATGAAAGAATAAGGAAAATAAAGTATAATGTATACAGTACATGCATATATAGTAGATGCATGGAGTAAGTTATCTATATTACAACTATGTAAAATGGTATTGATCTAGCTATATTTTTAACTACTTGGCCAGACACATATATTACATGTATAATGTACATACTAAAAGAGAAGTATTAACTATTATATAACTATCGAGGAGGATGTTGAAAGTTGAACCAATCTCTTATCAAATATGGTAGTTGGAAAAGGTCCAAACAGTTAATGTCCATGTTATCTTCAATGACCTCCAACCTTAGGTTCCTTTATTGGAAGCTAGCAGCTAGTTGGGCCACATTTTAAATAATGCAATCATGGCAGGCCAACACATGGTTGTGTTGAGGTGGGGCTAAAAGGATCCATTGATTATGTGATAAGATGCTTATGAAGATTACAAGACTATGAGATATTGAGTGTATAGTGTTATGCACAGGCTATGATCTAAGGGAACCATTACATAAAATTATACAAGTAGGCATGGGACTTATGCATAACATTATGGGACAAATTTTGGCAAAGGAGTGCACATGATTTCATAAGGGAAAGTTCTAATTTAGGGATCCATATAGTTATATTTAGGGAGAGAACCCTATATTTCTATTCTATCTTGGGGTTGAAATTGCAAGCTCTCTTCACAAAAGAACAAAATAGGAGTGTTTTTCACTATGTAGTGACTAATGAGCCGTAGCAATGTCATGTTCTTGTCCTCATCTATTACACTATTTGCCATGTTTTTTAGTACTTTCCCATAAAGTTCCTTCCATATTGTCATAAACTTGTAAATAGTGTTATGTTTCCCATACTCTTTGAATAGTTAGAATTATGTATTGGAATTAAATATATGATAGTTATCTACTGCTTTAGGATTTTTTTTTTCTATAATGTGTTTTAATTATGTTTTGGATAAATAGGTATATAGAATAGAACATCCTATAGTAAAGGAATCTCATTACATAGACTATCCTATAGCTAGTGCATAACCAAATCCACGGATAAACAGATTTTGATTCCTCTTTCAACTGACTCACAAAAACAACTATAACCTTCATGGATCACAATAAGGAAGTGGTTGAATAATGAAACATCTTTCTTTGTCTTATATCAATGTTGAAAAATTCACATGAAAGATGAATTTAACAAAATGAGCCAATTTTAGGTATCTGTTGACCCAATTTTGCCCCTCTGGCAAAATTTTGGTCACCCTCTTCAGAAGCTATGAAGGGCCAGTCAATTTTGGGTTGCAGTCTATCTTCAGGTTCATGCTCAGTTCAAGGGAAAAGTTTAGGACAAAGGTTCAAGCATCTAAGTCCCACAAAAAAATCAAATTTTATGTAGTGGGTGGCAAAATTACCGCCCACAATAGCGGCGAGAAAAAAGAGACCGAAAACACACATGCAATGGGCAGCAAAATTGCTGTGCACGACGAGAGGCAGAGAAAATGAGGCCGTCAACATTGGCAGTAAATCGGCTGATGTCGGCAAAAAAACCACATGCAGTCCACAGCAGTGGGTGGTAAAATTGCCACCCACAACAATAGGTGGCAAAAAAGCCCCATAGAGCACAGGAAAAGGCCCACCCAGCTGCCAGAGGAGCAAACTAGCACGCAAAATGAGGTAGCAAGCATGGTCACAGCAGACTTATGATATCATCTACAGTGTTTTCTCTCTTCCCAATGAAGACTCAAGCTGCCACTTGCAAGCAAAAGTCCAATGAGAGCTCCTCTTGGCTCTTTCCATATAAATACATAGACTTGGTCATTTTTTGGGGATCTTCTCCAATTTTGTAAAGAGCACAGCTCTAAAATTTCTCCACTTGAATCAATAAAATACAGTTTTTGCCTCCATCTTGGATAGATTTGCTGTGTATGTCATGAGTATTATTTGTTTTTAGTCATTATTTTCAATGCTTTCATAGGTTAATGCCAATAGACCAGTCATCTACAAGGGCCATTCCTGCAGTTAAAAGGAGAAGAGCAATATTTGAGAAGGATAGAATAGAGGAAGTTGCTTGCAAGTGTGCATTCTATAGCACCTTGGTAAACCCCTGTTATGTATATTCCATTATAGCCTCCCTGTTAGTCTTAGCAGCCTAATTCTTCTACCAAATGTGTAGAGTATATTTGCATTTTTCTTGATTCTGAGAGTGGATGTGGAAGATCAACCTTTATTTTGGTGTATCTCCTCTTTTAGAGTAGGTTGTTTGTTTTCATGCATTTTCTTCTCCCTTTTCATCCCCCCAGTATAGCTGTATATCTGTTATTTTTACATTGCCTGAAACAAACAAGATACATCAAAGGGAACTAGCCCATACCTAGAGACTCTCCTCTCCTACTTCGCCATCCCACAGGCGAGAGAGGAGTTTCCATGTTGCGGGGAGAGGGCAGGAATCCATTTTCCTACCACCCGGTGCACTTTCCAGTGTCAACAATTTTGGCACGCCCGGTGGGACTATAATTTTATTAGTTTCTAATGCAGTAGTATTTCAAGATTGATGCTAGTCCTGCTACAGTCATTTCAAAGATTTCTAGCATCTGGCGACTCCACTAGTAAGAGCTCAGTTCTTTATTTTAAGACCAGTCGCTTAAACTTTTATGCCAAAGGTTACCACAAGGTTAGCTTCAAGAAGGGTCCCTTTTGAATTCATTGAGCTACCTTTAAACTCTGCTGAAAGGCTTAGGTTTGAAAGAACTCACCCTTATCCACTAGTAAATCCTTCTAGACTTGTTGCTAGGAACACAAACCCAGCTCAGCCACAAATACAACCGGTTCCAGCCATGGCATTGCCTTTTACATCTTTTCATGGTGAGATCCCTTTAAACCTCCCACGCTATGATCCGATTCTCAGAATAGCTCTAAAAAATGTGCCTTCTTTTGATGGAGTGGGACCTATTACAGTTGTTGAGCATATTAAGAATATTGCCAACCTTTGCAATATTCACAATATAACAGATGAAAATATTGCCATCAGACTGCTAGCCTTGTCTTTGAAAGGGAAAGCTCTTGACTGGTACAACACCTTGCCTATGAATTCCATACATTCTTGGAATGAATTGGGCACTCATTTAACTGATCGTTTTGGGGAAAAAAGTGATGGCCTCTCTCTTGCTGAGCAGCTGACAACTATAAAAAGAGCTCCACACGAGTATATGCAGGACTTCAACATGTGGTTTCAAAAGACTTGGGATAGAATTCCCATCCTGGTAAGGCCAACTCCCAGCTATGCTTTCTTGTACTATTTAAAAGCATTAAACAGTGATATTGCTGTGATGATCCAATCTATGGGAGGACACATATTGCCTGTTGCTTATGACGTCACCATAGCAGCCAAGAATTGCTTGGTACAAGCCAAAAAGATCGCTCCTATGCCCCACATGCCACTTTTCCCAGAGATGCTGCCCCCTATACAGACAGTTGTTCCCATAATTGCTCCCCTGCCTACCATTGAGAAGCCAGCTGCTATTCTAACAAATGAACTACATGAGGTTAAAAGCCTGCTGTAAAACATGTCAAATGAACTGGTAGCTCTTAAAAGACAACAAGCCCAAAATAACAAGCTGAATCTGGGTTATCAACATTATGGTCAAGCACTTAGGAACCCTTTTCAAGGCTATAATTCGGGGCAAGGTTAGCTCACTCAGACCAGGCCTTATCAAAATTATAACTCAGGTCCCTCTTTGTCATCTAAAGCCATGGTGCATACTTAGAATAACCTTGTACAGGAACAACCTAGCTGTTTGACCATGGGACAAGGTCAAGGACAAGCTGTCCATACGAATGATATGATGAATTCTTTCTAGAATTCAAAAAATCAGGGTGCTGATTTTTCCCAATTTTTTGAGTTTCCAGCTCAGCCCAGCACAAGTAACAATCAAACTCAGTTGGATTCTACTCTAATAAATCATGAAGAGGGTGAGCTCTGTGCAATTAATCATGGGGGCACTGTAGGCAATCAAGTTGATTGCATTGCAGCCAATACGAGATTTAAAAGAAGAGCAGTTGGAGAAGCGCAGGCTTCCCCTCAGGCAGCAACGAATCCTCCACCACCCCCTTTTTAGAGGGCCCCAATTTTTGGTCAACTGTCTGCACCTCTAGCTTCTCAGTCTACAGCTCCAGTCGGGATCAGCCCAAAGGAAAGCATGAAGGGAATCAACCCCCAAGTTAATATAGTTGATCAAATGAAGAAATTGCATGTGAGCATTTCTCTATGGGATTCATTGTCCCTTCCAGGACAAAAGGAGGTATTGAAGAAAGAATTGCATGAACTAGATCGACAGGCTGTCCCAGCTGACACTAATAATGTCCTAATGATGAATGGGCAGCCTTCTGCTTCAGATCAGGTAAAGAAAGAAGACAGGATTCCCCCTTTTTATGTATCTTTGATCATAGGGAATTTCTTAGTACACAATTGCATAATCGATAGTGGGGCCAACACTTCGGTGATGCCTAAGTGCATTACTGATAAGATGGGATTAAAGTATGAAGCAATGAATAAAGGAGTCTTGCAACTAGATGGGATGCCTGCAAAGATAGTTGGAATCTTGAAAGGATTGAGTTTAACATTGCATGCCTGCCCGACATTCTCAATCCCCCATGATATAGTGGTAGCGGACGTTCCTCCATATTTTGCAATCTATTTGTCAAGGGACTTTACGTCTAAGATAGGTGGCTATCTAGCAGTGAACTGGTCATATCTAGTTTTCAAAACCAAGTATAGGACCAAAGTGAAAATTGAATTCGAGCCACTCTATAAGGACCACCTAGATCCCTATTCACCCAAGGCAGTGAACGTCAGTTACACTATCATTGATCTAGAAGAGTCTCAGACAGACAAATCTTCATCTTTTGCTCTTGAAGGAGTCACAGATCTACTCTTGGATGAGTGGGGAAGTGATAACTTTGAGCACGATCCTTATAAGTTTATTGATGAGGTAGACCTTGGCGTCTATTGCTTGCATGAAGAAGGCACTGTCATGCCCAATATAATGAAGGAGAACAAAGAAGACCTCAGCCTGTGGTAGCTATACTTCGATGGTTTTAGAAGTAAACTGGGTGCTGGTGGTGGGGTAATGTTAGTTTCCCCTTTTAAAGAAAGGAACTTTTCAGCTTTCCATTTCCAATTTTCTTGCACATGTAATATTGCAAAATATGAGTCTTTGATTCATGGACTTGAGTGGGCAAGAAAGAGAGGGATCAAGAAGTTGCAAATCCTGGGGGACGGTGAATTAATTGTGAACCAGATAAGAGGCCTAAACCTGACCAAGAACTCCTTGCTGAAGTCTTACAAGCACAGGGTCTGGGACTTGATGGAGGATTTCCTTGCTCTTAACATTACCTCGATTCCCAGAGAATAGAATAAGCAAGCTGACAGGCTGACAGCTGTTAGCACCCAATTTGATGTTTCAAAAGAGATAAGCAGGGGTTGTGGTTTGCACCATTTAAAAGTGGTGGTTCGGCCTTCAATTCCAGACAATGTTACAAATTGGCAGGTATTCAAGAGTGACCAGTAGATAGCTCTCTTCCTGCAGGAAGAAGCTGAGTTCGCAGTCCATAATCAAGCAAAATTGTAGCAACAATACGAAAATCAGATTGTTCAATTAAAGAACAATAAACTCCCTAAGGGTCTGGTCATGCTCGAAAGTATTTTCAACAGAGATGACCAACTAAGAAATGACAAAGCATGCATCACTACCAAAGAGGAGAATTATGAAAAAGTTGAAATCTTCAAGGACAAGTTGCTGGTGCTTGGTAGGGTTTGTACGTTTCAAGAAAGGCAAGCTTTCATTCTACTGTGTCAAGAGTTCACTGATGTCTTCGCCTGGAATTATAACGACTTGAAAGGCTTTGATCCAAGACTCACCCAACACACTATTAAATTAGATGAAGGCGTGAAACCAATTACACAAAAATAGCAGCCTGTCAATCCAATGATCGAGCTCCTTATGTAGAAAGAATTGGTCAAGTTGATTGAGTCTGGCATTATATTTCCAATCAAACATCCTCATGGTTGGCCAATTTGGTTCCAGTTAGAAAGAAAAATGGGAAGATTAGGCTGTGCATTGACTTTAGAGACCTTAATAAAGTCTCTTTAAAGGATCATTATCCCCTCTCGAACATGGAGTAGATTCTCTAAAAGGTAACTGGGTCCAAACGTTTCTCCCTCTTTCTCCCTCTTGGATGGTTATTCGAGATATAATCAGATTTTGGTGCGAGGCTGCGACCAATACAAAACAACCTTCACCACTAAATGGGAAACGTTCACCTACCAGAAGATGCCTTTCAGGCTATCCAATGCTGGTGCTACCTTCCAACAAGCCATGAACATGGATTTTAGTGGTTTGATAAATAAGAACATGCTGGTGTACCTCGATGATATAATGATTTTTTCCAAGGAGGCAGGACAACACATGGAACACCTCAGGCAGATTTTTGAGAGGTGCAGGGAATTTGGCATCTCCATAAATCCAAAGAAATGTGTATTTGCTATTCATGAGGGGAAAATTCTTGGCCACATTGTGTCCAAGGAAGGTTTGTCCATTGACCTCGAGAGAGTCTGATCCATCTTGGAGATGTCCCTACCAAAGCACAAGAAAGGCCTGCAGAGTTTCTTTGGCCGGATAAATTTCATTCGGAGGTTCATTCTAAATTTTGTTGAGATAGTTAAACCCCTAACCTCTATGCTAAAGAAGGGTGAAGAATTCAAGTGGACAATGCCAAGAAAGGATAGCTTTGAAGCTATCAAATAGGCTTTGACCTAGGCTCCCACTCTAATCAGCCTTGACTTCAATAAAGACCTCAATCTCTATACCTTCAGCAATGGGGAAGTAATATCTGCTATGCTTACCCAAGCAAATAGTGATGACCTTGAGCAACCACTCGCCTTCTTCAGCTAAGGGTTAGAGGACTTTGAAATCAAGTACACCTATGTAGAGAAGCAAGTTGTGGCAGTAGTGCGCAACCTGAAGAAATTTAGATATATGTTGTCGAATAGCAAGATCCATCTCATGGTTCCACATCCTGGTGTCAAAGATTTCTTAACCAATCGAGACTTAAATGAGAAAAGGGTAGGATGGATCACCAAAGTGATGGAGTATGACATAGACATCAAAATCGCTAAGTTGGTGAGAGGAAGGGGCCTGTGTGAGTAGCTAACTACAAATTTGAGACAAAAAGCTAAAGACAGCTTGCTGATCCATGACGCAGCCACTGCAAAAGAACCAGCTGTCATAAGAGATTGGACACTAGACATGAGGCATTTCCTTCTTACGGGCGAATGTCCACAAGGTCTCAGTAGGGCCAGAAGAAGGTATTTTAATATCAGTCCCTTCCTTATGTCCTGATTGATGGAGTATTATTTAAGAAGGATCTCTCTGGGGTTCTCCTGAGATGCATTGACCCTAGTCAGGCTGACAAGGTATTGGCTGAGTTTCATGATGGGCCAGCAAGCGGCCATTTTGCCCCTAAGACCACAGAAACAAAAATAATGAGAGCTGGTTATTTTTGGCCCACTCTTTTCAAGGATACCTATGCCTGGGTAAGGAAGTGCTAGAAGTGTGCACTTTTTGACGAAAAGCAGTGATTGGCTGCCATGCCTCTACAGCCCATTCAAGTTGAACAACCATTCATGCAGTGGGGCCTAGATTTCATAGGTATGATCAATCCTCCCCCCAGTGCCAGACACAAATGGGTCCTGACTGCTATGGATTATTTCACCAAGTGGGTGGAAGCCATTGCTTTGAAAGAAGTGAATGAAAGTGTAGTCTTGGATTTTTATGAGGATTTAGTGACACATTTTGGGGTCCCAACCACTATAATTTCAGACAATGCCTTGGCTTTTTTGGGAACCAAAACTAGTGAATGGGCGCTAAGGTATGGTATATACCTCAGCACTTCATCAAATTACTACTCGCAGGGAAATGGGCTGGCTAAGTCCACTAACAAAAATCTGATCAAGATTATAAAGAGGACCATGGAAGAAAATCAGAGAACTTGGCATGCCAAGTTGAAGACAGCGCTATGGGCCAATCAAATCACCCCAAAGAGAGCAATCAAAAATTCCCCATATACGCTCATGTATGTAAGGGAAGTAAGGCTTCCCATTTCACTCAAATTGCCAGCACTAGACCTCGCTCATCAGCTACAACTAGAAGAAGGAAGTAACATGGAGGTCAGGTTGTGCAAACTAATGGATCTCTAGGAGGTAAGGAATCAGGCCATGGTCTCTATGATTAGTCACCAACAACAGGTAAAAAGATACTTCGACAAGAAATCTTTGTCAAAAAACTTTGCTGAAGGAGACATTGTCTTAAAATGGGACGAAGATAGAGCTAAGCCCAGAAAACATGCAAAATTTGATGCCCTCTGGAGCATGTTAGGGTGTGGAGCTAAAAACCTCACCAAGGAGCATAGTTTATTAGGTTCGGTCTACACAGACACCGGCGTTGGTCAGGAGCGATCGACGTCGGTCACAGGGAGTTGGAGAGACGCTGACATCGGCAGATGGTCGGCCGACGGCGGTCACAGACAAACGGCAGGAATCAATGTCAGTTACCTGCGTGTCTAGAAAGCTATTTTTGTGGATAGAAGCGAGTGTTTGCATGATAAGTTTGAGTTGTGGACTCAAGCACGCGTCTCTATTGTTAGCATTACTATTTTTAGAGCCCTTGTTCAAGTGGCTTAACTACTTGTTGGTTGTACATGCTCAAGTCTCCTAATTCTATATGTAGAATTAGATATTCTTAGCTTAGTAGTAGTTTGTAGTGAATTATTGTAATTCATTGTGTGAGAAGAATAGTACAAAATTAAATCAATCCAGGCTTGTTGGAGTTGATTGTTCTTGAGAGAGAGCTCTTGAGGAATTGAGATCTATTGAGAGATCTATACATCTAGGAGAGGTGTGGAAGAAAGAAGCTTTCTTCAATTGTATTCCTTTGTAAAGAGTTTTGTTAATACAAGTTTTCAGGGTGTTTTCTTGTATCTCTTATTCTTGTTATTATCATTCTAATTACTTGTCAATCTAGTTTAATTATGCATTTATTGCTGTCATAATTGTAATCTATTGTTGGATTGATCCCCCAACAAGTGGTATCAGAGCCAGGTTACAGGTTTAGAGCTTGATATTTGGTATCAAAGTTCAGGTTCACTAACAGGTGGTTCAGATCTATGTAGTGTGTATTGATTATAGGTTCTTACAGGGTTTTTTGTTTGAGTGGGAGAAGCAATGGCAGATGAAAGTAAATTGAGAATGAAAAAGTTCAATGGCAAAAATTACCAACACTGGAGAATGCAAATAGAGGATTATCTGTATCAGAAAGATCTCTACTTACCATTAGGAGGTATTGCAAAGAAGCCCAAAGACATGGAGGATGAAGAATGGGAAGTTCTTGACAGAAAGGCTCTGGGGTCTATAAGACTGAGTCTAGCATCTACTGTGATATCCAATTTATCACAGGCAAAGTCTACGATAGAGTTGATGACTACGTTAACAAATTTGTATGAAAAACCCTCAGCTTCCAATAAGGTATATCTTATGAAGCAGTTATTTAACTTGCATATGAATGAAGGTGGATCTGTTTCTACTCATCTGAATGATTTCAATGGTATTGTGAATCAATTAAGTTTAGTGAATATAGTGTTTGATGATGAGATAAAAGCTCTTTTAATATTATGTTCTTTGCCTGAAAGATGGCATGGCTTAGTAATGGCAGTAAGTAATACTGCATCTGCATCAAATATTTTGAAAGTAGAGGATGTTGTTAGTGTTATCTTGAATGAGGAAATACACAGGAAAAGCACAGAAGAGGCATCTGGGAATGCTTTAAGTTTTGAGAGCAGGGGAAGGCAAAAAGAGAAGAGCAAGAAAGGCAGAGCAAGATCCAAGTCAAAGGGGAAAGGCAGATCTAAATTCAGAAATGGCAGGAAGCCACAATGCTGGAATTGCAAAAAGATGGGGCACATAAGCAGAGATTGTTGGTCAAAGCCTAAGGAGGACAACCAGCATGAAGGAAAGGAAGAAGCCAAGATTGCAGGTATTGCACAGGATGCTTTAATTTTCTCTCTGCATAATAATATAGAATCTTGGGTATTAGATTCTGGTGCATCTTTTCATGCTACTCCTAACAGGGAATATTTCAGTGACTATATCCATGGAGACTTTGGAATAGTGTATCTAGGGGATGATGAGCCCTGTAAAATAATTGGCAAAGGCAAAGTGCAGCTGAAGATGCAAAATAGCAACACATGGGTGTTGAGAGATGTGATGCATGTTCCTAGCTTGAAGAGAAATTTGATTTCTGTAGGAAAGTTAGGGGATGAGGGTTGTACAGTAACTCTCACAGCAGATTCTTGGAAGGTGACCAAGGGTGCACTTGTTATGGCCAGAGGTAAGAGAGAAGGTACTCTCTATTTGTGTAATTGTGTTACTAACAGATCTCCTTCTATATTATCTACTTCAGATGTGGACGCTAAATTGTGGCACTCAAGGCTTGGCCACATGAGTGAGAAGGGGATGTCAATTCTTAAGTCTAAAGGTATGCTTTCAAATTTAAAAGACATAGATCTAGAGTTTTGTGAGCATTGTGTATTTGGAAAATAGAAAAGGGTTAGTTTTCTCAAAACTGGGTCTACTAAGAAGAGGCACAAGTTGGAGCTTGTTCACACAGACGTGTGGGGACCGGCTCAGGTTGCTTCCATTGGAGGATCACAGTATTATGTATCTTTCATAGATGATGCCACAAGGAAGGTATGGATGTACTGTATTAGAAGAAAATCTGATGTATTTGATACTTTTAAAGTTTGGAAAGCTATGGTTGAGAATGAAACAGGTAAAAGATTAAAGTGCCTGAGATCAAACAACGGTGGTGAGTTCTGCAGTCATAAGTTCAGAGATTATTGTTACATGCATGGAATCCGTAGGCAAAGGATGGTTCCAAGGACACCTCAGTAGAATGGTATTGTTGAAAGGATGAACATGACAATAATGGAGCGTGCAAGATGTATGAGATTGCATGCCAGTTTGCCCTTACAGTTTTGGGCACAAGCTATTGACACTGTAGTGTACCTGATTAACAGAGGACCCTCTACAGCTCTGGATGGTGGTATTCTAGAAGAGGCATGGATAGGTAAAAAAGTTGATCTCTCATATCTCAAAGTTTTTGGTTGTGAAGCCTTTGTGCATATAGATAAGGAAAATAGAAAGAAGCTTGATGCTAAGTCTATGAGATTCATGTTTATTAGCTATGGCTCAGATGATTTTGGTTACAGATTGTGGAATCTAGAAACTAACAAGGTAATCAGGAGCTGTGTTGTTGTTTTCAATGAAAGAGTGATGTATTGTGATCAGCTAAGGAAGTTGAATCAGTCTGAGCAGAGCAATGGTGAATTGGATGAGGTGAAAGTCCAAGATGAGCTCGCAGGAAAAAGAAATAATCACTTATAGGAAAACACAGAGACCGACATCGGTAGGTCAAGAACCGGCGTCGGTAGGACAGAAATCGATGTTGGCCATACAGAGACCGACATCAGCCGTACAAGTACCGAGGTCGGTCAGGTAGAATCGACGTCAGCCAGTAACAGGTCTACAGATGACCGAAGTCGGTCACTGTCAGAGAATTTGGGTGGACAGCGTGTTGTAGATGAGTCTCAGACACCCATCAGGAGGTCGGAAAGGGTGAGTAAGCCTCCAATTAGATATTCTCCTTCTTTATATTATTTATTGCTAACTGATGGTGGAGAACTAAAGAGTTTTGAAGAAGCAATACAGGTGGAGTCCAAGAGTGAGTGGGAGCGTGGCATGGTTGAGGAGTTGGAGTCCTTAAAAGAGAACCAAACATGGGATTTGGTTGAATTGTTGGCTGGTAAGAGAACACTTAAGAACAGATGGACCTACAGGTTGAAGGAAGGTGAGAATGGACAAATGAGATACAAGGCCAGATTAGTGGTAAAAGGATTTGCACAAAAGCCAGGTATTGACTTTGGTGAGATTTTTTCTCCAGTTGTTAAAATGACTTCAATAAGGGTTGTATTGTCTTTGGTTGCTTTTTGAGGATTTGCATCTTGAGCAGCTAGATGTTAAGACAATGTTTCTTCATGGAGATTTGGATGAGGAAATTTATATGGAATAGCCAGAAGGATTCGAGGTCAAGGGTAAGGAGAAGTTTGTGTGCAGGTTGAAGAAAAGCTTGTATGGCCTCAAGCAAGCTCCTAGGCAATGGTACTTAAAATTTGACAGGTTTATGACTGAGCATGGCTACAGTAGGTGTCAATCAGACCATTGTGTGTATTTCAAGAGATTTGATAATGGTAGATATATTATTCTATTGTTGTATGTAGATGACATGCTGGTTGCAGGGTCTCACATACAGGATATCTCAGAGCTTAAGGTGAAATTAGCTCAAACGTTTGCTATGAAGGATTTGGGAGCAGCAAAGAAAATCCTTGGCATGAGCATTAGGAGAGACAGGAAAAATCACAGGTTGATATTGTCTCAAGAAGATTATGTGGACAAGGTGTTGAAACGGTTCAATATGCAGGATGCTAAACCGGTAAGCACACCTTTGGCTGGACATTTTAAGTTAAGTAAAGAACAATGTCCTAATTCATATGAAGAGGTAGAGTACATGAGTAAGGTTCCATATTCTTCCACAGTAGGGAGTTTGATGTATGCAATGGTGTGTACTAGACCGGATATTGCCCAAGCAGTGGGAGTGGTAAGTAAGTATATGGCCAATCCAAGTAAGGAACATTGGAAAGTAGTTCAGTGGATCCTTAGATATCTGAGAGGAACCAGCAGTAGGCACTTGTGCTATGGAGGTTCAGATACTTCTCTACATGGCTATGTAGACTCAGATATGACAGGTGATTTGGATGGCAGGAGAAGCACTACAGGGTATGTTTTTACTGTAGGTGGAACGACGGTTAGCTGGATATCTAAGTTGCAGAAGGTTGTTGCCTTGTCAACTACAGAAGCAGAGTATATTGCAGCCACAGAAGCTAGCAAGGAGATGATATGGATGACACGGTTCATGGAAGAGCTTGGAAGGGAGCATGGGAGTTGTAGATTGTATAGTGACAGTCAAAGTGCAATCCATTTGGCTAAGAATTTGGCCTTTCATTCAAGAATAAAGCACATACAGCTAAGGTATCACTTCATACGACAGGTATTGGAAGATGGTGAGTTAAAGCTGGAGAAAATCCATACAGATAGGAATCCTGCTGATATGTTAACCAAGCCGGTTACAAAGGAGAAGTTGAATCTTCATTCAACTTCTGTTGGTCTTCATGACTGAGTTGAAGATAGGAGCTAGAAGATGTTGCTGTACAGGTACTGGTGCAGCTATTTATCTCCAAGTGGGAGATTGTTAGGGTGTGGAGCTAAAAACTTCACCAAGGAGCATAGTTTATCAGGTTCGGGTCTACACAGACACCGGCGTCGGTCAGGAGCGACTGACGTCGGTCACAGACAGTTGGAGAGACGCTGATGTCAGTAGATGGTCGATCGATGGTGGTCACAGACAAGCGGCAGGAATCGACATCGGTTACTTGCGTGTCCAAAAAGCTATTTTCATGGACAAAAGCGAGTGTTTGCATGATAAGTTTGAGTTGTGGACTCAAGCACGCGTCTCTATTATTAGCATTACTATTTTTAGAGCCCTTGTTTAAGTGGCTTAACTGCTTGTTGGTTGTACATGCTCAAGTCTCCTAATTCTATATGTAGAATTAGATCTTCTTAGCTTAGTAGTAGTTTGTAGTGAATTATTGTAATTCATTGTGTGAGAAGAACAGTACAGAATTAAATCAATCCAGGCTTGTTGGAGTTGATTTTTCTTGAGAGAGAGCTCTTGAGGAATTGAGATCTATTGAGAGATCTATACATCTAGGAGAGGTGTGGAAGAAAGAAACTTTCTTCAATTGTATTCCTTTGTAAAGAGTTTTGTTAATACAAGTTTTCAGGGTGTTTTCTTGTATCTCTTGTTCTTGTTATTATCATTCTAATTACTTGTCAATTTGGTTTAATTCCGCGTTTATTGCTATCATAATTGTAATCTATTATTGGATTGATCCCCCAATAGAGCAGTCCTTACATGATTACTCAGTGCAAGCAGTATAACGCGTTTTAGCTCTCCAAGTTGGACGGCAAAGAATTGTGCATCCCAGTCAATGGGATACATCTGAAACATTGTCATTAAATTTTGTTTCGGTTGTACATAATTCCCTTATTTTCTTTCCTACTTTCCCTAAGTGCAGTTGCATAGTTAGTTGTTTTTAGTCTTGTGTGTTTCCCTTTGCGTGAGGGGGTAAATTTTGTGTATTTTGATTCTAGGTTTATCAAAGCTGTTGTGAGCTCTCTTCAAAGTCACCATCTGACTTTGCGCCTAATGGATATTCAAAGGCAATTGGGTCCTAAGCATAGCAAGCACGCTTCCCCTAGGAGTCACCAATTTGTTGACCCAATTTTGCCCCTCTGGCAAAATTTTGGTCACCCTCTTCAGAAGCTATGAAGGGCCAGTCAATTTTAGGTTGCAGTCCGTCTTCAGGTTCATGCTCAATTTAAGGGAAAAGTTTAGGACAAAAGTTCAAGCATCTAAGTCCCACAAAAAATTCAAAGTTTATGCAGTGGGTGGCAAAATTACCACCCATAATAGCGGTGGGAAAAAAGAGACCGCCAACACACATGCAATGGGTGGAAAAATTGCTGCGCACAATGAGAGGCAGAGAAAATGAGGCCGTCAACATCAACCGATGTCGATAGATAACTCGGCCGACGTTGGCAGTAAATCGGCCAACATCGGCAAAAAAGCCACATGCAGTCCACAGCAGTGGGCGGTAAAATTACCACCCACAACATCAGGCAGCAAAAAATCCTCATAGAGCACAGGAAAAGGCCCACCCAACTGCCAAAGGAGCAAACTAGCATGCAAAATGAGGCAACAAGCATGGTCATAGTAGACTTATGACGTCATCTACAGTGTTTTCTCTCTTCCCAATGAAGACTCAAGCTGCTAGTTGCAAGCAAAAGGCCAATGAGAGCTCCTCTTGGTTCTTTCCATATAAATACATAGACTTGGTCATTTTTTGGGGATCTTCTCCAATTTTGTAAAGAGCACAGCTCTGAAATTTCTCCACCTGAATCAATAAAATACAGTTTTTGCCTCCATCTTGGATAGATTTGCTATGTATGTCATGAGTATTATTTGTGTTTAGTAATTATTTTCAATGCTTTCACAGGTTAATGCCAACAGACCAGTAATCTACAAGGGCCATTCCTACAGCTAAAAAGAGAAGAGCAATATTTGAGAAGGACAGAATAGAGGAAGTTGCTTGCAAGTGTGCATTCTACAGCACCTTGGTAAACCCCTGTTATGTATCTTCCATTATAGCCTCCTGTTAGTCTTAGCAGCTTGATTCTTCTGCCAGATGTGTAGAGTATATTTGCATTTTTCTTGATTCTGAGAGTGGATGTGGAAGATCAACCTTTATTTTGGTGTATCACCTCTTTTAGAGTAGGTTGTTTGTTTTCATGCATTTTCTTCTCCCTTTTCATCCCCCCCAGTATAGCTGTATATCCATTATTTTTGCATTGCCTGAAACAAACAAGATACATCAAAGGGAACTAGCCCATACCTAGAGACTCTCCTCTCCTGCTTCGCTGTCCCACAGGCGAGAGAGGAGTTTCCATGTTGCGGGGAGAGGGCAGGAATCTATTTTCCTGCCACCGAGTGCACTTTCTAGCATCAACAGTATCTTAAATCAAATGTTTCTTAGATTAGAATATATATTGTTTTGTATAAAAAAATATCCTCCATGGTATATAAATATGTAAACAATAAATTTGATAGATAGTAGATATGAATTAGAGATTATCAAAAGTACATTTTGTCAAGCAATTTTTATTATAATTTCTTGCAATAATTCATTGCTACATTTTTTATTAATATGAAAAAGAATTTTTGAGTTCAATTAAATGTTGTGAGAGGAAGGATTGAAGATGGAGATGGAAGGATGAAGAGGCCCCTTTGTGATCCTTATATCAACAATCTAACCTATTTAAATAGCTAACCATGCTATTTGATTTTTTTTATACATTGTGTGTTTTACTCCTGAATTATGTCATTTACATTCTTGCTTAGATTTGTTTAAGGAAGCTTCCAATGAATAAACATTTATTTCACAGTGTTATGTTCATATTTAATTCTAGCATTTCATTTACTACATGACTTCAACATCTTATATTACAATAAGCAGAAGGTCAAATTACAAGATTGAGTGTGCACATATATTGATGTCATCCTATGAAGTCTACATCCTTGGGTTGACATTTAAATGAAGTAGAAGGTAGAGTTATATGGTAACTCTTGTTTTTCATTTTAATCAAGAGAAGTATATCTGATTGTGAATTAATTGCTAGTCATTTTTAGCACTATTTTTGAGGAAGGGTGTCACACACTTATAATATTCAATTTTGATAGCAATTATTTTTGGATGTTTATTATTTTTATTTTCAAAGCTTGATATTATTTGGATTAAATATTTCTTGTTTTCATAGTTTAAGTTTCCATTTTTGTAAGTAGGATGGTGCAAATTTTCAAATACCCCCATATAACTAACCCTGTTTAGGCAGGGTGGGCAAAAAGTTTTAAAAAGGTGGTTGATGTATGCAAAGTGAAGGGGATTATATAGGGAGATTTTATCCTAAATAATCAATAATTTTTGCAAGAGCAAAAAATTCATCTTGTAGCAATTGAGGAACATGAAGTAATTATTGAATATCATTCACAGTTGTCAATAGAAGAGGTAGAGAAGGCAGTATTTTTGGTTGGACTAGTAACACAAGCTAAAGACCTTAAAGAGGTTCATACCCTTAGATAATACTCACATGTACAACCTTTGAGAATTCCTACCTTATCACCTCATACTCAATAATCTAAAGTTTGCTTCCTTATATTCCCCAAATTTCTTGCTAAGGAGGCATTCAAGGCTGTTTTGGCTCCTAGAAGAAACACCAGGCCAATAGAATATTCTAATTTAGAGAGACTCTTTGCTAAGACACTAGCTAAATCTTCAAAAAACTTGACACCATCCCCATTGTATAAGAAGACATACATTCCCAAGAAAAAAGATAAAGTGTCCATCTTTTACACCCTATTAAATCAAATAATTGATAAGAATTTTGAGTAGTGGGTAGCAACAACCTCTAGTTTACCAAAACAAAGAGTACTCATGGGGGATCACCAGGAAGAAAACACTACTAATGAGTCTACCAATTTCAAATTTCCTATCCATACTCCTAATCCAAATGTACCCATGAAGAATATTACTCACTCTTCCCTCCCTAATTTTAGGGAAAAGGCATCTGAGGATCCAAACACATTTATTTTTAAGTTCGACATCCTATGCCATAGCTATGAATATAATCAAGATGCTCAAAAACTCAAATTATTTCTAGCAACACTCAAAGATGCAATATTTAGATGGTTCATAGGACTTGAAAAGGATGCCATTTATACTTGGGAAGAAATGAAGGAGAAGTTTCTAACAAAATACCAAGACTATTGTAGGGTCAATAACTATGGGAGAGATGACATATTCATAATGACACAAATTGATGATGAGTCATTGGAATAATATATGGATAAATTTTTGTTCAACTTAAAAAAATACAAGTAGAATACAATGAACAAGGAATCAGTTAAGTTGATATTCTTGAAAATAATTAGACATAATTATCTAGAGGAACTAGAACTAATGTCTAATAGTGATGTTTCTACACTACCTTTTGATGAACTAACAATTCTATGTACAAACTACTCCATATCAACCATAAACAAAATTAGGGGTAGAACCCTTGTTACAACATTTATAGTAAGACTGTCTAAAGGTGAAGTTAGCAACCTAATCTAGGACATATATAATGAAATTATTAGCCACCCAGCTACTCAGCTTGATACATTACATATATGGAATAAACAAGAAGAAACTAAAAAATCCTTAGCCACTTATTACCTTGAATGCAAAAAAAAGGTGGATTTCACATGTTATTCTATGAAATCTTGGGTAGCCAGCATAACCAAAGAGAATCCTAAGATAGTGGAGCTACATGCCATAGTAGAAGATGAGAATCAAGTGTTTTTTATGGCTCAATGAAAACCATGGGTACAAAGATTAGGTATGCCATCAAACTCTATGTTTGAAAATTCTTGATTCTTAGATAATCTTCAATATGGTTATTGGATGAATATACCCAATCAAAATTAGTCTAAAACAAATTATAAACTACCCCAAAATTAGTTATGGATGCAACAGAATGGAAAATAACTTCAACCTAGGCAATTCCAAAATCAGCAATGGTTTTATCCCTGTAATCCATGGAAATAACAATGGAGAGGTAATCAAGGCTTTCCTTAGTAAATGTAACAACCATAACAATAGGTCATAATACCAAACACTCAACAACCCATTTGAACCACTCAATTACTCATCCAACCCATTCCCAATCCTACTAATAAATTGGTTCAACCAATGCAATCCACTGAAATAATACAATATCCAACATATACCTTAGATATTAATCAAGTTCAACTTTACTCAAGTCATGTTATTCCATAACCAACCTCACCCATAATCATAGAACACTTTGAGCCAGATCCACTCCATACTAATTTGCAACCACTCATGGCCAATCTTGAGCCAAGTCCATCCAAAAATAAAAAAGAATTTGACAATCCTCCTTTTTTGAAGAGATTGAACATCACATCCTAAACCAAAGCCCAAATTTAATATTTTAAGACAACTAAATAATGTGTGCATAAAAATCCCACTCTTTCAAGCAATAATGGATGTTTATATCTACAATAAATCTATTAAAGAGCTATGTTTTCAAAAATTGGGAAGAAAGAAGAAGGATTATAAAATAGTCCTAGTCATTGGCCAACTAGCAGACATTATGTTGAGAAATATATTTCTCCTAAAATATTCTGATCTGAGAAATGTTATAGTTAATGTTAGCATCCATGTCCAACCCATCTCCAATACTTTAATTAACTTAGGTGTAGCCATCAATGTGATGATCATGGAGACCATGCAACAACTAAAACTTACCAATCTCTATCCAATACCCACCATCTTCCAGATGGTTGATAGATTAACTATTAAGCCTAAAGAGATTATTGAGGACCTTGTTATAATTATGAACACCTGATAATATCTAGTAGACTTTATTTTCCTATAACCAAAAATCAACTTGGGAGGTTATTCTCTCATCATTGGCCACCCATGGTTGGCCACTACTGATGATTTTATTGGTTATAGGTCAAGAAAAATGGTAATTTACAATGGAAATGACACCAAGAAATTGGTTCTTTATCCACCAGCTCAGCCTTCCCAGAATGATGGCCCAACCCCTTAGATTGATGACTTTGAGGAAGTTGTCTCCTTGGAGACTCTCTACATAATTGACCAAAGTCCAGCTTTGTAGGCATAAGAAGAAGACACTATCCTTACTGGTATCCTAAAAACCACCTATGGACAAGATCTTGTAGCCACCAACTTGTTGGAATGTACACCATGCCCTCTTCAAAATACTTTTCTTGAGAATGATCTTGCTAAAACTGCAAGATATATTTGGGTATTCCATTAATTACTTCCCCATTAATGCAGTTATGCTCTTTTAATCACCAATGTAAAAACCATGCTTTCTTTAACAAAGCAAGTAAACATTTTGCCAGATAAACCTCTCAACATTAGCACCTCCTTAATATCCTAATAAGAAAGTTACTTATACTAATGATAAATCACACCATAGCATTTGTTTAGGATTACCATGACATGAGAGGAATACCCCTAGATTTATGCTCACAACACATTTACATTAAATACGAATACAAACCTATTCTCCAACCCCAACGATGAATAAATCCTATAGTTAAGGATATTATCAAAACTAAGTTTCAAAATCTCTTGGATACAGGATTTGTTTATCCTATTTTGGATAGTTAGTGGGTCTCTTCCCTGGTCATTATCCCTAAGAAAGGATGTAAATGGTGTATTTTTATTGACTACCAAGAATTGAATGTTGCTATTAGGAAAGATCACTTTCTCCTTCCATTTATTGATCAAGTGTTGGATACATTAGTAAGGAAGAAATACTTTTCCTTCCTAGATAGGTATAGTGGTTATAATCAAATATGAATTACTCCATAAGACCAAAATAAAACCACTTTTACTTACCCTTGGGAAACCTATACCTATCGCATCTTGCCATTTGGTCTTTGCAATGCCCCAACTAGTTTTCAAAGGGCTATTTTGAGCATATTTTCTAATCTCTCCCATGACTATGTTGAAATCTACATGGATGATTTCATTGTCTATGGAAAAACATTCAAAGAAATGCTGACCAAACTAGAGAAAGTTCTTCAACATTATCAGGACCACCAATTATCTTTGAGAAATGAGAAGTGTTACCTGATTATAACTAAAGAGATTATGTTGGGACATCATATATCCCTTATTGTATTCAAGTTGACCTAGTAAAGCTAAGTATCATTAAAGATATACCCACACCAAAGAAGCAAAAAGATGTTAGAAGCTTTTTAGGACATGATAGTTATTATAGATGATTCATCAAAGATTTTAATAAAATTTTCATTCCATTATTTTAATAAGATTTTAATAAAATGAGAGAAGAGAAAGGCACTATTGCAATAAAAAAATCATCTATTTTTGCTTGCAGATTCATTCCCTTTGAGTATAAATATATTTTCCTTTTTGCTACAGGATGAAAAAATTATTTCTACAAGGAACACTTCTTTCTACAGGATGATAAACTTGTTGCTATAGGAAATACTTCTTGATACAAGATGTATTATTATCATTCCATCCTACATTCAATTCTCATAAATAATTTTGCTCCCAATCAAATGACAAAACATGCCATACCACCACTTCGAATCATCATTTGCACATAAATGAAAGGTATTTCTATAAATAACAAGGTAATTATTCTATATTTATTTCATGTCATACATTTTAATTAATGCTAAGATGATGAGTCTTAATACTATTAATACATTGTCATATCTTCTCCTTATCACACCAACTCACCATATATTCTCCTTCACTGATTGATGTGACCTTTGACGTGTTGCTGCCACCACCCTTTGTTATTGCCATGAGTCATTTGCACATGTTAGATTCATCCCTTAAGGATAGGAAATAATTTTAGTTGGGGGAAAGCTTTTACATAATTCAAATAACTTATTTCACTCTCAAATCAAAAATCATAAAAATTTCACCAAAGCCATAAAACCCTTACTGCAAGAACATAACCTGTAACTCAAATTTTATCTCATAATATAGGAGGGGACTTGCTAAAACATAAAATACTTGATATCACCCCTTTAACCTATAGCCCAAACATTATATCCTTATTTTAGAATATAGGATGGGCACAATATTTTGAGAAAATATAGGCCCTAGATCAAGTAATTGCATAAGAATTTATTGGCTAATTGCATAACAACCTAACAATAGTAAGAGTAATGGACATAAAGTTGACAAAAAATGGCATTAGTAGAGTAATGATATTGCCAAAAATAGGGGAGGCATGGACACAAAAATTTGATGCCGAGGCAGAGAGGAAAAAATTCATCAGAGGAAATGAAAGCCTAGAAACTTTGAATCAAGTCACTACACAGTTATCTGTACCGAGAAGATGGACCAAGGCTATTGAGTTCATCTGTAGATATTTCACTTGTGAAGGGAGGTATTCCATGCTACATGGCATTCACTTCAAATTCATGAATTATTTATGGCACGATATAGAGATAAATGTCCCCAATTTCTTACTCTACATGATCATAAAAATGATGAAGGCAATTCAAAGAGGTAATTTCAAAGCTCTTTTCCATCATTGTTTAATCCATTTGATTGTTCAAGACTGTTTGCAAAAGACTAGACCCAACATAAGTTGGGAAAAATTTCTTCAAGTACTAGGAAACACAAAAAGTGATAGAGAAGGAAATGAAATAGAATATGAATTGGAGGTAGAAGAAGAGATATCAGAGGAAGCCCTTCTTGTAGCTTCACAAGAACCTATAGTAGAAAAGCTTCCTATAGCTCCACAAGAACTTGTAGAAGGATACCTTCCTGTAGCTCCACAAGAACTTATAGAAGGAGACCTTCCTATATCTCTACAAAAACTTATAGTAAGGACTAATTAAAAGACTTCCATAAGTAAGGAATCTAGAAGAAAAAGGAAGAAACTCATTCTCTAGCTTGATTCAGAGGAATCTGAGGAGGAACTTCCACCTGCTCCTAAAAAGGCTAAGATAACCCCTACTCCTCATATATTCCATAGATTTAAAATAAAAATGAGAACTAAACCTTCTTATATTATTGAAATTAATTAATAATATGGAGTAAAATAAATTTCCAACAGAGAAGAATCTCTAGAGGCTAAAACAAACAACAAAGAATGTTCTCCAGAATACAATCAAGAGGAAAAAAAGTAGAGCACAACTTTGAAGAGATACAAGAGGAACCAATGCATGAAGAAGCAGAAACAATGGATCAACCTACCATGCAAGTATAATTTTCCACTCTAGAGCAATCCCTACAACAAATTAAGTGACTAAGAAATCAGCTATAGAATCAGTCTAGAGGAGGACTGGATGCACTTGCTACAGAGCTTGCCAGCTGTAACCTTCAACCGAAGACCATCCTACATTCATTATTTCACAACCTTATGTATAGGAAAAGCAATAGGAAGAATCTATAACTGTCTAAGAAGTCAGGTATCATTCCTCATTTGTAGTATCTTCTAAATTGATGAATTGGATGGATAGTCAATCTAAAATCCTAAAGGCATTAAAAAAAGAAAACAAGAAATTGAAAGAAGAGAATAGATTAAAGGAAGATATAATATCCAAACTGAAGCAAAAAATTGAAGATATGGTTGGTCTTACCCAAGAACTCCTTGAATGCAGGCCTCCTGTAAGAGTTTATTTAATTTATGTTGAGGAGCAATGGCATAAGTTTAAATTTATGAGAATTTATTGTGACATGCATCATGAAGTAATTGATCCCCTCTCCTTTTTTATCTATTAAAAAAGTTCACCATAAGAACAAGCACACTTGTGCAATTTCTATCTTCATAATTATGTTATTCCTTATGACAGGGAATAGAACCCTAATCTATATGTTGGATATGTCCAACTAAAGGCATTTTCATCATATCTATTGAATGACCAAAGAAGAGGAAGAGAATTAGTTGAATATAGGAAAAAGGATAATGAAATCTAGCTATTTATCAAAAGAGAGTCAATGGCACCTGATATTGTATTGATTGAATGGGATAATATCATGTCTAAGAAGGAAGTCAAAGCTTGGTTTGATAATAATTATGATGAAGCCCAAGATTTTTACTTAGGGTTGAGAACTTATGTTAAACCTACAACAAGATAATCCTACATTGAATGATGGAATGAACTCACTCCCACACTGAAAAAGAGAGATTCATATTCTCCTTTTAACTTAAAGGCAACATTTAACAAGATCATAAGATATATTCTACTTGTAAGTGAAATAGGATCTCAATTGTTGAATCTCAAATTCTATCCCCCTCTATCCTGATCATGTTCTAGATTGGCAAGATAAAGCCCCATTGGATGAAGCCAAGGAAGTCAAAATTTAGTAAATGTTTGAACAAAGGCATGGATTTTATGCTCACCTTACTAATGGTGTCATAGATCCCATGGATTTTAGAGTTCTTTGTGAAATGATAATGAACAAGTTTGTTGCTTGAAGTTGAGTAAGGTCTTAATTTGTGGGGTATGATGAGCCCTAAAAATGTCATGTTCTTGTCCTCATCTATTACACTTATTTTCCATCCCTTTTAGTAATTTACCATAAAGTTTCCTTCCATATTGTCATAAAATTGTAAATAACATTATGTTTCCTATACTCTTTAAATAGTTATAATTATGTATTGGAATTAATTAGTTATCTAGTGCTTTAGGACACTTTTTCTATAATGTATTTTAAGGGTGTTTTGGAGAAATAGGTATATAACACGGAACATCCTACAATAAAGGAATATCATTACACAAACTATCTTGTAGCCACTGCATAACCAAATATGTGAATGGACATATTCCTCCATGGGGCCCAATAAAGAAGGGGTTGAAGAATGAAACAACTTTATTTATCCTATAACAATGTTGTAGAATTCACATGAAATATTACTTTAGAAAAAGGAGCCAATTTCAGTTATCTTAAATTGAATGTTTCTCAGATTAGAATATATATTGGTTTGTATAAAACAATCTCCTATACGGTATATAAATATGTAAACAACATAGTTGATATATAGTAGATATCAATTAGAGATTATAAAAAGTACATTTTGTCAAGTAACTGTTATTATAATTTATTTTAGCAATTCATTGTTGCATTTTTTATTAATATGAAAAAGAATTTTTGAGTTAAATTAAGTGTTATGAGAGGAAGGATTGAATTTGGAGACAGAAAGAGGAAGGACCCCCTTTGGAAACCTTATAACAACAATCCAACCTATTTAAATAGCTAAGCATGTTATTTGATTTCTTTATACATTGTGTGTTTTATTTCTGAATTATGTGATTTACATTTTTGCTTAGATTTGTTAAAGAAAATTTTCAATGTATAAACATTTATTTCATATTATTGTGTTCATATTTAATTCCAAAATTTTATTTACTGCATGACTTCAACATCTTAGATTACAATTAGTAAAAGGTCAAATTAGAAGATTGAGTGTAAACATATAGTTATGTCATTATATCAAGTCTATATCCTTGGGTTGACATTTAAATGAAGTAGAAGGTACAAGTCTATGATAACTCTCCTTGTTCATTCTATTTTGATCAAGAGAAGTATATCTGATTGTGAATCAACTACTAGTCATTGACTATGCATAGATCATTCATCCATTTTTGAAGACAAATGGTCTCCATTGTATCAGTGTGCAATTGAGGAAACTTCAATAAAAGTTGTTGAGAAGTATACCACTTTGCTTGATCAATGTATTATCCAACATTAACCACTCAGAAAAGTTGATGTGTGTCATGGTGTGTGCATGCGTCTATCACTTGTTATGATTGGGTCCTTCTTTACAGGGTGCAAGTGTTTGGGATCCAAACTAGAAGGATGTTTTGTCATTACTAATTCAAAAAGTGGCAGAGTGTAAGGCTTGAGAATTTACATATTGAAGATTGCGTACATGCCAAAGTACTGAGGTAGATCAATAACAAAGGAATTTTCATCAACTACATGTAGAATGATGTAAGGACCATGACACAAGGGATTGATATTATAGTGTGGACCGTTGAAACATTCTTTCTGAATATGTAGCCAAACTTTATTACCAAATCATAATGCATGAGGTGTGTGATGTGCAACATGGCACTCCTTGTACTTTTCTTGTGTGCAAAAGAAGATATGTTAAACCTAATGATGAATATAATGGATGTGTCATAGAAACTTATTAACTTTTTCCACTTATTGTTCTTGTGTGTGTAATTCAATGCTGACTAGTGTGTAGTATGATATGTTTAGATGTGCTAAAGGTTGAAACCAAATACATGTTTGGAATGGATTGTGACCCATAGAGCTCTAAAGGGCTCTATTGTAGGCATGTTGAATGTACAAGATATTGTCATGCTAAGTGTGAGCATGTGTGTGATTATATAGTCACAAAATATGAAAAATTGTGTGGTTGAGGACTTTAGTTTATCTATCTATTTATGGATGAAAAAATATTAACTGATCCATCTACGTACGCATCAAGTCCCACAATGCTTTCCAAAAGTGACATGCAAAATGTGGATCTTGATAAAAAATGATCGATATTAGAAGCCAAAAGTAGACCCAAACATGGTTGAAGAAATATTGTATAATTGCAGTTGTTACATTGATGTCTTTCTTGTAAATAACCATGATAACTATCTTAAAAAACTTGTCCACTATAATGAACACAATGTCATGCTAGCATCTCATCACAGGAAACCCAGCCATGAAATCCATGTTGATAGATTCACATGGTTTATATGAAACTGATATAGGTGTGTAAAGTCATAGATTCTTATTCATGGGCCTATCGATGCAAAAAAAAATGAAAGACTTGATGTGGCAATCCTCTTTATGTACATTAGTGGTTAGTAGAAGTGTGATTGTAATGCAACTAGAGTCTTTATCACACTGAAATACTCTAAAGTCTTGGCATAGTGTATCTCCTAGATGAGTCATTGGAGAGGTGAACCATTAGGAACATAGAGATGTATAATATCGTAAATAAGCTTGTTATACAAGCAAAAAATTTGCACTTTTTTACCTTGTGCTTGGTTGGTGTAAGTTGTTGCAAGTCCTAGTTAGCTGAGTAGAGGGATACATAGTTTGTGAAGTTGAGGATTTACTATAATAACTAGCTGATTTATTTTTATTACAATGGTGTATGAGTGTTACACATTGCTAGTGTGTGATTTTTCATCTCCTACACAAGTGTGTTAGTGTGAACCATGAGCAACACTAACTTATATGCAAGGAAGACAAGTTTATGACATTACTTGGTAGATACCAAGGTGACTTTAGTCATGGTGATGACTCAAGAAGGTGATAAAAATGATATTGTGTATAGATAGTCCAACATTGTGGCTTGGCTTGATATATATTCATGATCATATAAATACAGTCTCCATAATAAGATGATAGAGACCTCTAGAGGTGAAATGTCATAAGTGACATTATCCTCCATAAGCTTAATTTTTTACTGGAAAGTGCACTATCACCAGACCTATATATCCTTCCCTTGATGTTACACCCTAGATAATATGTATTAGGATGCATAGTAGTGGTAAGACAAAGGACTTGAGCTATGTATTGTGTAATGATGTTCTTTTGAATTCCATTGTTGATGATGAAGTGGAGAGGTTGACCCTTCACCCATAACTTGGTGTGGAAGAGACATTTGTGTTCTTCAGAGATGTCAATCATAACGATATTGGTGCTTAGATAAGAGGTGTCTAGATTAGTGATATCTATCAGTGTGGGTCCTGATGTATATTATGTGAGCAAAGACTACTGTGCACAACATTTATAGTCATTTTGGGTGGATGAGCGATGGTGATGCCAGCACTTATCATTGGACTTCTTCTTGCCTTTATTTAAATCAAAAGGTGCATGAGCCTTCAAGTGTTGTGTAGTCTTTTAAAGTTGGTCACTTTTATAAGAAGGGTAATGCTTATGTTCAAGGGGTTGAGATGTGGAGTTGTGTGAGGGCTAGGCCTTGCACAAAACATTGGATGAAGAGGTGGTATGTTGCTTCATATTTGTCTTGGATTCAATATTGGTAGTATTAAAATATGCTTATCCCAAATTGTCAAAAGTTAAAAACTCCAAATTCATATGGATATAAGGTGAGAGTCTACTGACGTAGTTCAACACTATATCTTGTTCACTCAAGTTCTCTTACAAGTGCATAGAGTAGTCATGAAATATGTTGGTGTATTCTTCCACTGACTTATCCTTACACTAGTATAGTTTTTGGAACTTAATGCAATCATATTCAAAGTGTCAGATAGATTGGTATTCCTCCTTCAATGCTTCAACAAAAGCATTCCATGATTTGATTGGAATGCACTCTTGTACATGCTATGCACTGAAAGTATCCCACTAGTGAACTATGAGGAGGAGCCAAATAAGGAGTCATTCCTATCACCATAGATACACCTCCTCCAATGAAACATTGTGAATGGGATCCTCCTGAACAACATGGTGATTAGGTTCTTGCTCCTCATGCTTATAAGTTTCCATGCTTTGCTATAAAAATCACTCCCTCTAAAAATACTCATGATGGCACTTCAAGTTTCACTATGGAGATGTCAAAGCCATGTGTAATGAAAACATTAGGTGATATCCCTTCCCTGAGTGAGGTGACCTCACATATGTTGATTGGGGCAAACCAAATAACTGAGATTTGTCTACTAGCAATCTTTTTACTATCATTGCTTAGTTTCTTATTTTATTTGATTAATATAATTTTTATTCTTATGAACCTTTTTGTTTGTTTGTTTCCTAACCTCGTTATAATAGCCCATTATGTCAGAATTAAGAGCATGCTCTTATAGCTCCTTTTTTTTAATAGTCTCTACTATTTTTAAAAATTAATATAAGTCTATTTCTTAAAAAATAAATAAAAAATTACAAACCTCCACCACACCCCATTTCCACACCTCAATATGGATGCTATAATCAAGGTTAGTGTATAACATATAAATATTTGCACTAATAAATATTAGAGCTCATTGACTTGAGGTCATTCTCTCTCTCTCTCTCTCTCTCTCTCTCTCTCTCTCTCTCTCTATTTTCCTCTTTGGAAATATTTAATTCACTATTATTTCCTCTTGGCAGTCAATATCTCTACCTAATTGTTGTGGGAGAGAAAATCAGGTGTCTATATATACTAAAATAAAGTAATAAACAAATAAACAAATAATATTTGGAGGAATTCACCAGACTCACCAGAATCGAGATGTCAGTTTACATCATTATAAAGAATTGCAATTTGTTATCACCACCAATGACAAGCACGCAAATGGTTTCTTTTTTATTTTATTTTATTTTGGGTTTTTTCTTTAAATTTTATCTTGGGCCCTAGTGGTTGAGGAGCTCCTACAAGGGCTGAAGGTCTAGAGCCATCTTCTCCACTTGAGCTTGAATCTATAGATAAACTAAGGAAATAACAGAAACCTTTTCATTAACAGAAAATGAAATCTCATAGGTCTCATGATTAATTAGTGCATTGTTCTTGCCTTTCTATAACTAAAAGAGAATAATAACATGAAAGAAGTTCTAGAGAAAGGTAATAAAAGCTGACAAATTACAGTAATCCCCAAAGAGTGCCTAATGCCAATAAAAAGGCTCAAGGTGATAACGCTGGAATAAATAATGAATCTAATGCCAAGTAGACTAGGCTTTTAGATAGAACCAAGACAAATATTTAAAGGATTCTAGACACTTGGAAGCCAAGAAGAAGGGTTGGGGAATGTATAAGTGTAGTCTCTCATCGAGGGGAAGTCCTTGATAAATTAAGCATCATAAAAAGTAAGCCATCTTGGGCTCTAGGTCACGTTATCACACATGATCCAGATGGGTGAGCCAAGCCTTGGGAGAGGTCTCGAGACCCCAACACCTATTGAGTTTGCTCAAAGCTAAAGAAAAGGGACTCATCACCTGATAAAGAAGCCCAGGAAAGTAGTTCCATTTCAAATTCTTCCACTAGGCCCTAGGAGGTTGTAGGCCAAGATTATGCAACATAACATCAGGTAATGATTCCTGATGTGAATATTAAAAGGTAAGTCTACATTATTTAGTTAAAATTTAATTTTTAGTTCAGGAAGGGAATCTAATCCCTGTAAATACCAAATCTCGAATAGTGTGAATCCATTTATGAAATAATCACAGATCTTTGATACCATGTAATTCAGCTAGGGGAATATAAGTAGTAAGAATAAGGGACAACCATAGACTATGATCATTAAAAGACAATCTTATGCAAAATCCATCCCCTACCCACTTCAAGTGGGGTTTAATGGCTTCAAAAGCCTTCCAAATGCTTTTGAGCATGAAGGAGCCAAATATCTTGACTCCTTCATGGAAAAAATATTTTCAAGATTCATTGCCTTTAATAGCCTAAATAACCCAGTTTACACACAAGGCCATACTTTGCCGATAGGTGTCAATGATGCCCATGCCACCTTTATCATGAGGAAGGCAACAAATCTCCCAGGCCACCCAATGAAAACCCTGAGCCTGATCAGAATTAAACCATAGGAAGTCTTTAAGAATTTTGTCCAGAGCATTATAAGAGGCCTTGGAGGGAGCCCAACAGGAAGAGTATTAGATGTGAGTGGCAACCAAGATTATGGTACAAATCTAAAACTTGCTTGCTAGAGATAAGTGCTTAGTAATCCAATATTCAAACCTTTTTTCAATCTTGTTAAAGACATATTTCTAAAGCTTAGTTGAAGAACTATAAAAATCAAAGGGAATGCCCAGGAACTTGAATTATTCCCCCTGAGCAATCCATTACCAATTATACTTTCAAAGCCACTATGATATAGGCATCATGCTTTTTTGAAAATGTTGGGTTTTCCTCCATTGGAGGCTAGAACCATAATCTAGATAGAAAGTGTCAAGGCATTGAATAGCTTCATTAAATGTGGCCTCTTGTTCTTCGAACCTGAGGAAAGTGTCATCTAAAAAGTGACCATTGATGAGTTGGGACGTGTGGTCAGGCAAGACAATGCCCCAAACAAGTCCTTGATAATATATGAAAGCCAGGGGATACCCCAGGGCCTTAACTGATAACACATAAAGGGTTAGCACAAGGGAACATCCTTGGTGAATAGAGCAATAAAGCTCAATCCCCTCAGTTTTATGTCTATTAATAGTGAGGCAAGCTGAAACATCATGAAGCAAAGTTTGAACAACATAATTGAAGTAGGGGCCAAATCCAAGAACTTTGAGCATGGTCAAAACAAATTGCCATTCAATTCTATAATAAGCCTTTTCAAAGTCTAATTTGAAAAAGATAGTTCTTTGGAGAGAGGAATGGCCTTAAGACATGCCTTCTCAAACCACAATAAGATTATCCAAAATATAATGCCCTCTAATAAAAACTTGTTTGCTCTAGTCTAACAATGGTAGGAAGAATGAGCTAGATGAGGTTGTCGAGGGCTTTGGAAAGAATCTTGTAAGAAACATTAAACAAGATTATTAGCCTCCAAATGGTAAGCAATTCAGGATCACCAACTTTAAGAATGAATTTGATATTATCTTGGTTGATCATGGTTCCAAGAGATTGATTGTGAAAGGCTTTCTTTTAGATTTGCAACAAATCAAGACTGATAAACTCCTAAGGGGCTTTGTAAAATTCACAGGGGAAGCCATCCAAGCTAGGGTATTTTTTATTTTGCAAGAATTGCAAAGCCTCTGTGAGATCCTGCAAGGTAATTGGGGCATCACAAAGTCGTTGATCAACAAGAGTGAGTTTTTGAGGCACCATACTGAGACATTTCTGAAGTGCTTGAGTTTACTCACCTATGAAAAGTTGAGCTTAAAAAGCCATCCTATAGTGTTCAAGGAAAGTCAAAGATATGTTTGATTGAGAGGACAGTCGGGAATGAGCCATTTGAATGGCTTTAATTGTATCAAGATTGGCATATTGTACATCATTTACATTAGATGTAGTAAACTGATATTCAATCCTCCCAGTTGTATGTAGCAGTTAAAAGCCCAATTATTGCATTGAATTTTTATTAAAACTTGGCTTTAAATCATTATTAATTTTCCTAGTCATGGATAACTGTGCTGTAAAATAAAAAATAATTAGAAAACTTTATTCGATCTTCAACTATTTAGTTACATAATTTTAATATTAGGTTGTCTAAAAGGTTTCCCTTGTTTTTCAACACAACCACAGTTCTTTTATAAAAGATTTTTCTACCATGAATAGACACAGGACTAAAAAGAAAGGAAGGAAAGAAGAATATATTTTGAAAGTGTACACCATATGTTATTATATATCTTGTGGGTTTGAGAAACTTCCCATTTCAACCATCTACACGTGATATTTTTATTAAAACAAAAAACTATCCACTAAAATTTTCATATGATTACTAATGACAATGTTACTAAAACATTTAACATATAATGTATGTAAAAAAATGGGTATATATATATATAAAGTTCACATACGATAGACATGTATATTCTAAAATAGGATAACACATGCAATTTTAAAATAACTCACAATATACCTTCATGGAATGTTGGTTAGTATAAATACTTATTTGAAATCCAAATACCTTTTATTTTAAATTAAAAATTATAATTAAAAAAAATTTAAATATAAATAAAGTAAAATATTATAATTTTATTAGTTTTCTTAAAGTTAAAGTTTTAGAAAAAAATTATAGTTTTGATAAAGATAAAAATTTGATTTTGATAAAGATAAATATTTGAGTTGAATTTTATGTTTGGAGTTATAGATTGAGGTTTTTTAATCAGTTTATTGTTTTAATCATCTATGAATTCTTTCAAAAAAAAGTGTTTTTATAAAAGAGTTATATGGAAGGGGTAATTTGCAAAGAAAATATGAAAACAAAACTTTTTCAAACTTATAATTTGAATAACAAGTATATTAGTAAAATATGAGTCACTTTAAAAATTATAACAAAAGGAAAATGTGAAAAAACTTAGAAGCATGGAACCAAAAAGAACATAAAAAAATTATTTTGAAAGTCTACGATAAGGTAATGATCTTGAAGTCCATCTCAATTTGTAGATGTTGTATATTCCATTTTTTAATGGTATGAAAATCATAGTATCATTTTTCATTTTATATTGTTACATTTATATTCCTTATACTTTAAATTTATATTAGTAAATATAATAAATTAGTATCACTTTGCATCTGATAGAGTTTGTCTCATGATTGTACGCCTTACAATGTGGAAAATAGTTTTTCAAAATCCAATCTAGTTAGTACTTAGGCATTTTTAGGGTCTCAATATTGAACCTAAGGATTTAAAGGTATAAATTTTACAATTGATGTCCATTTTTGGTAAACATATAGTCATTTTAAAGATTTTTGTGGCTTCTAGATTGCTTCCTAGCATT
The DNA here is from genome assembly GCA_037957365.1 of Torreya grandis. NCBI lineage: Eukaryota > Viridiplantae > Streptophyta > Pinopsida > Cupressales > Taxaceae > Torreya > Torreya grandis. The sequence continues at coordinate 1,103,966 of JARHVA010001559.1, read as the reverse complement.
CTAAGAGTCTTAGGTTTGTCAAAATTGAAGTTTGCAAGCCACTCACTTTGAACTCGATTGAAAGTGGTGTGATTGGGGTAGTATATGTCACATTGATAACCTGCACACATGAAACAACCACTTTGTGTTAATTTCACTTGCTCATCATTCTTCCTTCATCCCTAATCACTTCCTACTCATTCCTCATCACCCCTAATTACTCTATTACCATTCATAATTATCCCTAATCACTCCCTTATTGACCCTCACTATCCCTCATTATCTCTAATAAATCCTTCATCATCCCTAATTACTCCCTTGTTGACCCTTACTACCCCTCATCATCCCTAATCATTGCCTCCTCATCCCTAATCACTCTTTTCTCATCCCCCATTATCTTTAATTTCTTCTTCCTCATCTGTCATCATCCCTAATCACTCCCTCCTCATCCCTATTCTTCCCTAATCACTCCCTCATTGACCTTCATTATCCCTCATCATCTCTAATCACTCCCTCATCATCCCTAATCACTCTTTCATTGAATATCACTATCCCTCATCATCCATATTCACTCCCTCCTCATCCTTCATAATCCTTAATCATTCTTTACTCACTCCTCATCATCCCTAATCACTCCTTCATTGACCCTCACCATATCTCATAACTACCTCAATAACCCTCATCATCCCTAATCACTCCCACATTGGCTCTCACCATACCTCATCATCCCTAATCACTCCCACATTGGCTCTCACCATCCCTCATCATCCTTAATCACTCCTTCATCCTCCCTAATCACTCCCTTATTGACGCCCACCATTATTTATCATTTATAATCATTCCCTCATCACCCTTAATCACTCCCTCATTGACCCTCACTATCTTTCATCATTCATAATCACTGATTCATCATCCCTCATCATCTTTAATCACTCCTTCCTCATCCCTTATCACCCCTAATCACTCCCTCATTAACCCTCACAATCCATCATCATCCCTAATCAGTCCCTTATTGACCCTCACCATCCTTCATCATCTCTAATGAATCCTTCATCATCTCTACTTAATCACTCACTATCCCTCTTCATCCTTAATCACTCCATCTAATACCTTGATGGTGGCTACAATAAATTAATAGCTTAATTACTTCTTCTCAATATGTTCTTTCTATTGAGGCCTTTAGGTATTTATTAATCGATAAAATTGAGCAATGTATTATTAAAGGTATCACTCTTCCTAATAGAAAGACTTAATGTTAGTAAAGAATTACAAACTCTATTTCACAAGGTTTTTTTAGATGTTATATATGTGAGACATATTTATTTTATATTTTGTAAACATTAATATAAATATAAAATAAAAATATAAGGTTGAACAAATTCTTATGATGAATTAGGAAGAGACATGAAGAGATGAGAATCCAAATATTCATGTTAAATGTATAAGCATCTAGCACTCGTATGAAGATAAGTTTGTTACTTTTCTCTTTATTTTGATGTACTAAATTTTGAGAATCAATGTCTTTTATAAAAATAATTATCCTTATCCTTAGCACTTAGCTAGTAAAAATTAGATCAAGGGTTAACCAATACACTTCATTTCCAATGGAAGTCAAATGAATTTAATTTATCGTAAAGCATATTTTCTAAAATTAAACTTGAAATTTATGTATCATCCATAACCATTCACTAGTGTATGGTCTAGTGTAGGCATTGAAAAATGGATCACCTAGTAATGTCACTTGGTGTAAAAAATCAAACCTTTTGAAGATGAAATACTTTGTGACATCTCTCCATTATAGGTATGTGATGTTTTACATATGGTCAACCATATATTTAATATTGACATGTAGTCTATGAAGTAAATCCTTGAAATGTTATGATAGAGTGTCACTGTCTTAAATACCATAATCATAGTTAGTTCATAATCGTTTAGTCATTAATGATAGGAAGTACACGAATCTTGTCGGTTCTAGTAATAAGTGTACTCTTGATGGTAAGAAGTAAATGCAATAACATCCTTGTTAAACCATTTCATAGTGTGGTTTATACAACCATAATAAAAACAAAATAATTTAACCATAAACTAGATGAATACAAGGATGTATTCCAGTCACTTAAATAAGTTCCTACATATTGTACACTAAAAAATACTATTGATTTGATCCCTTAACGACCTCTAATTGAAACATCTTTATACAACATATCATTTATATATAATGAATAGATCAAGTGGTAGATCCATGAAATCATGGATAATGGCCCAAATCATTACCTTGTAGAATCCCAATTGTGCTTACACCAAAGAATGATGGGACATGAGGTTATGAATTGATTAAAAAAATATTATAAATATTAAAGTGAATAACTATTATCCTTATCTAAATATTAAGTTATTTTTCTACCATATCCATGGTGTAGATGTATTTTTCAAAATTGATCTCAAGTTTGGGTATCATCATATTCATGTTGAACCTTTAAACATTTGGAATATAGTCTTAAAAATAAAGGAAGGATTTCATGAGTAGTTGGTTATGCCTTTTGGGTTAACTCATGTAGCAAATTCATTAATTGAGATGTTGAATGACATCCTTAAGCCCTTTAACTATGTCATATTTTAAATCTACCTTGATGACATCCTAATCTTTAGAAAACGTGCGATGAACATCTACACCATGTTGAACTAGCCTTTCACATTTTGCAGAAACACATTTTTATGATAACATGAATAAATGTTCAGTTTCCATGAAAGGAATAGAATATTTGGGATACATTACACACACATGGAGTATTTCTATAAATCTAACCAATATTGAAGTCTTACAGGAATGGGAAACACCAAATAACTTTGCATAGATTCAAATCTTCTCAAAATTAAAAAATTATACAAGAGATTTGTGTTTGATTTTTATCCTTTCAACCAAGCTACCAAGGTGGAATTGAATAAAGTTTCATCTAGTCAACTTCACAACAAAGATAATTTGATGAGCTAAAATTTAGACTCTATTTTTTGCTAGTACTTGTGTTACTTGACTATAAATTTAGAAAATCATCCAATTCATTCAGTAAGAAAATTGACTATCAAAAATGGGTATTGACAACATAACAAGTCATAAAAAAGAGTTAATTTTTATTATAATTAATTAAACAACATATGATTAGAATCAAATATACCTTTAGACTATATACTTATATCATATGATGAGGGAGTGATTAAGGATGATGAAAGATGGCGAGGGTCAATGAGGGAGTGATTAAGGATGATGACGGATGAGGAGTGAGTGATTAGGGATGGTGAGCGATGGTGATAGTCAATGGAGTGATTAGGGATGATAAGGGACTAATTAGAGATGATGAAGGACAATGAAGGTCAATGAGGTAGTGATTAAGGTTAAGGAGGGATGAAGAGGGAGTGATTAGGGATGATGATGGACAAGGATTAAGTGATTAGGGATGAGGAGGGAGTGATTAGGGATGATGAGGGAATGATTAGATTTTAAGATCTATTTACTTAAAAAATAATAAAATAAATATTAATAGATAAAATATAAAAAAATATAGGTCACAAACTATAAGATCTTATCTAAATATTCACCAAAGGGTTTCAAAAAATATCAAATGATGCTAAAAAATGGTGGGCCATATGGTTATCTATCCACTTTATTTTCTTGAAAAAACTAAGAGTTCATATTCAGATTTTAGATGTTTGACCTAGTTACACTTAATTATTTTTTTTAAAAATAGTGATTTAGAAACTAGACTTGAAGTTCTACAATTCATATTCTTATAACATCTTAAAATTTTGAGTGTAACTATTTCAAATTATCTACACAAGTTTAGTTTTTTGAAATTTCAAGAAAATCATGTCCACGAGTAGCTCCTTTTTATCCCCCAACTTTTTGAACTTAGCCACAAATAAATTTCATCCAACTAATCTATTTTTAATTATTTCATATTATTTCTGACTAAGGATAACATTTCAATCTATTTATAATTAGTATAAATAATTTCCAACTACAACTTACATTTTTTTTTAAAAATAAGACCAATATGTAATAAATAATTTAGTTCAATTAGAATATTTGAAAAGAAGTTAGATCATTATAAATAAATTTCACACAACTAATGTATTTGGGATGATGTCAAATTATTTATAATTTAAAATCAATATATTTAAAATAAATTGGTCTAAATTTGAAATAAACTAGACGATATTTGAAATAATTTTAAATTACTTTGGGCGAAATTTATGATAATGTTACTAAAATAATAATTTATAATCAATCAATACACTAGAAATAGCCACTTTTTTAGTATATAACGTTTATAATATATTTCCCCTATTTTGAAATGCCAAAGAAAGGCAAGGCAAGAAGAAAATATTTTCAAAAGGAAATATATACTTTAAAATGTACAACTAAACTAACAAAATTTGTATGAGAAAAAATATGTTTCGTAACGGATCCTTGGCCTTCCCTTAACTAAGTGCCACACTAAATTTGAGATAACCTTAAAGTCCCTACTTTTGTAGTCAAAACTAGTAAAAGGGTATCTTTGCTATATTATATTTTATTGGATATGAATGCAATGGTTAAAATTTCCTCTGTCCACTAGAGTGTCATTCACTTTGTAAAGAAGACTTAATATGACATGTCGGTCCATTTGAGGGTTCAATATTTTAATATGTACCTTTGGGGTGTATATATATATAATTATAATATTTTTTTTACTAATGAAATGTTTCACATCATATTACACACAAAAAATATGAATAATGCATGTAGAAGGTTGTAAGGTAAAGTAGCCATACACATCATGGCTCAAACTCCCTGTTAGAGGAACAAGCCTAGCTCCAAACCAAAATTTAACCAATCAAGTCACATCAATAAAATATTACATATAACCAAAAAATATTTAACCACAAGCCAATGCCCCAAGAGGTGGAGGCAAAGGATGATCCTTTGCAAGCTCTGCCCAAGTGGGTGGATCCATGTCAAAAATCTCTAGAGCAATCCAGCCATTAAAGAGGTAATCATGAATAGTGATAGAGCAATCATTAGTCAGCTAAATAGGGGAAACAAGGATAGCAGAGATTACTATGAATGGCCAACATCATATTTTCCATGGGAACTCTAGTGACCCCTAGGGGAGGGAGAGGTAAAAAGTGGCCCCTGCTTATGAACTAGTTTCTACTTTAACACCTTATGGGAGGATGAAGTGCTAGACCATTAGGGGGAACCTTGCTTATGTGTCAAAGGGAACTCACCCAGTTGTCGAGGAGCTCTTTTAGGTGTTGAAGGTCTAGATCCATCTTATCCACTTGATCTTAAATATGTAGATAAACTAAGGAAATAAAGAAAACCTTTTTATTAACAAAAAATGAAATCTCACATGTATCATGATTAAGTATTACATTGTTCTTGATTTTCATAAGTGAAAGAGAATAATAACATATAAAAAGTGATAGAGAAAGGCAATAGAAGATATCCAATTAAATTAATACCCAAAGAGCACCTAATGCCAAGAGAAAGGATTAAAGTGATGAGGCTAGAATAAATAATAAATCTAATGCTAGGCAAACTGGGCTTTCTAATTGAACCAAAAAAAATTAATGGATTCTAGACACTTGCAATCTTAGAAGAAGGGGTTGGGAATGTAGACGCAGAGTAGTCTCTCACTGAGGGTAATTCATCTAATCACCATAAAATTGAGCCATCTTGGGTTCTAGGCCACATTGCCACACATGATATAGATGGGCAATCCAAGTCTTGGGAGAAGATTGGAGACCCCAACACCTGTTGAGTTTACCCAAAGCTAAATAAAAGGGACTCATCACCTAATAAAGAATTCTAGGAAATTAGTTCTTGAAATGCATGTTGCATTTCCATCTCCAATCCTTACACCAAGCCCTAGGAGGTTGTAAGCTAGACTTATGCAACATAACATTAGGTAACAATTCCTGAAGGTGAAGAATATAAGGTAAGTCTGCACTATTTATATGAAATTTAATTTTAGATCAGGATAGGAAATCCAATCCCTAAAAGTAACCAAATCTTGAATAGTGGGAATACATTTATAGAATAATCATAGAGCTTTGATACAAGGTAATTTATCCAAGGGAAAATAAGTAGTAAGAATAGGGAACCACCATAAATTATGGTCATTAAAAGACAATCCTATGTGAAATCCATCCATCGCCCACTTGAAGTTAGGTTTAATGGATTCAAAAACCTTATAAATGCTTTTGACCATGAAGGAGTCAAATATATTGATAGGTATCGTAGTAATTAAAAAGGATTGGAAGCCAATATTCTACCAACTAGTTTTACCATAGGGAGAACCTGTGGAGATACAATGCCTTAACAAAATTTTCTAAGATTCATTTCCCTCAATAAAATGTATACCCCATTTTTCACATAAGGCTATACTTTATCGATATGTGTCAATAATTCCCATGCCACCTTTATCATGGGGGAGGCAACAAATCTCCCAGGCCACCCATTGAAAACCTCAAGACTGATTAATATTGGCCCAAAGGAAGTCTCTAAGAATTTTTTATGGAACTTCATAAGAGGCCTTGGATGGAGCCCAAGAGGAAGAGTAGTAGACATGAGTGGAATCCAATATTTTGGTGCAAATATAAAACTTCCTTGATAGATATAGGGGCATAGTAGTCCAATATTCAATCCTTTTTTCAATCCCATTAAGGACATATTTCCAAAGATCAAATGGAGAACTGTCAAAAGCAAAGGGGATGCTTAGGAACTTGAATTGTCCCCCTAAGCAATCCATTTCCAATTATACTTATGAAGCTACTTTGGCATAGACATCATGCTTTTTCAAAAAAGTTGGGTTTTCCTCCATTAGAGGCTAGAACCATAATCTAGATAGAAAGTGTCAAGGCATTGAATAACTTAATTAAATGTGTCCTCTTGTTATTTGAGCATGAGTAACATTCCATCTAATAATTGATCATTGATGAGCTAGGAGGTACGGTCAATCAAGATAATACCCAAAACAAGCACTTGAGAAGCTCTGGAAGCCAAGAGATACCCCAAATCCTTAGCTAATAACACATAAAGTGCTATAATAGGGGGATATCCTTGGAAAATAGAGCACTAAAGCTCAATCCCCTCAATTTTAAGTCCATTAATAGTGAGGCAAGCTGAAGCATCATGAAGTAATGTTTGAAAAACATAAGTGAAGGAGGGCCTAAAGTAAGAACTTTGAGCATAGCCAAAATAAAAATTCTATCATAAAAATTTTCAAATTATAATTTTATAAAGATAGATATCTAGAGAGAGGAATATAACCAATCCATGCCTTCTCAGATCACAATAAGTTTATCCAAAATATAATGCCCTCTAATAAAAATTGTTTTCTCTAGTCTAACAATCAAAAGAAGAATGAACTAGGTATGGTTGGCAAGGGATTTGGAAATAAGATCAAGGTTATCAGCCTCCAAATGGTAAGCAATTTGATATCACCAACTTTGGGAATGAATTTGATATTACCTTGGTTGATCATGGTTTTAAGAGATTGATTGTGCAAGGCTTTCTTGTAGACTCGTAGAAAATTAAGGCTGATAAACTCCCAAGGGTCTTTGTAAAATTCATAAGGGAAGCCATCCAGGCTAGGGGATTTATCATTTTTCATGTAATGCAAAGCCTCTGTGACCTCCTACAAGGTAATCAGGGCATCACAAAGTCATTGATTAGTAAAAGTGATCTTGTAAGGCATCACATCAAGACATTTTTGAAATGTCTGAGTTTGCTCACCAGTGAAAATTTGAGTTTGAAAAACCATCCTGTAGTGTTCAAGGAAAGCCAAAGAGATGTCTGATTAAGAGGTCAATTGGGATTGAGCCATTTGAATGTATTTAATTGTAGTAAGATTATGATATTATACATCTTATACATTAGATGTAGTAAACTATTATTTAATCTTCCTAGTTGTATGTAGCAGCTAAAATCCCAATTATTATTATGTTGAATATTTATAAAAACATGGATTTAATTCATTATTAAATTTCCTATTCAAGGACAACTATGCTGTAAAATACAAAATAGTTAGAAAACTCTATTAGATCTTTGATTATTCAGTTACATAATTTTAGTATTAGATTTTCTATAGGATTTCCCCTATTTTGAAACATAACCATGATACTTTGACAAAATAATTTTATACCATGAACAGACACAAGACTAAAAATAAAGTAAGGAAGGAAGAATATATTTTTGAGAGGAAAGATATATGTAAAAATGTATAACTAAACTAACAAAATTTGTATGATAAATTTGGTTTTGTGATCTATTTTTGGCCTTCCCTTAATTAAGTGATAAATTAAATTTGAGATAACATTTAAACCCTACTTTTGCATTCAAAACCAAAAAAAAGGCATCCCTACTATACTATATTCTTATTGGATTGGAACACAGTGTTTAAAGTCTTATCCTTTGTAGTTTAAAAAAGTAAAGAAAAGAAAAGATGTGTCCATCCATTAAAGTGTCATTATCTTGGTATTGAAAACTTAATACAACATGTTGGTCCATTTGAGGGTTCAATATACGAATAAGTACATTTGGGTGTGGGTGTGTATAAAATTTTAAGTAATAATTTAAATATTTATTTTATTTTTTATTAAAAATATATTATGTTTTTTTGGAAAAAAAATATATGTTCAATATAAAAATGTTAGTGGTATGATATCTTATGATTATTCACCCTAATAAAACATTACATCAAAGTTTCACATATTCATTATAAAAATTAAATGTTTTATGTTTACATGATGTCTATATATTTTTTTGGTTCAATTCATATATAAATTGTGATGGATTTTAAGTCCTAATCTATACAATCATTTTAATTTTTATTTTCTGAATAAAATGCTTCAAATTAGTCTCTTTAGTTTTTTTTTCTCCCCCCAAAAATTATAAATCTATTAACATGTTAAAAGTGTACACAATATGTTATTATATATATTTAGGATTGAAGAAGCTTCCAATTTCAACCATCTACACATGATATTTTTATTAAAACAAAAACCATCCCCTAAATTGTCATATGATTACTAATGATGATGTTACTAAAATATTTAACATACAGTGGATGCTAAAAGATGGGTTTATATATATAAACTGAACTTCACATTTGATAGACATGTATATTATAGAATATGACAACACATGCAGTTAAAAATAAACTCATAAGATACTTTCATGAAATGTTGGTTAGTAGAAATACTTTAAATCCAAATAACTTTTCTCTTAAATTAAAAACACATAATTAAAAGGAAATTAAATATAAATAATGTAAAATATTATAGTTTTATTATTTTTCCTAAAGTTAAAGCTTCAAATAACTCTTATGGTTTTGATAAAGATAAATTTTTGGTTTTGATGAAGATAAATATTTGAGTCATATCTTGTGTTTGGAGTTAGAGATTGAGAGTTTATAACCAGTTCATTATCTTAATCATCTATTAATTCTTCCTAAAAAATGTTATTATAAAGGATTTATATACGAGGGGTACTCTGCAAATAAGACAAAAAAACACAACTTATTCAAACTTATAATTTGAAGAAAAAGTATATCAATAAGATTATGAGTCACTTTACAATTTATAACAAAAATAAAAGGTGAAAAAACCTATAAGGATGAAACCCAAACAAGCATATTTTTTTTTTTGAAAGTCTATGATAGGGTAATGATCTTGATAGTCACTCTCAATTTGTAGATGCAATGTTAAAACTAGATGGTGTATATTCCATTTTCTAATGCTATGAAAATCATAGTATCATTTTTCATATTATATTGTTACATTTATATTCTTTATACCTTAAATTTATTTTTGTAAATATAAGAAATTAGGGTCACTTTTCATCTAATAGAGTTGGTCTCACAAATGTACACCTTATGATGTGTAAAATAGTTTTTCAAAATCTAATCTAGTCATTACTTAGGTATTTTTAGGGTCTTAATATTAAACCTAGGGATTTCAAGGCATAACTTTTACAATTGATATCCATTTTTGGTAAACATATAGTCATTCTTTAGGTTTTTGTGACTTTTAGATTGCTTCCTGACATTTATAAGAGTAATAGGTTTGTCAAAATTGAAGTTTGAAAACCACTCACTTTGAACTTGATCCAAAGTGTTGTGATTGGGATAACATATGTCACATTGATAACTTACACACATCAAATTACCACTTTGTGTTAATTTCACTTACTCATCATCCTTCCTTCATCCATAATCACTTCCTACTAATCCCTCATCACCCCTAATCACTCTCTTCTCATTAATAATTATCCTTAATCACTCCTTTATTGACCTTTATATCCTTTACTATCTCAATCACTCCCTCATCATCCCTAATTACTCCCTCACTGATCCTCACTATCCCTCATCATCCCTAATCATTCCCTCCTCATCCCTAATCACTCTTTCCTCATCCTTTGTCATCCCTAATCATTTCTTCCTCATCTATCATCATTCTTAATTACTCCTTCATCCCTAATCACTCCCTCATTGACCTTTATTATCTCTCATTATCTCTAATCATTCCCTTATCATCCCTAATCACTTTATTAACTATCACCATCCCTCATCATACCTAATCACTCCTTCCTCATCCCTCATAATCCCTAGTCACTCTTTACTCATCCTTCACCATCCCTAATCACTTATGCATTGAACCTCACCATCCTTCATCACTCTCTCATTGACCCTCACCATCCCTCATCATATTTAATCACTCCCTCATTATCCCTAATCAATCTCTCATTGGATCTCACCATCCCTCATCATCCCTAATCACTCCATTATTGAATCTCATAATTATTCATCATTTATAATCACTTATACATCACCCCTAAACATACCGTCATTAACCCTCACCATCTTTCATCATACCTAATCATTACTTCATCATCCATCATCATCTCTAATCACTCCTTCTACATCCCTTCCTAATCACTCCCTCATTAACCCTCACCATCCCTCATCATCTCTAATCACTCCCTCATTTAACCTCACCATCCTTCATCATACCTAATGAATCCCTCATCATCTCTAATCAATCCATCATTGTACCTTCTCATCTTTAATCAGTCCATGCAATACCTTGATGGCAGGTACAATAACTTAATTACTTAGTCTAAATATGTTCTTTCTATTGAGGATTTTGTGTATTTATTAGTTGATAAAATTGAGCAAGGTATTATTAAAGGTATCACTCTTCCTAATAGAAAGAATTAGTGTTAGTAATGGATTACATATTCTATTTCACATTTTTTAAGATGTTATATATGCAAGACATATATATTTTGTATTTTATAAACATTCATGTAAGTAGAAAATAAAAATAGAAGGTTGAAAAAATTCTTGTGATGAATTAGGAAGAGAAATGAAGAGATGAAAGCCCAAGATTAATGTTAAATGTATAATAATATAACACTTATATGAAGATAAGTTAGTTTTTTATAAAATTTTGATGTAATAAATTTTGGGAATCAATGTCTTTTATAAAAATAATTATCCTTAAGCCTTATCACTTTGTTATAAAAAATCTATATCAATGGTTAAACAATAAATTTCATCATTTCCAATATAAGTCATATGAATTTAATTTATCCTAAACATATTTTCAAAAATTAGTCTTGAAATTGATGCATCATCCATAATCATACACTAGTGTATGGTCTTGTGTAGGACTTGAAAAATTGATCACCTAGTAGTGTATATTGGTGTAAAAAATATAACATTTTAAATATGCAATCCTTTGTGATATCTCACCATTATAGGTATGGTATGTTTTATAGTGGTCAACCATTATTTTCCATTGACATGTAATATATGAAGTAAATCCTTGAAATGTTGTGATAGATTGTCATGATCTGAAATATCATATATCATAGTTATTTCATAAATTTTCAATTATTAGTGTCAAGAAGTGAAAGAATATTTTTATTTATAATAAGAAGTATACTCTTGATTTTAATATGTAAATGTAATAACATCCTTGTGGCACCATTTCATAGTGTGGTTTGTCCAAAAATAAAAAAACAAAATAATTGAACCATAAACTAGATGAATACAAGGATATCTTTCAGTCGCCTAAATAAGATCCTACATATTTTACACTAAACAATAATATTGATTTTATCCCTTGACTACCTCTACCTCAAACCTATTTTTACAACATATAATTTATATAAAATGTATAGATCAATATGTAGATCCATGAAATAATGGATAATGGATTTCCCCTAATTACATAATTTGAATATTAGGGTGTCTACATGATTTCCCATGTTTTGAACGCAAACACAATACTTTGAGAAAAAAATTTATACCATGAATAGAAGATAGAGGAATAAAAATAAAGGCAATGAAATAAGAATGTATTTTTGAGAAGAAATATATATGTAAAAATGTATAACTAAACTAACAAAATTTGTATGATAAATTTTATTTTGTGATGGATCATTGGCCTTCCTTTTAACTAAGTGCTACACTAAATTTGAGATAACCTAAAAGTCCCTACTTTTGTATTCAAAACCAATAAAAGGTATCCTTCCTAGAGTATATTTTATTGGATATGAATGCAATGGTTAAAATTTCTTTCATTTGTTGAATTCTCATTCTCTTTGTAGTGAAAACTTAATAAAATATATCGATCCATTTGGGAGTTTAATATTTTAATATGTATATTTGGGGTGTATGTGTGTATTTATAATTAATAATTTAAATATATTTTATTTTTTTATTAAAATTATATCATTTTTTTAACTATTGGACTATTTCACAGCATATTAGTACAAAAAATATGAATAATACAAGTAGAAGGTTATAAAGTAAAGTAACCAAACACATCATGACTCAAACTCCCTATTGGAGGAGTAAACTCAGTTCAAAACCAAAATTTAATTGGTCAAGTCATGACACAAAAATATTACATATAACCAAAAAGTATTTAAACATAAGCCATCACCCCAAGAGGTAGAGGTAGAGGATCATCCTTTGGAGCTAATGTCCAAGTGGGTGGCTCCATGTCAGGAATCTCCAGAGCAATCCAACCATCTAAAAGGTCAACATGAATAATGATAGGCCAAACATCAGTCATCTATGCATGGAAACAATGTTAGTTAGAGATTGCTATGAATGACTAGCCTTAATTTTTCAATATGAACTCTAATGACCCTCAAGGGAGGATGAGGCAAAAAGTGGCCCCTACTTTTGGACCAACTTCTACTTCAATTCCTTAAGGAAGGAGGATGTGGTAGACCATCAGGTGGAAAACCTTGCTCATGTGTCAAGGGGAACTCCCCCTATGGTTGAGGAGATCCTACAGGTGTTAAAGGTCTAGAGCCATCTTCTCCACATGAGCTTGAATCTGTAGATAAATTGAGAAAATAACAGAAACCTTTTCATTAACAAAAAATGAAATCTCATAGGTCTCATACTAAATATTACATTATTATTGGATTTTCATAACTAAAAGAGAATAATAACATGGAATAATTGCTAAAGAAAGGAAATATAAGTTATCCAACTACAATAATCCCTAAATAGCACCTAATGCCAAGAAAAAGGCTCAAAGTGATAATGCTAGAAGAATGAATCTAATGCTAGGTAGATTGGGTTTTTAGATAGAGCCAAAATAAATATTTAAAGGATTTGGACACTTACAATCTAGTAATAAGGGTTGGAGAATGTAGAGGTGGAATAGTCTCTCACCCAAGGTAATTCCTTGATAAATTAAGCATCATAAAAAATGAGCCATCTTGCATTTCATGATATGTTGCCACACATGATCCAGATGGGTAAGCTAAGTCCTGGGAGAGGACTAGAGACACCAACACCTATTGAGGTTTCCCAAAGATGAAGAATAGGGACTCTCACCTGATAAAAAATCATAATAAAGTATTTCTTGAATACATGTCATAGTTCCATATCCAATCCTTCCACTAGGCCCTAAGAGGTTGCAAGCCAAGCTTATGCAACATAACATTAGGTAATAGATCTTGAATGCAAAGAATAAAAGGTAAATCTACATTATTTAGCTAAAATTTAATATTTAGTTCAGGGTAGGGAATCCAATCCCTGAAAATAACCAAATCTTAAATAGTTTGAATCCCTTTACAAAATAATCTTAGAGCTTTGATACTAGGTAATTCAACCATGGGAATATAAGAAGTGGTAAGAATAGGGGACCACCACAAGTTATGGTCATTAAAATATAATCTTGTGTGAAATCCATACCCACCCACATCAAGTGGGGTTTAATATCTTAAAAATCCTTCTAAATGATTTTGACCATAAAGGGGCCAAATATCTTGATAGGGACCATAGTAATTAAAAAGTATTGGAACCCAATATTCTACCAACTAGTTTTACCATAGGGGAAACTTGTGGAGATACAATGCCTTAGTATAATTTTTTAACATTCATTACCCTCAATAGTGTGAATAACCCACTTTGCACATAAGTCCATACTTTTTCAATAGGTGTCAATGATGCCAATGCCACCTTTATCATGAGGGAGGCAACAAATCTCCTAGGACACCCAATGAAAACCTTGAGCCTGATTAGAATTGGCCCAAAGGAAGTCTCTAAGAGTTTTGGCTAGAGCATCATAAGAGGCCCCTTAGAGGGATCCCAATAGGAAAAATAGTAGACGTGAGTGGCAACCAAGATTTTAGTGCAAATATAAAAATTTCTTGTTAGAGATAAGGGCTTAGTAATCCAATATTCAATCTTTTTTTTCAAACATGTTAAAGACATATTTCTAAATCTCAACCAAAGAATTATCAAAAGAAAAGGGGATGCCCAGGAACTTAAATTGTTCCCCCTGAGCAATCCATTGCCAATTATACTTATGAATTCACTCTAGATTTTTTAAAAACACTAGGTTTTCTTCCATCAAAAGCTAGAACTAGAAGCTAGATAAAAAGTTTCAAGGCATTGAATAACTTCATTAAATGTGGCCTCTAGTTCTTTGAGCATGATGAAAGTATCATCTATAAAGTGACCATTAATGAGCTAGGAGGTGTGGTCAATCAAGACAATGATCTAAACAATCCCTTGAGAAGCTCTAAAATCCATGAGATACCCCAAGGCCTCATCTGATAACACATAAAATTCTAATGCAAGGGGACATCCTTGGTGAATAGAGCACTGAAACTCAATTCCCTCAATTTTATGTCCATTAAGAATGAGGTAGGATAAAGCATCATGAAGCAATGTTTGAATAACATAAGTGAAGTAGGGGCTAAAGCCAATAGCTTTGAGCATGGCTAAAACAAATTGCTAGTGAATTCTATCATAAGCCTTTTTAGAGTCTAATTTTAAAAAGATAGTTCTCTAGAGAGGAATGGGCCCAAGCCATGCCTTCCTAGACCAAAACAATATTATCCAAAATGCAATTCCCTCTAATAAAACATGTTTTCTCTGGTCTAACAATGGAAGGAAAAATGAACTAGATGAGGTTGTCAAGGGCTTTGACAAGAATCTTGTAAGAAACAGTGATCAAGGTTATCGACATCCAAATGGTGAGAAATTTGTGATCAAAAAATTTAAGAATGAATTTGATATTACCTTGGTTGATCATGATTTCAATAGACTAATTTTGCAAGGATTTATTATAGACTTACAACAAATCAAGGTCGATCAACTCTAAGGGGTCTTTGTAAAATTCATAGGGGAATCCATCTAGGTTTTAGGATTTATCATTTCTCATGAAATGCAAAGCCTCTATGAGCTCCTAAAAAGTAATTGGGGCATCACAAAGTTATTGATCAATAGGAGTGAGCTTGTGAGGCACCACATCGAGACATTTTTGAAGTGATTGAGTTTACTCATGTGTGTAAATTTGATCTTGAAAAAACATCCTATAGTGTTCAAGGAAAACCAAAGAGATACCTAATCAAGAGGTCATCCAGGATTGATCCATTTAAATGGATTTAATTTTAGGAACATTGGCATATTATACATTTAATACATTAGATGTAGTAAGTTTTTATTCAATCTTATCAGTTGTATATACCAGCTAAAATCCTAATTATTACCATGTTGAATAGTTATAAAAACATGGATTTAATTCATTATTATTTTTCCCAGTCATGGAAACTATGCTACAAAATACAAAATAGTTAGAAAACTTTGTTCGAGCTTACACTATTCAATTACATAATTTTAATATTAAGCTGTCTATAGGATTTCCCTTATTTTTCAACACAACATTAGTACTTTGAAAAAAGAGTTTTCTACCATGAACAGACACAAGAATAAAAAGAAAGGAAGGAGAGAAGAATATATTTTTTGAGAGGAAAGATATAAGTAAAAATATACAACTAAACTAACAAAATTTATATGAGAAATTTTGTTTCGTGATAAATTCTAGGCCTTCCCTTAACTAAGTGCTACACTAAATTTGAGATAACATTTAGTCCCTATTTTTGTTGTAAAAAAAAGCATCCCTAATACACTATATTCTTATTGTATTGGAATGCAATGGTTAAAGTCTCATCCTTTATAGTTAAAAAAATTGAAAGAAAGAAAAATGTGTCCATCTATTAAATTCTCGTTCTCTTTGTAGTGAAAACTTAATAGACATGCCTATCCATTTAGAGGTTCAATATTTAATATTCATGTTTTGGTGTGAGTGTGTATAAAATTTTAATTAATAATTTAAATATATTTTATTTTTTAATAAAAATATAATATATATTTTTTAGAAAAAAAATATATATTCAATAAAAAAAGTTGGTGGTATGATATTCTATGTTTTTTCAAGCTAACAAAACTTTACAACAAAATTTCACATAATCATTATAAAACTTAAATGTTTTAGGTTTACGTGGTGTCTATATTATCTTGAGGATTCAAGAAACTTCAAATTTCAACCATCTACACATATATTTTTATTAATATAAAAACTATCCACTAAAATTTCCATATGGTTACTAATGACGATGTTACTAAAATATTTAACATACAATGGATGTAAAAAAATGAGTACACACACAAACACACACACACACACACACACACACACACACACACACACACAAAATTTCACATTTTATAGACATATATATTCTTAAATATGACAACACATGAAATTAAAAAAAACTAACAACATACATTTATGAAATTTTGGTTAGTAGAAATGCTTGAAATCTAAATAACTTTTCTCTTAAATTAAAAATGTATAATTAAAAGAAAATTAAATATAAGGTAATATTATATTTTTATTAGTTTTCTTAAAGTCAAAGATTCAAATAACTTTTATGTTTTTTATAAAGATAAATATTTGAGTCATATTTTGTGTCTAGAGTTAGAGATTGAGGTTTCAACCAATTTATTATCTTAATCATCTATTAATTATTCGGAAAAAATATTATTATAAAGAACTTATATGGGAGGGATACTCTACAAAGGAGATAAGAAAACAAAACTTCTTCAAACTTATAATTTAAAGAACAAATTTATTAGTAAAATTATGAGTCACTTTACAAGTTATAACAAAAGGAAAAGGTGAAAAAACCTAGAAGCATGAAACCAAAATGAGTGTAAAAAAATGTTTTGAAAGTTTACAATAGGGTAATGATATTGATAGTCCCTCTCAATTTGTATATTTAATGTTAAAATTATATGTTGTATATTCCATTTTCCAATGGTATAAAAATAATAGTATCATTTTTATTTTTATATTGTTACACTTGTATTCCTTATACTTTAAAATTATTTTAGCAAATATACGAAATTAAGGTCACTTTGCATCTGATAGAGTTGGTCTCATAGATGTATGTCTTATGATGTGGAAATAATTTTTCAAAATCCAATATGGTTAGTACTTAGGCATTTTCAAGGTCTAAATATTGAACTTAGGGATTTTAAGGCATAAATTTGACAATTGATGTCCATTTTTAGTAAACATGTAGTCATTTTTTAGGTTTTTGTGCCTTTTGGATTACTTCCTAACATTTCAAGGAGTAATAGGTTTATCAAAATTGAAGTTTTCAAATCACTCAATTTGAACTTTATCCAAAGTGGTGTCATTGGGGAAACATATGCCACATTGATAACTTACACACATCAAATGACCACTCTATGTTAATTTAAATTATTCATCATCCCTCTCTCATCTCGAATCACTTCCTACTCATCACCCCTAATTAATCTCTTATCATTACACATTGTCCCTAATCACTCCCTTATTAACCCTAATTATCCCTCATTATCTCTAATCACTCCCTTATCACCCATAATTGTCCCTAATGATCTCTAACACTCCCTCATTGCCCCTAATTACTCCTTTATTGAACCTCATTATCCCTCATCATCCTGAATCACTCCCTCATCCCTCGTCATCCCTAATCACTCTTTCCCCATCCCTCATCATACATAATAATTATCTCCCCATTTTCATCATCCCTAATCACTTCCTCCTTATCCCCACTCTTCCCTAATCACTCCCTCATTTACCTTCATTATCCCTTATCATCTCTAATCACTCCCTTATCAACCCTAATCATTCCTTCATTAACTCTCACCATCCATCATCAAACCTAATCACTCCCTCCTCATCCTTCATAATACCTAATCACTCTTTCCTCATCCATTATCATCCCTAATCACTCACTCATTGACCCTTACCATCCCTAATCACTCTGTCATTGACCCTCATCATCCCTCATCATTTTTTATCACTCACTCATCATCCCTAATCAATCTCGCATTAGCTCTCACCATCCATCATCATCTATAATTACCCCTTAATCATCCCTAATCACTCCATTATTGACCCTCACAATTCCTCATCATTTATAACTTCTCCCTCATCATCCCTAATCACTCCCTTATTGACCCTCACCATCTTTCATTATCCATAATCATTGTTTCATCACATACCATCATCTCTAATCAATCCTTACTCATCCATTATCACCCCTAATCACTTCCTCATTAACCCTAACCATCCCAAATCATCCCTAATCACTCCTTAATTGACCATCACCATCCTTCATCATCCCTAATGGCTCCCTCATCATCTCTACTCAATCCTTCCTTGTCCCTCCTCACACTTAATCACTCCACACATTACCTTGATGGTGGATACAATAGATTAATTACTTCATCTCAATATGTTCTCACTATTGAGGCCTTTGGGTATTTTTTTAGTCGACAACATTGAGCAAGGTATTATTAAAGGTATCATTCTTCCTAATATAAATATTTATTTTTAGTAAGGGATTAAAAATTCTATTTCACAAGTTTTTTGTAGATGTTATATATGCAAGACATACATATTTTGTATTTTTGTAAATGTTCATATAAGTAGAAAATAAAAATATAAGGTTGAAAAAATTATTATGACAAATTAGGAAGATAAATGAAGATATAAGAAGCCAAATATTCATGTTAAATGTATAAGAATCTAATACTCATATGAAGATAAGTTAGTTATTTTTTGTTATTTTGATTTACTAAATTTTGGGAATCAATGTCTTTTATAAAAATAATTTTCCTTAGCCTTAACACTTTGCTATAATAAATATATATCAATGGTTAAAAAATACACTTAATCATTTCCAATATAATTTAGATGAATTTAATTTATCCTAAATCATATTTTTTTAAATTGAACTTGAAATTAATTCATCATCCATACTCATATAGTATTGTATGGTCTAGTGTAGACCTTTAGAAATGGATCACCTAGTAATGTCACTTGGTGTAAAAATATCAAACCTTTTAAATATGCAATACTTTGTGACATCTCACCACTATAGGTATGTTATGTTTTACATGTGATCAACCATATCTTTACCATTGACATGTAGTCTATGAAGTAAATCTTTGAAATGTTGTGATAGATTGTCATGATCTAAAATACCATATATCATAGTTAGTTCATAAAATTTGTCATTAATACTAGGAAGTAAAAGAATCTTATTAGTTATAGTAAGAATTATACTCTTGATGGTAATAATTAAATGTAATAACATCCTTGTGGCACCATTTCATAGTGTGGTTTATCCAAAAATAACAAAAACAAAATAATTTAACCATAAACTAGATGAATACAAGGATATCTTTTACTCACCTAAATAAGTTCTTATATATTGCACACTAAACAATACTATTGATTTTATACCTTAAATAACTCTACCTAAAACCTCTTTATACAAAATATCATTTCTAGAGAATGAATAGATCAAGTGGTAGGTCCATGAAATTTTGGATAATGAAGACATCATGCCCAAATCATTGCCTTGTAAAAGCCCAGTTATCCTTACACTAAATAATGATGGAACATGAGGTTGTGAATAGATTAAAAAATATTAAGAAGATTAAAGTGAAGGAATATTATCCTCATCTAAATATTAAGGTATTTTTATGCCATATATAAGGTGTAGAAGTATTTTCCAAAATTGATTTCAAGTTTGGGTATCATCATATTCATGTTGAACCTATAGACATTTGGAATATAGTCTTTAAAATAAAGGTAGGATTACTTGAGTAGTTGGTTATGCCTTTTAGGTTAACTCATGTAGTGAATTCATTCATTTATATGTTGAATTCCATCCTCAGGACCTTTAACTATGTCATTTTTTTAATCTACATTGATGACAACCCAATCTTTAGAAAACATAAGATGAAAATCTACACCATGTTTAACTAGTGTTTCAAATTTTATAAAATGTATTTTATGATAATATGAATAAATGTTCATTTTCCATGCAAGAGATAAAATATTTGGGATAGATTACATACCTAAGGAGTGCATGTGTGAATCTGACCAGGATTCAAGTCTTACAGGAATAGGAAGCACCAAATAACTTTGAAAAAATTCAAATCTTCTTGTAATTATAAAATTATACAAGATATTTTTGTTTAATTTTTATCCTTTCAACAAAGCTACCAAAGGTAGAACCAAATAAATTTTCATCTAATCAGCCACCCAACAAAGATAGTTTGATGAACTAAAATTTAGACTCTATTTTGTGCTAGTACTTGTGTTACTTGACTATAAATTTTTAAGATCATCCAAGTCATTTAGTAATAAAATTGACTATCACAAATGGGTATTGACAAAATAACAAGTCCTAGAAAAATGTTAATTTATATTATGATGGATTAAACAACATATGATTAGAATCAAAGTTACTTTTAAATTATATACTTACATTAGATGATGAGTGAGTGATTAGGGATGATGAGGGTCAATGAGGGAGTGATTAAGGATGAGGAGAAATGAGGAGGGAGAGGTTAGGGATGATGAGGGATGGTGATAGTCAATGAAGGAGTGATTAAGGATGACAAGGGAGTAATTAGAGATGATGAGGGATAATGAAGATCAATGAGGGAGTGATTAGGGATGATGAAAAATAAGGAGGGAGTGATTAGTGATGATGAGTGATGAAGAGGTACTGATTAGGAATGATGACCAATGATGAGGGAGTGATTAGTTTTTATGCTCTATTTACTTAAAAAATTAATAAAAATATATTTGTTGATAAAATATTAAAAAATTATGTCATAAATTATAATATCTTATCTAAATATTCACCAAAGGGTTTCAAAAAATATTAATGATGCTAAATAATGGTGGGCCACACGACCATATATCCACTTTTTTTTCTTGAAAAAAAAGGAGTTCATATTAATTTTTTATATGTTTGAATGATTTATATGAAATTAATTTTTTAAAAAATTAGTACTTTGGAAACTAGACTTGAAGTGCTACAATTCATGTTCTTATATCATCTTCAAATTTTGAGTGTAGCTATTTCAAATTATCTACATAAGTTCAGTTTTCTAAAATTTTAGGAAAATCATGTCCACAAGTAGTTCCTTTTTATCCCCCAAATTTGTACATTTACCCAAAAATATATTTCATCCAACCAATCTATTTTTAATTAGTCCATATTATTCCTAACTAATTCTAACATTTCAATCTCTTTGTAATTAGTCTAAATTATTTCTAATTAAAACTTACATTTTTTGAGAAAATTAGACCAATATGTAATAAATAATTTAAGTTTAATTAGAATATTTGAAACAAAATAGCTCATTATAAATAAATTACACACATCCAATGCATTTGGGATGAGGTCAAATTATTTATAATTTAAAATCAATATATTTAAAATAAATTAGGATACATTTGAAAAAAACTAGACTATATTTAAAATAATTTAGAAACTTCTATAGATGCATGTTTTTCAAACTAGATATATCTGTTGATCTTATCAATGTGCTTGATAATCAGAATATATACTTTTGTTGCAATCAATTCCATAAATAGATTGTATTAAGATTGGAATATTGTACTTGTTTTATACATCAAAGGTAGTAATGGTTATTCAGTCCTCCTAGTTGGATGTAGCAGCTGAAAGCCCCATTTTACTCCATTGAATATTTATAAAAACCTAGATTTAATTCATTATTAATTTTATCAGTCATGTAAAACTTTAATGTAAAGTACAAAATAGTTATAAACTCTGCTAGAGCTTCAACTATTCAGTTACATAATTTGAATATTAGGTTGTCTATCGGATTTCCCTTATTTTGAAATGCAACCATGGTACTTTGAGAAAAAAAAATTCTACAATGAGCATATGATAGAGGAATAAAAATAAAGGCAATGAAATAAGAATATATTTTCAAGAGGATATACATAAAAATGTACAAATAAACTAACAAAATTTGTATGAGAAATTATGTTTCGTGATAGATCCTTGGCTTTCCCTTAAGTAAGTGCTACACTAAATTTGAAGATAACTTTAAAGTCCCTACTTTTGTAGTCAAAACCAATAAAAAGTTGTCTCTACTACCCTATATTTTATTGGATATTAATGCAATAGTTAAAGTCCCATCCATACATTGAAGTCTCATTCTCTTTGTAGTGAAAACTTAATATGACATGTTAACCCATTTGGTGGTTAAACATTTTAATATGTATATTTGGGGTGTGTGTATACACACACACATATTATAATTAATAATATTAATAAATTTCATTTTTTATTAAAATTATATCATATTTTTTTACTATTGGAATGTTTCGCATCATATTAACACAAAAAATATGAATAATACAAGTAGAAGGCTATAAAATAAAGTAGTTAGACACATCACATCTCTAAATCTTTGTGAGAGGAATAAACTCATATCCATTCCAAAATTTAGGTAGTCAAGCCATGACACAAAAATATTACATATAACCAACAAGTATTTAATAATAAGACACTAGACCAAGAGGTAGAGGTGAAGGATCATCCTTTAGAGGCACCATCCATACGGGTGACTCCACATTAGAAATCTTTGGAAAAATGTAGCCATCTAAGAGGTCATCATGAATAGTGATATGCCAACCATCAATCAGTTGCATAGGGGAAATAATTTTATCTAAAGATCAATGTGAATGACCAACATCAAATTTTTTATGGGAACTCCAATGACCCCCCAGGGGAGGGTGAGGCAAAAAGTGGCCCCTACTTCTAGACCAACTTCTATTTTGATGACTTATGGGATAAGGGGAACTCTGCTAATGGTTGAGGATATCCTGTAAGTGCTAAAGTTCCAAATCCATCTTCTTCACTTGAGCATGAATATGCAGATAAATCATGGAAATAACAAATACCTTTTCATTAACAAAAAATGAAATATCATAGGTCTCATGATTAAATATTTCATAGTTCTTGAATTTCCATAACTGAAAGAGAATAATAGAATATAAGAAGTGCCATAGAAATGTAATACAAGATGACCAATTATAGTAATCCATAAAGAGCACCTAATGCCAAGAAAAAGGCTCAAGGTGATACGACTAGAATAAAGAATGAATCTAATGCTAGGCAAACTAGGATTTTAGACAGAACCATAACAAATATTTAAAGGGACACTTACAAGCTAGTCAGAAGGGCTTGGGAATGTGGAGGTGGAGTATTTTCTCACCTAGGGAAAGTCCTTGATAAATTAATCATCATAAAAATGATCCATCTTAGGCTCTAGGCCATGTTTCCAAACATGATCCAAATGGGTGAGCCAAGTCTTGGAAGAGGAATAGAGACCCAAATGCCTATTGAGTTTGACCAAAGATGTAAAAATGGACTTGTCACATAATAAATAAGCAAAACAAATTAGTTATTTAAATACATGTCATAGTTCCATATCCAATCCTTCCACTAGGCCTTAAGAGGTTGTAGGGTAAGATTATGCAACATAAAATTGGTTAACGGTTCCTAAATTTAAAGAATAAAAGGTAAGTCTACATTATTTAGATGAAATTTAACTTTTAGTTCAAGGTAAGAAATCTAATCCATGGAAGTAACTAAATTTTGAATAGTTTGAAACCCTTTATAGAATAATCATAGAGCTTTGATACTAGGTAATTAAACCACAGGAATAAAAGTAGTAAGAATAGAGTACCACCACAAAATATGGTCATTAAAAGATAATATTGTGTGAAATTCATCGCTCACCCAATTCAAGTGGATTTTAACAGCTTCAAATTCCTTCCAAATGCTTTTGACCATGAAGGAGCTATATATCTTGACATGGATCATAAAATTAAAAAGGATTGGAAGCTAATATTCTGCCAACTAGTTTTACCATAGGGAGAACCCATGGAGATGCAATGCCTTGATAGAGTTTTCCAAGATTCATTAACCTCAATATCTTGAATAACCCACTTTTCACACAAGGCCATACTTTGTTGATAGATGTCAATGATACCCATGCCATCTTTATCATGAGGGAGGCAATAAATCTCCCAAGCCACTTGATGAAAACCTCAGGCCCGATTAGAATTAGCCTATTGGAAGTCTCTAAGAATTTTGGCTAGAGAGTTATAGAGACCTTGGAGGGATCCCAATAGGAAGAGTAGTATATGTGAGTGGTGACCAAGATTTTGGTGTAAATCAAAAATAAGGGCTTAGTAATCCAATATTCAATAAGGGCATTGAATAAATTCATTAAATGTGGTATCTTTTTCTTTAAGCATGAAGAAAGTGTAATATAAAAAGTGACCATTGATGGGTTGGGAGGTGCAGTTGAGAAAGACAATGCCCTAAATAAGCCCTTAAGAAGCTCTGGAAGCCAGGGGATACCCCAGGGCCTTAAATGATAATACATAAAGTTTTAGCACAAGGGGACATCTTTGGCAAATATAGCACTGAAGTTTAATCACCTTAGTTTTATGTCCATTAATAGTGAGGTAGGCTGAAGCATCATGAAGCAAAGTTTGAACAACATAAGTGAAGTAGGGGCCAAATCCAAGAACTTTGAGCATGGCCAAAACAAATTTCCATTCAATTCTATCATAAGCCTTTTAAAAGTCTAATTTTAGAAAGATAGTTCTATGGAGAGAGGAATGGGTCCAATCCATGCCTTACTAGACCAAAATAATATTATCTAAAATATAATTCCCTCTAATAAAACATGTTTACTATAGTCTAAAAATGGCAAGAAGAGTGAGTTGGATGAGGTTAGCAAGGGATTTGGCAAGAATCTTGTAATAAACATTGAGCAAGGTTATCAGCCTCCAAATGGTAAGCAATTGGGGATCACCAACTTTGGGAATGAATTTGATATTAACTTGGTTGATCATGGTTCCAAGAGACTAATTACACAAGGATTTCTTGTAGAGTTGCATCAAATTAGGGCCTATAAACTCCCAAGGGATTTTTTAAAATCCACATGGGAAGCCATCTAGTCGAAGGACTTTATCATTTCTCATGTAATGCAAAGCCTCTGTGATCTCCTACAAGGTAATCAGGGCATCACAAAGTTGTTGATCAGTAGGAGTGAGCTTACAAGGCACCACATTGAGACATTTATGAAGCATTGGGTTCACTCATGTGTGAAAAGTTGAGCTTGAAAAACCATCCTATAGTGTTCAAGGAAAGATGAAGAGATGTCTGATTGAGAGGTTAGCTAAGATTGAGCCATTTGAATGGATTCAATTGTAGCAAGATTGGCATTCTACATATTATACATTAGATGTAGTAAACTATTACTCAATCTTCCTGGTTGTATGTAACAGTTGAAAGCTCAATTATTACTGCATTGAATATTTATAAAATCGTGGCTTTAATTAATTATTAATTTTCCTAGTCATGAACAACTATGTTGTAAAATAAAAAATAATTAGAAAAATTTGTTCAAGCTTTGACTATTCAGTTATATGATTTTAATATTAGGTTATTTATAGGATTTCCCTTATTTTGTAACATAACCATAATACTTTTACAAAAGAGTTTTCTACCATGAACAGACACAAGACTAAAAATAAAGGAATGAAAGAAGAATATATTTTTGAGAGGAAATATATATACATAAAAATGTAAAACTAAACTATCAAAATTTGTATGAGAAATCTATTTCGTGATAGATTGTTGGCCTTCCCTTAACTAAGTGCTACACTAAATTTGGGATAACATTTAGTCCTTGATTTTACAGTCAAAACTTAAAAAAGTCATCCTTTCTACACTATATTCTTATTGGATTGGAATGCAATGGTTAGAAAAAAATATAAAAAACATACCCATCCTTTAAAGTTTCATTCTCTTAGTAGTGAAAACTTAATACACATTGGTTTATTATAAAATTCAATATTATAATATATATGTTTGATATGAGTGTGTATAAAATTTTAAATAATAATTTAAATATATTTTATTTTCTATTAAAAATATATTATATATTTTTTTGGAAAAAATATAATATATGTTCAATGTTTGTTTGGTAGTATGATATTCTTTGTTTATTCACCTAACAAAAATTTACAACAAAGTTTCACATAATCATTATAAAACTTAAAACTTAAATGTTTAGGTTTACATGGTGTCTCTATATATTTTTGGTTCAATTCATATGTAACTTTTTGATGGCTTTTATGTCCTAATCCATACATTCATTTTAATTTTTAGTTTCCAAACAAAATGCTAGAAATTAATCTCTTTAGTTTTTGTTTTTGTCGACCAATAAATCATAAATCTATTGACATGTTAAAAGTGTACATAATATGTTATTATATATCTTTTGGGTTCAAGAAACTTCCAATTTCAACCATCTACACATAATATTTTTATTAAAACAAAAACCATCCACTAAAATTTTCATACGATTTTTAAATATGATTACTTATGACAATGTTACTAAAAAAATTTAACATACAATGGATGTAAATAAAAGGGTTTATATATATAGACTAAAGTTCACATTTAATAAACATGTATATTCTAGAATATGAAAACACATGCAATTTAAAAATAAACTCAAAATATACCTTCATGAAATGTTGGTTACTATAAATACTTACTTGAAATCTAAATAATTTTTATCTTAAATTAAAAATGTATAATTAAAAGGAAATTAAATATAAATAAGGTAAGGTATTATAATTTTGTTAGTTTCACTAAAGTTAAGGTTTCAAATAACATTTATGGTTTTGATAAAGATAAAAATTTGGTTTTGATAAAGATAAATATTCAAGTTATATCTTGTGTCTAAAGTTAGAGATTGAAGCTTTCTAACCAATTTATTGTCTTAATTATATATTAATTCTCCCTAAAAAATGTTTTTATATGGAAAATTACCATAAATAATATAATAAAAAAAACTTCTTAAAACTTATAATTTGAAGAACAAGTATATTAGTAAGATTATGAGTCACTTTACAAGTTATAACAAAAAAAAAGGTGAAAAAATCTAGAAGCACGAAACCAAAATGAGAATAAAAAATTGGTTTTGAAAGTCTATGATAAGGTAATGATCTTGATAGGCACTCTTAATTTTTAGATGTAATATTAAATTTAGATGTTGTATATTCAATTTTCTATTGATATGAAAATCATAGTACCATTTTTCATTTTATATTATTACATTTATATCAAAACCTAGCAAAATTAATCTAGCACTCATATTAATAGAGCACTCATATGAAGATAAGTTAGTTATTTTTTTCATTATTTTGATTTACTAAATTTTGAGAATCAACATCTTTTATAAAAATAATTATCCTTAGCCTTATCACTTTGCTATAACAAATGTAGATCAATGGTTAAAAAATACACTTCATCATTTCTAATGAAATTCAGATGAATTTAATCTCTCATAAAGCATATTTTCAAAAACTAAACTTTAAATTGATGCATCGTCCATATTCATACACTAGTGTATGGTTTAGTGTAGGCCTTGAGAAATGGATCACCTAGTAATGTCACTTGGATTAAAAAATCAAACATTTCAAAGTTGAAATCCTTTGTGACATATCACCATTACAGGTATGTGATTTTTTACATGTGGTTAACCATATATTTACCATTGACATGTAGTCTATGAAGTAAATCCTTTAAATGTTGTGATAGATTTTCATTGTCTAAAATACCATATATCATAGTTAGTTCATAAGATTTTAGTCATTAGTGCTAGAAAGTGAAAGAATATTTTTAATTCTAGTAAGAAGTATACTCTTGATGGCAAGAATTAAATTTAAGAACATCCTTGTGGCACCATTTCATAGTTTGGTTTGTCCAACAATAACAAAAACAAAATAATTGAACCATAAACTAGATGAATATAAAGATATCTTCCATTCACCTAAATAAGTTCCTACATATTGTACACTAAAAAATACTATTGATTTGATCCCTTTACTACATCTACCTTAGACATCTTTATACAACATATCATTTCTAGAGAATGAATAGATCAAGTGGTAGATCTATGAAATCATGCATAATGGACACATCATGCCCAAATCATTACCTTGCAGAATTCCAATTGTGCTTGCACCAAAGAATTATGGGAAATGAGGTTGTGAATTGATTAAAAAAATATTTACAAGATTAAAGCAAATAACTATTATCCTCATCCAAATATTAAGGCATTTTTTTTCATATCCATGGTGTAGGAGTATTTTTTAAAATTGATCTCTAGTTTGGGTATCATCATATTCATGTTGAACCTCTATACATTTGTAATATATTATTAAAAATAAAGGAAGGATTTTTTGAGTATTTTGTTATGCCTTTTAGGTTATCTCATGTAGCGAATTCATTCATTAAGATGTTGAACGACATCCTTAGGCCCTTTAACTATCATTTTTAAATCTACCTTGATGACATTCGAATCATTAGGAAACATGGGATGAACTTCTACACCATGTTGAACTAGTGTTTCATATTTAGAAAAAACACATTTTTATGATAACATGAATAAATTCTCATTTTCCATCCAAGAGATAAAATATTTGGGATACATTACACACACAAGGAGTGCATGTGTGAATATGACCAAGATTCACATCTTACATGAATGGGAAACACCAAATAACTATTCATAGATTCAAATATTCTTGGAATTAGAAAACTATAAAAGAGATTTGTGTTTAATTTTTATCATTTAAACCAATCTACCCAAGGAATAACTGAAAAAAGTTTCATTTAGTCAACTGCACAACAAAGTTAATTTAATGAAATAAAATTTAGAATCTATTTTATGTTAGTACTTGTGTTACTTGACTATAAATTTGGAATATCATCCAATTCATTTAGTAAGAAAATTGACTATCAAAAATGGATATTGACTACACAACAAGTCCTATAAAATAGTTAATTTCTATTATATTGAATTAAATAACATATTATTAGAATCAAAGATAATTTTAGAGTATATATTTACATCAGATGATGAGGGAGTGATTAGGGATGATAAGGGATGGTGAGGGTAAATAAGTGAGTGATTAAATATGATAAGGGATGAGTAGGGAGTGATTAGGGATGATGAGGGATGGTGGTAGTCAATGAAGGAGTAATTAGGGATGATAAGGGAGTGATTAGAGATGATGAGGGATGATGAAGGTAAACAAGGTAATGATTAGGGATAAGGAGGGATGAGGAGGGAGTGATTAGAGATGATTATTTACAAGGAATAAGTGATTAGGGATGATGAGGAATGAAGAAAGAGTGATTAGGGGTGAGGAGGGATGAGGAGGTAGTGATTAGTTTTTAGGATCCATTTACTTAATAAATTAATAAAATAAATATTCATTGATAAAATATAAAAAAATATAGTTCACAAACTATAAGATCTTATTTAAATATTCACCAAATGGTTTCAAAAAATATTGAATGATGCTAAAAAATGATGGGCCACACAACAATCTATCCACTTTGTTTTCTTGAAAAAAATAGTAGTTCTTATTTAGAGTTTAGATGTTTGACCTAGTTATATTTAATTTTTCTTAAATAGTGTTTTGGAAACTAGACTTGAAGTTATACAATTCATGTTATTATAAAATCTTCAAATTTTGAGTGTATCTATTTAATATTATCTACAAAATTTTAGTTTTTTGAAATTTCAATAAAATCATGTCCATGGGTAGCTCCTTTTTATGCCCCAACTTTGTGAACTTACCGATAAACAAATTTCATCCAACCAATCTATTTTTAATTGGTCCATATTATTTATGACTAATGTTAACATTTCAATGTATTTTTAATTAATTTAAATTATTTCCAACTAAAAATTACATTTTTTGAAAAAATTAGACCAATATGTAATAAA
Source organism: Torreya grandis (assembly GCA_037957365.1). Classification (NCBI taxonomy): domain Eukaryota; kingdom Viridiplantae; phylum Streptophyta; class Pinopsida; order Cupressales; family Taxaceae; genus Torreya; species Torreya grandis. The sequence continues at coordinate 1,073,400 of JARHVA010001559.1, read as the reverse complement.
AAATTTAAGTTCAATTAGAATATTTGAAAACAAATTAGCTCATTATAAAGAAATTGCACGCATCCAGTATATTTGGGATGAGGTCAAATTATTTATAATTTAAAATCAATATATTTAAAATAAATTGGGCTACATTTGAAATAAACTAGACTATATTTGAGATTATTTGGGGTGAAATTTATGATAATGTTATTAAAATAATAATTTATAATAATTCAATACACTAGGAATATCCATTTTTTAGTATCTAAATTTTATAAACAATGTTATAATGTTTTTGATTAAAAACTAGGAGAAAAGGGTCTTGGGCCCAGTACAAAGCCATCCCATGAGCAAAAAAGTCTCAAAAGAGATAGAAACAACACACTAATAATGAACACATATCACTATAACAACATACATAACATAAAGAAAAGTAATAAAACATAGGAAAGACTAGGGACTATCAGTCATCCCATATTTAGCTAGAAACTCAACAATTCCTTTGTAGTCACCAAGACTATCCACTCCAACATTTTTGATCTTGTTGTCAAATTCTTTCACCATAGAAAAAATTGAAGCCACATGACTAAGAGACTTGGCAGCATATTCTACCATAATCCTCCATTTTTTATGCATTTTGTCCATCTTGGTCTGGATCACCTTGAGCTCTTCTACCATCTTGGTGCACAATGAGAAGCTACTTCCTTTTTCTAACTATGGACTTACACAACATCATCATCCATCTCCTTCAAGAAGGGTTCATTCATCTCAAGAAATTATCTCATTCCTTATATCTCATGTTCTAACTTACAGGGGGTTTCATTAACATCTTTCCCAAAGGTATCTTCTAAAAAATTAAAAATCGTTAGATATAATAATTCCTTGTGGGTTAGTGGAAGGGATCCCAAGAATTTAATTTGATTAAAAAATAGGAGAAAAGGGTCTTGGGCCCAGTACAAAGCCATCCCATGAGCAAAAAAGTCTCAAAAGAGATAGAAACAACACACTAATAATGAACACATATCACTATAACAACATACATAACATAAAGAAAAGTAATAAAACATAGGAAAGACTAGAGACTATCAGTCATCCCATATTTAGCTAGAAACTCAACAATTCCTTTGTAGTCACCAAGACTATCCACTCCAACATTTTTGATCTTGTTGTCAAATTCTTTCACCATGGAAAAAATTGAAGCCACATGACTAAGAGACTTGGCAGCATATTCTACCATAATCCTCCATTTTTTATGCATTTTGTCCATCTTGGTCTTGATCACCTTGAGCTCTTCTACCATCTTGGTGCACAATGAGAAGCTACTTCCTTTTTCTAACTATGGACTTACACAACATCATCATCCATCTCCTTCAAGAAGGGTTCATTCATCTCAAGAAATTATCTCATTCCTTATATCTCATGTTCTGACTTACATGGGGTTTCATTAACATCTTTCCCAAAGGTATCTTCTAAAAAATTAAAAATTGTCAGATATAATAATTCCTTGTGGGTTAGTGGAAGGGATCCCAAGAATTTAATTGGATCTATGAATACCAAAAGTACCCCCTTACCATCCTCCACCAGTTTAGGGTCTAAGGTCAAAATCTTTCCTAAATCCACAACACCATTATTGTCCTCAGTCATAGTTCTTACCTTCTTAGGCTGAATATTGACCTCTTTTTCATTAGCCTTCCAATTTATTTTATTGAAAACCTTCCTAGGTCCCTGGTTGGGAGTGATAAACTTACCATTAGGAGGCAAAGGGGAAAGGGAATGGAGGTTAGCAGGAGGGGTCTCTGTCAGAATGCCACAATCAATAGTACTATCCCCCCAACCAAATTTTTGGGGTTTTAGGGGTCCCTGGGAATTTATTGCCTTTACTTTTACCAGAAGGAGATGGGTTGGTCAGGTGATCTTCCAACAAGTTCACTTTAATAAACTTAGGGGGACACAAGGCCAAATGGAAGTGATAGAGTCTCAGAATAAGGCCTTGATTTATGGGAATGGAGTGATTGTCAAGGTTTTTGGCCAAAATATCCTTAGCCAACTTGATCAAATTATCCAAGGAAGCTAACATAAAGAAAGGAAAGATAATTATCAACTTATGTCTAAAATTATTAAGTAAAACAAAATGGTATTGGTATAAAACCTTATACCTACCTTCAAGGGTGAAGTATTTCATTATCATGGAACAAATGTGTCCCTATGGAGATGGAAAATTCTCCCTTTCAAATCCCCCATGAAGTTTCTTAGCCACCTCACCTTCTTTGAAGAAAATTTCCATATTCTCTAGGTCTGTCACCTTACTACATCGACTGATCTTCTTTCCCTTGGTGGGGAGCCTAGTGGCTTGACCTATTACTTAATTTTATACTTCAAATTTAATACCTCATATGGAGACCCTTCTGGAATCCTATACCCAAGACTCTACAAATTAGGAAGACAAATTATCATCATGCCAATCAACCCTTTAAAGAAGGAGGCCACTTCTCCCTCTTAAATGAATTGCCAGATAATAGGGTCTTAGAAAAATTCATTAGCAGAAGATAACTCGATCTTAACAATATCCCCACCCATGTTAGAGTCCTAAAATAAACTATACTCATGAAACTATTTAATGTAAAGGCTAGAATACCTAATCAAACTGATAAGTTTATCTTGAATCCATCCAAGGATATAAGGTCACAAAAGGCCTAACCTCCTTACTTTTTAATGATTATAGAAATTTTCAAAACCTTTACCATGCATAAAATTAGCCTCTGTAACTTCCCATGACACCATCTCGTGTAATCATAGAGATCACAATAGCCAAGGCGTGTGAGGAAATAATTACCTGCAATCCATCTAGCTCTACAAACATCACTCCCTTTTAAAATTTTCCATCTCATCCTCTTTTTCATCTAACTAGCCATCCCATCATCTTGCATGTCAGCCACATGTCTCTTCCTTCTTGCTTTAGGCTAGACTATCATCTATTCAGCATGTCCCATTCTAAATAGCTTCCAAATAGACCTATACTTTGACCAAATATTTTCCACATTCTCCACATGCTACTTAGGGAACTTTATATGTTTATTAGTCATATTTTTATAGACTAAAGAGCTATGCACAATCCAAATGTACTATAATATAATACTTCTAGTAGTATAGTCCTAGAAATTAGAACAATCCATACCATAATCATTTGAAGTCTTTTCACTAATCAAAGGATATTTTCCACATCTAATCAATCCAAGAAAGAGAGTGGAAAAGATCCCATAGAACTTAATCCATTTATGTGCTTCTATCGTTGTTTAAAATAATTTGAATGTAATTGGGTAGTGTGGACAAAGTTTTCCAATACTGCCAACCATTACTATTGCTCCCTAAATTTTCCATTGCATCCATGACTTCATTACTCTCCCTATAAATATTTGTGACCTTGTGCTCCTCCATGGGGTTAAGAAGCATCTGAATATCTCCAACTATGTCAGCCAACTTCTATCTTATGCCTGTTAAACCAAGGACAACATTAACTATTATTTGAGAATCCCCCTCGATATGAAGTTTTTGAATGTTTAGAGAATTTAAAAGTCTAATACCCCATAGCATGACTTGGGATTCTACCTCATTATTTCTTTTGTTATCGATCCCCCCCCCCCCCCCACATAGGCTGCCATAAACATGCTCGAGTCTGATATGATAATACCTCCTCCACTAACCACTCCTGGGTTTCGTTTATATGCCTCATTAAATTTGAGCTTGTGTCATACTTCTTGAGGAAATGACCATTTGGTATTCACTCTATCAATATTTTTAGAATTATCAACTTGGGAGATGTTTTTATTGATAGTCCATTGTTCAAGTAAATTCTAGATTTTTGGTCCTAGAGGGTTCTCCATAACTTTGAATTTTTAGGCATTGATATTTTTAGCCAGAAGCTTGGATAATGATAGAAACACCTCTAAGGGGGTTTTATATTTATCCCTAAATATTCTATTATTACATTCTTTCCATAAGCTCCAAGTAAGGTAAAGGGGAATTTTCTGCCATAACTCCTTTAGTATAGGGAAAGAAGGTCTAAAAGGGGGTCTCCAAGTTTTCACTAAGTCTTCCACCTTCTCATTAAAAACCTAGTTCAAGTTTAGTCTCTGTATTGTGAGACTCCAGACCTCTCAGGCAAAATTTCAATGCAACATGATGTGGGTGGAAATTTTCTCTTCCTCTCCACAAAGAATGCATCTGTTTGGTATTTGGAATCATCTCTTCTTAAAATTATCAATGGTCAAGATTTTGTTGTGCACTAGAGTCCACCAGAATAAATTGGTTTTCAAGATAAGTTTGGGAAGCCAAGCCTTCCACCATAGTTTTTCCTCACTCAGGTTTAAAAGTAGCACATAATCACTATTTATAGTGAATATTCCTTTGTCATAATTTTTCTAGATCAATTGATCTTGTTTAGGAAAAATGGATAGCTTAAATTTAGTCAACTCCCCCTGTAGTTGTATAACATACTCTATTTTATCCTCTTGGCTAGAGACATAGTGAAAAATATTCTTCCAATTTTGGGAGCCTTCATTTTTATTAATGTAATTGGCCACTTTATTTCCAAAGAAACTAATAGCTATATTAGAAAGTCTACCATAGTTCATGTCTTTGAGAGGTAGATACTTCAACCATTTATCTTCCTAGAAGTTTACATTCCTACCATCTCTAATCTTCTATCTAATGCCTCTTCAAATGAGAATTTGAGTTTTAAAAGTCTTGTTCCATATTACTAAACCTTTAAGAAGACTATGATCATTTAACATCTTGTAGCTATCCTCATTGATGTATTTAGCTTTCATGATTTCACTCCATTTCTTGTTTCCTTGCTTTAAGTTCCAACCTATCTTTGACATGAGGACTTTATTCATTAGGTGGATCCTTCTCAATCCCAATCTCCCTAGCATTTGGGGGTGAAAACTTTCTCCCATCCAACTAAATCTAATCTCCTCTTTTCCTCTACCCCTGACCAGAGAAACTTTTTTTGAATCTGCTCAATCTTTATAGCCACATATCTTGGGATTCTAAAGAGGCTAAGGGAATAATAAAGGATGCCTTATAGAGATTATTTTAGAAGTTGAAATTTTCTCACTTGATTCAATAGCACCCCTTTCCATCCATCCAATTTCTTCTATATTCTCTCTATGATCATATTATAATAGTCAGGGGTGACTTTAGAAATTATAAGCAGGAGACCAAGGTGTACAACAAGCAATTTTTCACTGGTGCAACCCAAGATTCCAATAATTTTTTGCTATAGGTCTTCTTGGGTGTTCAAGAAATAAATGTGACTTTTCTCAAAATTGATACTCTATCTAGAGGCCCCTTCATAAGGACTTAGAAGATATTTCCATATTCTTACCTCCACAATAGATGCAATTCCAAATAGTATAGTATCATCTACAAACTATTGGATGACTAAATGATGGACCATAGAAGTAGGTTTGATACCTCAAAGACTACCTTGTATTTGCAAGTTACAAGTAGTTCTACCCATTATATCTACCATCAAGATGAAAAGGTAGTGGGAGAGGGGGTCTCCCTACCTTAGACCTCTTCTAGAGGAAAATAAACTTTGGGAGATCCATTAACTAAAATAAAAAATTTGACCATGGAGATACATTCCTTCATTATGTTAATAAAAAAAACTTGAAAACCAAATTTCCTAAGAACATTGATCAAAACATTCCAGTTGACTCTATCATAAGCTTTGGAAATGTCCAATTTAAATATCATACTAGGATTTTTGCACCTGGAGATTGAGTGGATAATCTCATGTATGGTGATATCAACATCTAGAATTTGCCTACCCAAAATAAAACCTTTTTGACTGGGGGCAATGACTTTGTCTAATAACGGTTGTAATCTGAAAACCAAGATCTTGGTGAAGATTTTGTAAACCATATTACAGAGGCTAAATTAGTCTACCATCATAGAGAAAGCATCTATATTATTCAAAACCAAGGATATATAAGTGTTTTTCAACTTTTATAGAAGCCTACCTATCCAAAAATAATCCTTAGCCAGTTGGTAACATCCTTCCCTATAATATCCCAAAAAGTTTGGAAAAAAGTTGAGGGGAACCCATCTAGCCCCCGAGCTTTGAGAGCTCCCATTAAAAAGATAGAATCCCTAACTTCCTCTTTCATAATTGGTTTAGTCAAGATATTATTATCTTCATAAATTAAAATGGAAGGGATGGAGTCTATAAAGAACTTAGTATCATCAGGTGTGGTATTGACTTGATGATTAGCCAGAAGGGACTCAAAATAATTAGTAACCAATTTTTTGATTTCCTCAACTTCATCTACTATAATTCCATTCTCATAGATGAATCTATTAATGGATTTTCTCTTCTTGTGCTTTAGAGTAGATTGGTGAAAGAAGGATGTGTTCCTGTCTCCCTCTTTAAGCCATTAAATGCTAGATTTTTGTTTCCAAAAGATTTCCTCTTTTAGGGTTTGAATCTAATATTTTAAGAGGGAGTTTTCCTAGGATTTTAGTTCCTCTGATGAGTCCCCCTACTCCATTTTGGTTTGAATTTCTAAAAATTGATCCATGATGTTCTTTTTCTGAATTAGAATATTCCTAAAAGTATACTTTTTTCCATCCCTTAACTTTGTTTTTGACATTAGCTAGTTTTTGAGAGAGCCTATACATAGCCATCCCCTAGATAGGAATGTTCCACCACTCAATTAGATGGTCCCTAAATTCTATATGGAGCATCCACATCATTTCAAATCTGAATGGGAAATGGCCTTTAAGATTTTTTTCTTACCAAATTAACAATAACGGGTTGTGTTTGGAGCCCACCCTGGGAAGGGCAGTTAGGCAAACAAGATTGGTTATGGTCTAATTAGAGGATATTATTAATATATCAAGCTTTACCTAAATAATATTTTTCCCTTATCTTCTATTGGACCAAGTGAAAAACTGAACTTCTTGATCAATATCCATTCGGCTCGTGTTGCTTGAAAAATCTGCCAGGTCTACCATGCTATTAGAGTGGTTTGTCAGGCCTCCCATTTTTTTGACAGGTAAAGAAGGGAGTTCAAATATCCCACTATCATCCAATTGGTTCTCCTAGAACTTTTGATCTTGTCTAAGAGGTTGTACCATACCTCCTTTATCCCAAGGCAAGTATTTAGGGTGTAAACATTGATCAACATCCATTGATTAAGATTACACTAGAATAAGATTTCCATATAATACGTAGAGTTAGTCACTACCTTCCCCTAAAAGTTGTGGTTCCATAGAGTGAAAATTCCTCCCAAAGATCCTTGAGATCCACTAATGGCATAGTTACGATTGGGCCAAATGTGTTTAATCACCAGTTTAAAGTTCTCCTCAGACATCTTGACTTCTTGAAGTAGTAGAATATTTATATTATTATCCATTATGCAGATCCTAATAATGAACTAATTAAGAGGGTTATTAAGCCCTCAGATATTCTAGGAGACTATCTTCATTTTTTAGTCCTCCTAGGGGGAACACCAAGGTAGATTTCCTACCATTGGAAATGTCCTTTTCCATCTCTCTCTACCTCATTTGCTTAAGTGAGGGTCTACCTCTACCATTTTCTCCCCTAACATCTATAGCCTTTCTGATGCTACCTTTGCCTTTTCTTTTCATAGTGGACCAATCCTCTATCTCTTTTGCACTCTTGCTAGTTCCCACACTAGGGGACTGGGATAAGATTATTTGCATAGGATTTAAGGTTGACTTGGATTCCTCTTTTTTATTTATGGGCTATGTGTGTCTTGAAAAGAATTCTTCTGATTCCTCTTCTCTGATGGAGATCTAAAGGACTAGACTAATTCACCCTCCTCTCTTTCTTTAGTTCTACCATCCAGGTCATCCACCTAGTTATTGGTGTTTTCCTTAGCCACCTCTTCCTCTAGACATTTATGTTCCTTAGTGGAAGCCACATTTAGGAGCTTTACTAGAAGGTCCTAATGGTATTATTTTACCAACACATTCACCCCAAGCTTCTTTGTAAGCCACATCTAGGAGCTTTACTGGAAGGTCCTAATGGTATTATTTTACCAACACATTCACCCCAAGCTTCTTTGTAAGGGAAGTAAGGGGTGGCTCAGGTCTTCCAATTAATAGTTAACGCTTGCCTTATTCACCTTTTCCTCTAGGCATTAAATATTTTCCCCTGAGACCACCTCTTGGAATTCCATAGTGGGTGTCTCATTCACTTTCTTAGGGCATCCCTAGTGGGATTATTCTAACATCTTGAATGCCTTAGACATTTTTATAGGCAAAGGAGGAGAGTTAATGAGATTGGGGATGTCCCCCTTGAAGGGATAGTCATTTGTAGTCTCCATTTGGTCCTTCTACACCTCTTTTAGAAGGGGGCATTTGGGAGCCTTCCATTTAGTAAAAACATGTCTTGATTTCATGCAATTTTGATTTAAAAAACCCTAGAATTTTCATACTAAATGCTCTGGTTCCATTTCCAAAACTTGGATTGCAAAATGATGGAGGTGGGAAGTGTTTTAAGAATATCAACATTGATAAAAAAGTGAGCGTAGACTAGCATTTTTTTTTCTTATTGACTTTATCAATAGTCACATAGTCTCCAAAGGAGTTTTCAATCTAGCCAAAATTTTCCTTGTCCCAAAATTCTAGAAGGAGACCTTGAAGTCTAACCCAGACTAGTGTTATTTGGTTGAGATCCACATTGGGGTCAAAAATAGGTTTCTATTTGCACAAAGAAAGTGAATTTTTTCCATAAATATATGAGCCTCTAGATAGAATTGATAGCATATCCTCATGGGAGGTAAATTTGAATAGGTACAATCCTCCTACCATCATGCTCATTAAGACACTCCCCTTAAGATTCCACTTTGAGTTCACCTGATTCCTAATGAGATCAATGTTGGGTTTAAATGCAAAGAACCTTCTCATGAGTGTATTTGACATGGAATATACCACCCTTAACATAGCTTGGTCTACAATTATGATATTTTTAGCACCCTCATACTCTAAGTATAGTAGTGTGCTCTCTGAGAGAAAATTTCCACCCAATGGAATAGAGTATCCACCTAGGGATGCACCCAATAGGGCCTCTTTCCAACCCTTAAAAATAAGAAGCACTATCAGGGTCACATGCTCTGAATATGGGTCATTGTCATAGGCAGATTCCCTTGAAGCCCAAGGAGGAGGCTCAATCATAGGCCCCCCTAAGCTGCCGCTTTCCATTCCAATGTTATAATGTTGCATAATAGATGGTATGTCTTTTATTCTTGCTCATAATAATGTGATGATAAATATAATTTTGATTATCTAGTCCCTTTGATATTTACATATTTATTTATGATATATCTATTTGAATAAATATAACTTATTTTAAATTTTGGTTCCATAACCAAATAATTCTAGGAATTACAATCAAAGAATTCTATGTTGGCAGTTGAAAAAACATCTGTAAATGTCTCTTTAAAATTAACCTTGTATAATTTATTTATATTTTTGTTGAAGGGATTAGAATAATGTTTCCTCCAAGTGAACATGAAATCTAAATTTGTGTAATTTATTGATTGAAATAGTCTCAATAATTGTCCTCTATCATTAACTAAAGATTAACATGATAAAATATTACAATGCCACCTTTTAAATTTCCTCAACATGTTCTCAAATGTAATATGAGATATTTTTTATAATAAAATATATTTTTATTCTCTTTACACATACTTGCATGTCTATTATTTTGTGTATAACAAATAATAGTTCATCCAAACTTAAAATCCACAATATTTTAGAATTTGGTTTTAGTGCCTTCTTTGAAATATTTACAATTTTTCACAAAAGAAAATAGTCTTTTTTATGTATATTTTTAACAAATATAACTTGTTAATGCTTAGTAAAAATATTTTACTTATTAACTAGATCATTATTAATTCTAAACAAATGTCTAGGGTTGTAAAATATTAAATTGATAGTAAAAAATTTACAAAAATAAAAATGGCATGCACATAACAAAGACTTAATTTAATAATAAAAATATACTACTTGTGAAATTATAATTAAAGCTTGCCTAAAGCTAATACAAAGTAAAAATGACATGCATACAAGAAATATTTATATATTTATATAAACCACTCAAATCTCTTCTTTATAGATGGGGCCATCATAAATCAAAATGTCCATGCACACAACAATGATTTATCTAATGCATATAATATATCTAAAGTTAACATAAAATAATTTTTTCATGTAGAAAATAGAAATTAAAATATCAATGATAATATATAAGTAATCAATACTAATGGTTTGTTTGAACTTTATGAGTAATATACATTTGATTTATATTGTGTGACATACCAAAAAAAAATTATTTCATGGCATTTAAGACAAATTAAATAAATAATTCATAATATTAGTGGTTTTTATTTTTAAAAAAATATATTTAAACATTTAATAGTTTAATTATTAAAAAAATAATTTTAAAGTATAATAAAATCAATTTAAAAAATATTAAATGTTTTTTAAATCGATATCATAAAAATTTACATGATTGTTTAAAGAAATGTAACGATGATTAAAAAATACAAAGTTTGTCACAATGTGGAAAAATAGTTTGCAAACAATTTATAACAAACCTTTGAATTAAAGTATCGATTTTTTCATTTTCAATGTATCTAAAATTAAAATTTTATTTTTTTAAAAAAATTTGAGGGATAATTTAATAGCAATCGAAAATAGTACATAAAAATATTGTTAAAAACATTAAAATTGAAGTTAAAAAAAAAATCAATATATCTACAACTCAATATTTTTTTTAATAAATGTACATTTCATATAAAATATTTGAAAATGGAAAAAATAAAAATTATAATAAAAATAAAAATTCTATTAATTTTTTGAAATGAAACACAATAGATAGTGATTTTTCATAATAAAATGACATAGACCAAATTAATTAGAAGACATTTTAATAATATGCTTACAATTTTTATATTTTTTAATAGAAAAAAATGAACATTAAATCCATGTAATTTTCATTTTAAAAACATAAAATTTAGTTTACAAAACAATTAAATAAAAATTCCAAGGAAAAAATAAATTTATTAACTAGAGTGTCTTTCATATGTGTACTAGATATGGGTGCTAGAAAGGAGAGAAAGGGATTTCACCTTGCATTTGATATCAATATGGATGCTAGAAAAGAGAGAAAGGAATTTCACTTTGCATTTGATATGGTATAGTAAAAAATAATTATATTTTGTAATACATATATAATTTAATCAAATTTAAATTTATAAAATTCATATTTAAAAAGAAACAATTTTATGAAATTTTTTTATTGGTTAATAAATGATTATAACCATCCCAACAATGCCACATTTATTGGGGAAATAACTTTAACTATAATCTATAACTTATGATGTAATATTAATAATCCCTTTTGCATACATGTGGCATTAGGTAATTGAATGAGAACTTAACTAAATACTTTTCAAAATTATTTAAACTTTTATAATAAAATTTTATAAAATTAAATTAAGAATTAATCAGATCTAGATTAGATTAAAGGAAATCACAGACTATGTCTAACATTCACATAAAATCAGTGTTAAATTATTTTATTTTTTAAATAAAAATGAGAGTGTAATACATTAATTACACTAACTAAAACATCACATTATTAAATACATTATTTTTCTACCACTTAATTTTCAAAGTGGTTTAAGATATCTAGTTTAGATTTTATCTTCTTAATTGTTCAGGTTAGGTTTTATCTATATATTGTCAATAGAAGTTATTGCCTTTAATATATATCAATATAATTGGTATCCATTATACAATATGTTGACCAAATTCATCCTAGTCCACCAAATCTCTCTTTCAATGCTATTAAATCCCATTTAATTCTCTAAATAATGATTAGGTATCATCAAATTATTACCAATACAGAAAACTAGGTCTATCTCTTGTGTGTTTCCATGATAATGTCACAAATGAACTAAGTCATAACCCAAAATTAGATGTGATTTATGATGTAAAAATAATTATTTAACCTTAACAATTATTACAATCAGATTTTGTAACAACTAGTAGAAGGTTATTTTCTTATATCAAAAGTAACAATTGAACATACACATAATTCCTTTTCAAGTGTTTTATAATATCATTACCAAAAAAAAATTTAATCAAAATAGGTATTATCATGTGTATAATAATTCTAAAATTAATTTAAGAAAGCACTGAAACTTTTACCCTAAAAAGGGAATTCATCTACTTAATATTAAATTCTAGCTCTTGAGGTCAAAGTTATAAGGTTTGGGGCCTTATCCATTATTAACATAAACAACAAGGTCAAGATCAATATTGCAAAGTTTCAATAATCATTACTTAATAATATAGAATAATCAATATTTACCTTTTAGACATAGCCTCTCATAATAGTGCAGTACAAATGATTTCATCATGATAAATTTTAATAGTATTTAAAAAAATATATGTTTGATATTATAATTTATATGATCGAGATTATATTTAATAGACTAAGATACAATGTTTAGTTATTATTTAAATTATTTTCATAGTTTTAAAAATTTCATTCAATACAAAATCATGTTTCAAAATTCATCTTAGACATAAACATAGTAATAACAAAACCATAATAATCTGTGTATGCATAATATAGGAGAAGTACACAATCAAAAACTAAAACTTTAATAAATAAATTATATATTAGATACATATGAAATTGTGATGACATTAAATCAACTTTCAATTAATAAGTCATAAGAAATTAAGTATAATTGAAATTTCAATCAGATTAATGTATTACACAAATATTTTTTATGAACACCTCCACACAACCTAAGGTATCATTCACTACATTACTTCTTGATGAGATATGCACAAAATAGGGCTATTGAAAAGCCTTGGATATTTTTAAGAAAATGAAAGTTGATAATTTAATATAAATCTTCCAGATTATGACACATGTAGATCATTGGATTAAGGTCTTGTAGCTAAACAAAACCAAAATTTACATTAAAAAAGTAGAGGTGCTTCAATTGTAATTTTGGGAAACACATTCCTAATGTGTGTCATGATGAAATATTTAGAACTAGTTATGGAGACACATGAAAAAAATTGATTTATTTTATGAGTAATTTGTTAATATTTTTTATATTTTGTATTTTCAAATGGATTGATATAAATGTATGTAAAAAATGTGAAAGCATACACAAAGAAACTTAAATAGTTTAAGAATAACCTAGTTGATTAGAATTTTCTAACACAATGGACACAATGGACCCACTTTTTTCCACATTGATATTTATATATTTTATTGACACTTAGATATAAATTTATGTCAAGATAACATGTATTAGGATTCAAATGAAAAAAATGTTCAATAATATAGGTCATCAAGAATTAAAACACAAGTAATATCCTCATAATTTTCTCTTTCAATTTCTCAAAGATTCAAACAAAAGGTTTGATATTGAAAAATCACTAAGTTAAATGTATATGTGTGTATACTATTTTATGATTATATATAACCCTAGTCTTTTACACATGAAAAAATTAGATATTGATTATCCCTCTTAGTTCTAGACCTTCCCAACTTCTTTAAGTCTTAAATATACTCTATATTATGCCCTTTGGCCTATCTCTTAGTCTAACCAGTCTTATGTTTATGACACATACCTTATATCTTTCTTATAATGTTTAAAATATACTTATCTTACACCTCTACAAGTTTTGAGTTTGTACCTTCTTTCTTACTCCCTAGACATTAACATTTGAGATAGATAGTAGCATTGATGCTAGTGTTTTGTCTTGAAGTAAGTGTCAAGTGCCCTAAAAGTCACCTAATTTATAAATGAAATATATCCTAATGGTCAAGTTAAGTGATTTAATTATATTTATTATTCTAAAAGGATTGATATAAATACAATAATAAACCTCATTCATTCACCACCTAGAAACTTATTACCTACTCACCAAGAAACTATCAAAAGGCATTCAATCAATCACTCAAGTGAGAAAAAGCTTCCCTATTCTATATTATTTATATATGATTCATAATTAAAACACATATATAGATATGAATTACTAAAGGGGTATCCCAAGAGCTTGATTTTCCAAGTTACAAGATAGGTCACTATTGTACTTACTTTCCACATATTACATGATTCACACACAAGCCGACAGACAAGGGAGAAATGCATTGGTCTAAGCCCCTCTTTTAGAGTATTGGATATGTAGATAGCAACCACTAATAATAGGATCTTTGGGATCAAATTGATACCATGTTACCACCAATTAATTTTTCCCCAATGTCAATATGAAGATGGAGAACTAGGGTTTTGCCATTTTATAAGGAGTAATAATTCATGACCCAAATATTAATGCACCAGAGTGAATGTGAAGCAAAACCTAGAAGATTATAGGTGGTCACACCCTTCTCCAGTAAGTATTCTATATATGACACTTATATCAAACCCAACAAGTAGCATCAACACATCTATCTCAGCCTGACATTATTATCTAGAGCTCCAAAAGCATCAGATCTAGAATATGATGAATTTTATAAAAATTTATCCCATATTTATTCCTACTTATTATATATCCAACACTATGTTAACATCATAACCAATTAAGTATATTATTTAATTTCCATTTCCATACATAGCTTAGTTGTACTCTCTATATTTAGACTATCTCAATTTTATGAATTTAGCAACTACCTATATTTGAGTTTAGCATCTAATTGGCCTGATATAGATATGATTATCATCCTTGTGAAATTTTACTTATATATACCTCTTTAATAAAATATATTTCTAACAATAAGATCACCTAGATCATTTTAGGGTTAAAAATTTGTTTGTGACCCTCGTGCCTATGTATGTTTTCTTTGAAAATTTCATATGTCATTATTTATTGTATGGACATTTGAATATGTCATCTTTGATTTCATCAACATTTTTTTAACTCGTGTCCCTATGGATTTGTGGCATTTAAACATGCCCCTTGTTTCAATCTCATTAGACCATTGCCTCTTGACTTGTTTTTTAGTGTTCCTATATGTGTGATTGTTTGCTTGTTGAGATTATACTATTGTTACTTCTATATTACCATGATATTTATCATGCATATTAGGAATTCATGTGATAACATTGGATATATGTGATTTAATGATACATTTACCTAGACATGTTCCCTTTTATATGCTAGATGTTTACATTCACATATTATACAATTGTCTTATCCTTTTGAGGTTAATTAAATACTATTTCATATCTTTACTTCACCTAAAAGGGTGGTATATTATTGGGGTAATGTAAATTAAACATGTTCTCCACACTTTGAATAATTTTGAGATTTAGTGGGGACATACTTGGGAAGCATGTTCTACTCACTTATTCAATTTTCAACATTTCTATATTACAATCAAGATATGTTTTAGAAACATGTTCTCCACATTGGTACTTATATTAGTTTTCATATTTCTCCATATATAGTGGGGTATGATTTGGAATCATTTTATCCACACTTACACAAGCACATAGTTATATGACTTAAATTCATAGTTGTGGCATAATTATATACATTATGTATACAAGGGAAAGCAAAACTGATCTATAAATTAATCCTAGCTTAGAGAAGATAAATTACACTTACCCTTCTATTTGTTGGTACATTTAGAAAATTGGGGCCATGACCAAGATGTATCTTATGGAACTATCCAAGGGGTCCCTTACCATAATGACATCACTAGAGAGGGTTCTAAAGCCTCTAGTCAAACAATACCATACAATAACCCTAACTAGGTCCTATGTTTCTTATTCACAAAGTAAATGACAAAGTAAAAGTAGAATTTAATCTAGTGGTTACCAAATCTTGTGGCACAAAATGAGGGTAATAAACATAAAAATAAACATTCATAGGATATATCTACTCAAGTCAATGTAAAATAAATCCTAATACATGGAGAGAGAAGCATATAAGATAACAAATGAAAATATATCTAATTTAACAAGGAGGATCAATAGTTTAGGAATAATTAATTTGAATATGAACCCAACGAACCTTAATCTCTCCCTTAGCCAATGGTGTTTTGTAAGAGGTTGTTGTGTATGTTGAAAAAACTAAGGATGGATAATGGACTATACTTTAGCCAAGGACCTCCTAGTGAATCCCAAGTCTTCACAAGACAATATTCTTCTCTCTAATGGTAAAACCTTAAGCAAATTAATATTCACATAGAATGGTGGATAAGTAGATGAATAATAATGATTTATCTCTTCTATCTCTCGCTAAGGAATGGCATAAATAATGTGTATATATAGCTAGATCTAACCCTAAACCCTTATAAAAGTTTAGAAGATAGAGTCAACCCAATCGACCATATATAATTAATTAATAAAATCAAGTTAGGTCCCAGAATAGGTTAGCCAAGGCCCACCTAGTCCTTTAACATGCTAATATATTTTAAGTATAGGTTAGCTCAGGCCAAATTTATTTAGTAAATGTCAAAAATAGATTTTGGCATAGGCAGGGGTTGTATAATGCAGTGAATTACTTGGAGGAGTGTGTAAAGGTGTCAAAGCTTATTGAAGTGTATATGAGAGGTTTGTGTTGGTTTGAAGTGGTGTTATAGGGGATATCAATCTTGTGAAGAACTAGTGGCCTGCCCACCCCTTTCTTGGTGCACCCTTTAAGGCATGCACTTAGAGAGATTGAGACTCGATGGGTTACTACAAGAAAGAAAATGTCAATAATTGATAAAGTTTGAAAATATTGTGTATACATATACCCCACTCTAAACTCATCATGTATCATGTAGGTGTAACATGAGATGGTGCTTCAGAAAAAGAACATAGTAACACATAATTATAAATCTAAATAAATTGTAGTAAGAAGTGAATACAATAAATGAAAGGATAGATTTGAAAAATACATACCTTTACTTAACTTAGTGTTGTAGAAAAGTAAGGAAGTGAGAGGAATGTGAAGATGTCAAATATAGGGAACATTAGGCAAACCTATAAAAATAAGATTTTTTTTTTTTTTTCAAAATATACATATAATATTTAAAATAATTCTTTACAATGTCAAGATTCTAGAACATCTTATAGTTTAGAAAAAGAGATAGTAGAAACAAATTTATGGTTGAAAGATGGAATATGATTGTAAATATTTGATAGGTAAGTGATATTGAATAGTAAATATAAATAAGGTGAAAATTAATTTATTTGTTATTTTAATATTCTAATAAAATATTTCTCTAAGAGATCTAGTTTGATCCTATAGAGTGATCATGATGATGAGATGACAATTATGATGTGGAGGACACCTAGTGGCCATGATGGGTGTAGTACAAGTATATTAAGCATTAATTTGAAAATTTTAAGTTATTTTGTTTAAAATGAAGATAAATATATAAAATTAGATGTTAGGCAAAATTTAAATACTGAAGATAACCTTAGAAAAGTTTTAGGTAGATTAGGGGTAGAATGGGGTACTAGATATAAAAAGTTTAGACCAATAAATGCCTAAGGAATTTATGGTAAACGGTCAAAAACGTTTTGCAGACTATGAATAGATTTGGCCCTGTCGACTCAATTTTTAAGGCAAGAGAAATTTAGGGGGTCAATTATGTAGCAATGGGCTAATTCATTTAGGAACTAAGAAATGGTCAACATGGTACCTTCTAGTCAATGTAGTTTGTACTAGGTGGCTGATATAGTCTATTGAATGAGGTTGACTTTGTTAGAAAAAGGCTAATATAGTGTGATAAAAATGGAAAGGGGTTGATTTAGTATCTATTGGCTTGATATTTTATAGGCTAGTAAAAGTACCTAGGTAGTCATGGGATTAAATCCCCTTCATTTAATGGTGAAGCTCATGTATGCTTATGTCTATCTACCTCTAACTATTCACAACTTTTAGTTATTTACAACTTATATAAATCATGTGCAAGTTATCTTATTTAGGGTCTTACTTTAATAAAAAAGTTCATGAACCATAATAATGTGATTTTAAAACAAGTAAGCAGCTAATTTATAGAATATGTAAAGAATGTTGAGGAGATTAGAGAGTAAAGAAAAGACTAGAATATGTGAGAAAGGAAAAAATTACAAGTTTCCAAATAAGTAGTTTTATAGATCTTATTGAATCCATAGGTAGTCGTGGGATTAAATCCCCTTCATTTAATGGTGAATCTCCTTTATGCTTATGTCTATCTACCTCTAACTATTCACAACTTTTAGTTATTTACAATTTTTACAAATCATGTGCAAGTTATCTTATTTGGGGTCTTACTTTAATCACAAAGTTCATGAACCATGATAGAGTGATTTTAAAACAAGTAAGTAGATAATTTAGAGAATATGTGAATAATATTGGGGAGATTAGAGAGTCAAGAAAATACTAGAATATGTGAGAAAGGAAAAAATTACAAGTTTCCAAATAAGTAGTTTTATAGATCTTATCGAATCCATAGGTAGTCATGGGATTAAATCCCCTTCAATTAATGGTGAATCTACTATATGCTTATGTCTATCTACCTCTAACTATTCACAACTTTTAGTTATTTACAATTTATACAAATCATGTACAAGTTATCTTATTTGGGGTCTTACTTTAATCACAAAGTTCATGAACCATAATAGAGTGATTTAAAAACAAGTAAGCAACTAGTTTAGAGAATATGTAAAGAATATTATGGAGATTAGAGAGTAAATAAAAGAATAGAATATGTGAGAAAGGATCTAGGTAGTCATGGGATTAAATCCCCTTCATTTAATGGTGAAGCTCCTGTATGCGTATATCTATCTACCTTTAACTATTCACAACTTTCAATTATTTACAATTTTTACAAATCATGTGCAAGTTATCTTATTTGGGGTCTCACTTTAATCACAAAGTTAATGAACCATAATAGAGTGATTTTAAAACAAGTAAGCTAGTAAAAGTACATAGGTATTCATGGGATTAAATCCCCTTCATTTAATGGTGAAGCTCTTGTATGCTTATGTCTATCTACCTCTAACTATTCACAACTTTTAGTTATTTACAATTTATACAAATCATGTGCAAGTTATCTTATTTGGGTCTTACTTTAATCACAAAGTTCATGAACCATAATAGAGTGATTTTAAAACAATTAAGTAGCTAATTTAGAGAATATGTAAAGAATATCAGGATATTAGAGTGTAAAAAAAAGACTAGAATATGTGAGAAAGGACATAGGTAGTCATGGGATTAAATCCCCTTCATTTAATGGTGAATCTCATGTATGCTTGTGTCTATCTACCTCTAACTATTCACAACTTTTAGTTATTTATAATTTATACAAATCATGTGCAAGTTATCTTATTTCAGGTCTTACTTTAATCACAAAGTTCATGAACCATAATAGAGTGATTTTAAAACAAGTAAGCTAGTAAAATTACGTGGATAGTCATGGGATTAAATCCCCTTCATTTAATGGTGAAGCTCATGTATGCTTATTTCTATTTACCTCTAACTATTCACAACTTTCAGTTATTTACAATTTATACAAATTATGTGCAAGTTATATTATTTGGGGTCTTACTTTAATCACAAAGTTTATGAACCATAATAGAGTGATTTTAAAACAAGTAAGAAGCTAATTTAGAGAATATGTAAAGAATATTGGGGAGATTAGAGAGTAAAGAAAAGACTAGAATATGTGAGAAAGGAAAAAACTTGCAAGTTTCCAAATAAGTAGTTTTATAGATGTTATTGAATCCATATAGATAGATTAAATATTCATGAGATGATAATTATTTTTGAAAATGATTAAGAAAAACTAGAATTCATGATTAGATTTAAAGATAACACAAATTTTACCATTTTAATCTTCATATATGCACCAAATGATCTCCTTAGACGTAAAGTCCTTTAGAAAATAGCTTTCTTCTTTCTCACTTTGAACACAATCCATACAAAAATATGCAAAAATAAATCTAAACGCAAAGTCTCAGATTGCTTAAAATTTCTTATATCATAGTTATAATTACTTGTCAAAAATTACCATCCTTTGGTATGGAGGCCTTCACTTATATTTATACAATTCCATATGCCAAAATCAAATAGGAGACAACTCCTTCAATTCCCATGTGTTGCATTAAAAACTAAAAAACTATTGAGAGATGTCCTTGAATTTCTCTAGTGTGGCATGAAATGGCTAGTGACATATAACACCTCTTGGTTTCACTATTTGGATCAAATACAAACTTCTTGCATGCTACGTAGAGATCACTTAAGTAATTTGATTTTACGAAATGATTACAACTAATTACATTTAGCCAAGTTAATTGAGTTTTAAATTCTATAAATAAACTTACTTTTATAAGTAGATTCTTAAAATAACATTACTTACAAAGTAATTACTTAAAATACATTTACAAAGAAAATAGAATGAGTTGTTGAGAAAAGAAGTAATAAAAATCATTTCAATTCATAGACTTTTGATTTGTACTTCTCCCTGTACTTGATGTGTTGAGACATTATAAATTGGATAACTACATCATCTAGTTTGGAAATTGATTGCCTTTCTATCTCATATCTCAGTAGTTCCCTTTCCAACTTCTTGATATATGCTTTAACCTTCTCAAGCCTAGGTTTTAGCCTCTTGATCTCTTGTTGAATTTTTATTAACTCATTTATAGATCTTACTGTGAAAGGAGTAGTGGCCTTCTCAATTATTTTCTTGAATTCTTTTTGAAACTGCTTAAGTGTCCTTGGCTATTTATCTAACCAAACACTAGTGAGATAGAAGAGGCAATCCTCTAGATCCACTTTTACATTTTGAGCATATTCTTCCAGAGTCTTCATTTCTTCAAGCATGGCCAAAAAAATATGCATGCAAAAAGATATAATGTATTCTTCTTTCTTTGATTTCTTTATTGAACCCTTTGGAACAATCTATTCTTCAATCAAAACTTTCTCACTTAAAGTGTTTATTCTTTGAAGGCTTTCCTATTGTAATTCAGATATTTCATTCTCATTTTCAATATCATGTATCAATGTTTTTAGCTATGCCAATTTATTTTCAATATCAGCTAGGTTTCTTGGGACCTTCGAAAACCATTTCTGTGTAGTATGTAGCATCTTATCTATCCATTCATCAATGGCCTTGGCCTTATCCCTAGTTTTGTCTACCTCAATTATAGTTTATTAATTAAGTGCACCTTATAAAAGTAATGATTGATGAGGAGTAGATCTTTCCACCTTAGAAATTATTTCACATAACTTATAAATTTATTTCTTCAACTTATCCTTAGTAGTCTTCTCTTCATCGAGCTTCTAGAAAAGAGTATTGATCAAGGTCTGGGTGTCCTATTTTAAGCCCTCTATAGTGACTTCTCCAAGGGATACTTTTGTAACTATTAGTTATTATTTAATGACTTTTCCTTTATCATTACCCTATGGAAGAACTGATATCTCTAAAAATTTCTATCCTAAAGGTTCAATTATTAGCTTTGAGGTCACTTTGGTACTCTTGGGCTTCTTTCCTTTACTGTCAAGAATTCTCAAAAGTTGTAATTCTATCTCCTCCAAGTTAATTTCTTATTTGGACTCAGGATTAGTTTACAAATCTAACCAAGAAGATAAATCCATACTAGTGGAAGTGTCTGAATGAATCACCTTTTGTTGATTATTTCTTACCACTAACTCTTCAAAAGGAACTTCTTCTATGCATAGAGTATCTTGAACTACATTGACAACTATTTATTCATATTTTTAATTTTATACCTCCTTCTCTTTCTCTTTCTCTTCTTCCTTCTTTACCTCTTTTTATTTCTCAAGTTTAGCTACTCCTTTTTACTATAATAACTCTTGGGATGTGGTTGCCTCTATTGGCTCTTTTTATGTTTGAATAAAAGGAATGGTAGGTTGATCCTCAAAAGGAGGTGGAGGTGGAGTAGTAGGTGGAGGAGATGGGGGAAGAGGAGGAAGAACATTAGTCTCCTTTTGAGAAAGTTTCTCAAGAGATTTGAAAATAGGAGATTTGAGAGATGGCATGAGTGTGGAAGGATCAACTTATTTCACTATTGGCTGAATGTTTTTAACTAGTAGTGAAGATGAGGATGTGATGGGTGTGGTAGGAATGGGAGTGGTAGGAGGAGTGATTTTGGAAGATACTAGAGGAGATGCAAGTGTAACCAGTTGAATTGGATCCTTGTCCTTTACCACAAAGTATGTATCATCAACATTTTTCTTCAGTTTTAGCTTTTTCCTAGGTTCTTGACTTCTTTCTCTCTATACTACTTTCCTCTTCTGACTAACTTAATCAATTTATTTCATTAATTCCTTCATGAAGTAGCCTATATTGAGAATCCATGTGGAAGTCATAGCAAGGACCATAGAAGTCCTCTCAGTAGTAGTCTTAACTTGATTCTTACCGAAAACAATTTTTGGAAGTGGAGAATTATCTCCTCTTGCTACATGGTAAGCATCACCGATTACTTCTCCATCATCTTCCATGTCTTCAGGAATTGTTTCCAAATCAAAATAATGAATTTGCTTAATAGTCAATCTACTGTTATCTCTTCTTTTCACCTCAAACTTGTCTCTATAATAAATCTAAAAGTCTTCAAGTACAAAAAAATGCATATAGTCAAGAGAAACTATATTTTGAGCTATGCCTTTGTAATCAAAATTTTCTCTAGCTTTAAAATGGGTTTGATTGTTGTTGTGATACATTTTTGTTTACACATTCTTTGCCTTATAGATGCTTACACAGTGATAGTGACCAATAATAATAGGAAAAATAATAGAGGAATGGTGAACATTTACTATAGGTCATGAAATTCTACTATCTACCTACTCAACTCCATAATAATCCATTTGTTATTGGGGTACCTAGGCAATTTGAATAGTGTCCCTGTGAAACCACCCACTCTAATATATGTAAAATTGAGGAATTAAATAAAAATGCATCCAAAATGGGAAACTACCTCCCATGATGCATTGGATACTCTCTTAGCCTTTAAGGCAACATTCAATTTATAGATGAATTCATAAAAGAATCCATAATTTACCCTCTTATAGTGTTTGAAGTATTCAAACAAAGTTAACTGATGGTAGTATTCATATATAGGATCTGATGACAACATCCCTTTTGTAGTTATCCTAGAAAAGGTTCCACTTGATGCTATAGCATATACCAAGTATGAATTCATATTGAAATCCAATGTTTGCAATACATTAATCAGATATTGGTCAATTCTATCACTTATCATTATTGACCATTCAATCATTGAAGAGATCCTATTGACATCAATGGCCCTAATGTTTTCATACATCTAGGTGGAAAAAATTTAGCATTCTTCTCTCCATTAGATCTGTACAACAATTGAGTGATGTCATCCACCTCTTGAACCAAATCAGATCTTACTATTTGCTTCAAAAACATTGAAGCTTGATTTGGTTTTTTCAGATAGTTAGTATTCATTATTTTGATGCAATCTGATATCTTATTCTCCCATTAATTTTTATATTTTTCCATTGATACATCAAGCACTTTGGGTATTGATAAGATCTTCAAATAATAGACAAAATATTGAACATTTAACCTTATTACCACATTGTCAGAAGTGGCTTTTACTATCCTAGTAAGAGGATCATAGTACTTAACATACTCTAATACAAATTCAAGAAGTTTTTCAGATCTTGGAAAAGCTACAGCTTGTAGGATCCCACTATTGGTCATTGCTTGCATGAGTGGTGTCTTAGTTATGAATTTTGACCTTTCTAGTAGATCAATAATAGAAACATGTCCCATATTAGTATCACTTTAGACAAATTGGAAGTAATATAAGACTCAATAGGATATCCTTTATAGTCATACTTCATATTTGGTTCCTTTGGATTTTCAAATTTATTTACTTTGGACTTTATTTTTATTCTTGGTCTTGGTACTTCTTTAAACACAAGCTCAGGAACTTATTCAATGAGATTTGCTTGTTCTTCTAATCTAGTTGATTCTTCTTATGATCTTGACATTTGTTATGATTAATAGTAGAAGGGATTGGTAAATTCTCAAAAACCTAGAATTTGCTCTTGTTGGTTTAAAAAAGGTTGGACAACTAATTCAATTTGTTGTCTTCAATAACAATCCTAAGTAATCTTCAAGTTTTTAGGAACTTATAGCAAGTAGTAAGCTTTGATAACTCCAATAAACTCATTGTAAGTAATAGGGTATCATAACTCTAGGAATGTTTGTATATCTCACAAGTCTTCAGTGTTGAAAACCTTGAGTAAGTAACAAACATTCACAACTCTAGTTTCCTTTGGAAAGTTTATTGGGTTCCTTTGGGCTTACGACTTTGGCTTTGCTTGGAAAAGTTACTTGGGTTGAAAAAACTAATGAAGTAAAATTAAGGAGTACTCATAAATCTAGTTAAGTAAGCAATTATTAGAAATATGAGTAGGAAATATTCTTTGATAGCTTCGAGTTTCTAAAGGCTAGTTACTTGGGTTTAGGACTCTGAGCAAGTAATAAGAAATGAATAACTTAGGTAGGTAATCTAGGTTAAAAACTAGGTTTTACTGTAGAAATATTCTTATTTCTTAGTATTTTTCCTAAGATTTTATATGCAAAGTGTTTATGAGGACTTTAATAGGGTTTTTAAATAACACTATACATGTAAAATAACAAACAATTATGAGCAAAATAGGACAAGATAGAAATATTTTGAAGATGACAAATGAAAAATTTCTAGAGGAAAAATGAGATTTACAACCAAATGACATCAAAAAAATAAAGGGGAACAAATTAAATATCGCAGATGCAAATGGGTTGAGAAGAAATCACTCCAAAATCATTCTAGAGGCTCAAATGGTGTTGCTCAAGATTCACAGGGGTAACAACTAGGTTAGACAAATTGAAAGTCAAGTGGGAAATTAGGTGTATTTTCTCAATATTTATATAAGCCAACACATTTATGACAAGTAGGAAACACGTGTGAGGGAAGACACATAAACACATAGCTGATTTTTGGGTTTCATGGACTACTTTTCTTAATTTGGACTTTGAATTCAAGTAACCCCGATTTGGTCTAGGCTTAAGAGGACTTCAAATACGTGAACTTTCATTGCTTTTACTTATGGATTTGAGTAAATGAAGTTACTTCAAAAACCCATATTGATTTAATCAATGTTATGCAGGTTTACTGATCTACTTTACTTAGATTATATAAAGAAGTAAAGTCATTTCTTATCTCTGATTTGAACTGGATAATGTAACTCAAGTTTATTGAGACAACTTACTTCAAAGGGAATAAGTAAAGTAACTTTGAGAACCTGAGTTGGCCTAGAAATGAGTCTAAACACTTAACTTTTTCTTTTAAACTTCTTGGAAAGATGGGTGAATGGGTTTTATGAGATAATGACACAAGTAGACATTTTCTAACCTTTTGGAGCAATTTGAAGTAATTTTGGTAATGAAAGTAATTACAGTTAAAATTACTAAAGTTTAATCTTATTCAAGGGATTAAGTCTTAACAAGGAAATCTGATTCACAAAATACAAAATGTTAAAAGGGGTAACCCAAAATTTCTAAGTGTGGAATTTTGGGGACACCAACTGGCTCTAACTGAGGACATATTTGTTTCTATTAGGAAGAAAGAAACAAAGATGAGTCCTAGTATCTCTGGTTTTGAGTCTTTTCTATTGGGTATAGAGTCATGTAAAAATCAATCACAAAAAATAACAAAACAAATAAATAGGTAAAATAAAAACAAAATAAAAACTGAGATATTATTTATATACATAGAGGTGTTACCCTACTACTCAGTTATTGAAAAGCTTTAAGTGTTGCCCATTGAAAGGCAATGGTAGTTCAATTCCATCCTAATAAACTAGGATGAAGATATCTCTTCCAATAATCTTATTTATTGTGAAAGGCCCTTTCCATAGTGAATCAAAATTTCCATGCTTTCCTTTTTGTTCATTCTACTTATCCTACAAAATAACCAAGTCACCAACTTCAAACTATCTTCCTCGAGCCCTTTTGTCAAAAATTTCTTTACTTCATCTAATGATTAGCTAACTTGTCAGCAACTTGAGTATGAAATTCTTGAAGTTTAGATAAAAAAATAATTCTTTTATCAAGTGAATCTTGATAAGTTTCATCTTCAATAGCCTTAGATAGTTGTAAAATAGGAAACTCCATGGTGATTGGTATTTCAGTGTCTATTCCATATAGCAGCTAAAAAGGTGACATGCCAATAGATTTATTTAGAGTGATCCTGTCATCCCACAATGCATCAAAAAAATTCTTGTGCTAGGTACGTCGATTATTAACACCATCTTATGAATGATAGTTATCAAGTTATTATTGATGGATTCAGCTTGACCATTTCCTAGGGGATAGTGATTTGAAGTGTGAACTAGATCTATTCCATATGAATAATAGAAATCAGTTAGTTCCACTAAGGAAAAGTTAGTTATGTTATCTATTATTATCTTATGAGGAACACCAAACCTTAATATGATATTCTCTTTAATAAAATCAAAAATAACTTCAGAAGTGGCATGCTCGATAGGAATGACTTCTACCCACTTGCTGAAGTAATTAGTGGTAGTTAAGACGTAGTAATGTCTAGCACTTGAAGAGGGATTCAAAATGCCAATAAAATCCATGTCCCACTACTAGAATGGTTCATTGATTATGACTAATTTTAAAGGCAATGCTGATAACTTTACACATCCCATAAAATTTTGACATGATTGACACTTAAAAACCCAATTCAAAGTATCTTGGAAAAGAGTAGGCCAATAGTACCTTTCTCATAAATTTTGTGTGTTGTAACTCATGCTAAAAGTGACCTCCACATGCTTTATCATGGAATTGATCTAATAACCTCTCTTTTTTTTTTGTCCACACAGTGGAGAAAAACACCATCAATTCCTCTTTTATACAAACCATTATCCCAAAGGACATAATACTTTGACTTTACCTTGATGGTATAATTTTCCTTGTGTGTAAGATCAACTAGACATTCTCCATATGTCAAGAATAAAACAATCTTACTGTATCATTCATCAACAATATCAGCAAAAATAACCATGGGTAAATCTTCATGTAATTTAGCTTGAAGTGAAGATACCACCATATCTGTGTCATTAGATTTTTTCTCTATTATTAATTGGCATAAGCCTTTTCCTCTTACTGGATTTGTTAGTTTGATATCAAGATCAAACTCTTGAACTTTAGCTACCTAGGTGACTCTTAGCAATCCCAAATCTTGATGTGTTAGAGTATATTTGACTATAGCATCAAATACATATACTATAGTATGTGAAGATAAGATAAGATATATTACCTAAAATCTTTACATGCCTTGACTATAGTGAAAGCATGTTTTTCCATCTGTGAGTATTTTAGTTTAGATCTTTTCAATGACTGGATCATGAAATCTATGGGGGATTCAATATCCTCATCATTCTTCTATAGAAGTATCATTGACATGGTATGTTCAAAAAAATAACATTAAAGAATAAATTTCTTACTCAAATTTGGAGAAACTAGCTCTGGATCTTGAACTATAGCTACTTTAATCTTTTAAAACACCAACTTACCTTCAACATTCCACTTGAAGTCTTGCTTCTTCTTCATCATATCAAGGATGTGGTGAGTTAACTTAGCAAAGTTAGGAATGAATATTCTGAGGAAGTTGACCTTACCAAATAATGAATGTGCCCCCTTCTTAGATGTAGGAAAAGATAGATTTTAAATGGATTTCAACCTTTCTAAGTCAATTTTCATTCCTTCCTTAGAGACAATATGACCAATAAGTTTCCCTTCAGTCATGACAAATATTGATTTCTTGGGATTCAAATAAATCCCATGTCTCCTGCATTAAATGAGAACCTCTTTTAAATTAGCCATATGATTTATCCTAAAAATCTATCTAACATGGACAACATTTTTGAGCCTATAACTACTTTTAAGGTATGGTCCATAATAAGAAATGGATAGTTATCCTTCAAATAAGCTTGATTAATATTATGAAAATCAACACATAAGCATATTTCTCCATTCTTCTTTCTTACTAAGATAATGCTAGCCAAAACATGTTGAATGATGAATAGGATAAATGATATTTTCATCCAGTAGCTTCTATATTTTAGTAAAGATAGTACCTGAGATTGTTGGGTTATGATGGTGAAGCTTTTTCTTGAAAGGTTTTGCCTCTGACTGAAGTGGGATGTAATGTTGTACCTCATTTAGCTGAAAACTCTTCAGGTCTTTGTAGGACCAAGTGAACACATCAAGGTATCTCCTAAAAATTTTAATGATTGATTATTTTTCATCATGGGAACAACATTTTCCAATGTTGACCATCTTGGGCTCCTCTTCAATACCCATATTGATCTACTGTACTTCTAGAGAAGAACTATCACCATACACTTTCTTTTTATTTAGAAAGTGATCATGTTTATCAAAAAATCTTCTAAAGAAACTAACCCTTTAGGGATTTTATTTCCCTTCAATTGAATAACGTCTTCACTATAATTGATTTTGGGGTCAGTGTTACTTGTTGTTTGGCATATAAGTGAGCTAATTCATTAAAATTATAGTTCCTCAAAGTTATCTTGCTACTCAAGAAATGCATCTATCTACTTATCATAATTGAAAACTTGCCATTGATCAACATTTTATAGAACTCTTGGATGGAAAGACCATCTCTACTCTATAGTCACCTTCTTAAAAGATTGTAGGCTATTGATTTGGCCTAAGTAGAGCTATAGTAATTTCAATAGAATCAACTCTAGAGTTCTAATCACGAGGAATGTAGTTGACTAAGAAGGATGTAAAATCAAGTGTTGCATTCAAAACCTAATCATAATAGTGCCTTAACTTGTCCTTCTTTACTTGGTATTGGCCATGAATTTGTCTCGTAATTATCTCAACATCTCCTTGTGCTTTTAAGATTCTTAATCCTTTTTCTTTTGCTTTTTCAAGCCCTAACAACAATGCTTCATAATCTACTGTGTTGTTAGCATTTTCAAACATGAGTTTGTAAGAATAAGGGTATACCTTACCATTTGGTAATATAAATACTACACTGACACCCAAACTAAGGGAACAACCACTACCATCAAACTCTAGAGTCCATATTTTATCTTATTTATCTTTTACCTTTGGTTCTTGTATTTCCTTGACCAATTCAAAGTAATAGACTCTGTGATCTAATTTTTCAAAAAGAATCTATGATCTTGGATCATCTGACTTGGATACCATATACTTGGACTTATTCTCAGGTTTTAACTTATGATTTACTCCTTTGATTAGAATATGAGCACAATACCAATCCATCTTAACTTCTCCTCTTAGTTCCTTACATAAGTTTCTACTCAACAACATTCCATAGGAGACAAGAATATCTACTACTAGAATTGTCATTTTGAGCCTTTTATCTAGGAAAGCTACTAGGATAGCTTGGGCATTTTTGATCTATCCAATCAGGGGAACTTGTCTTTCCATTGAGTAATATCTTCCTATTAACTTAGTTATAGTTAAGCTGAGGGCATCAACTACTTTATATGGCACAACATTATCAAAATCTCTAGAATCTAGGATACAGTTGCTCAATTTGAACCCATTAATTAAAAAAGAGGCATAACATGGATCTATTCTTTCAAATGTGGAAGAAGATGTGGGAGAAAAAGTTGTAACATTTTTTTGGAAAGAGACTCGTTTGGGAGTAGGTAAGATACCTTTTGAATCATAAGGTGTATTACTTGATCCTTTGCTTTAGACATATTTAACTAGTCTATTCATCTGATCTGGATAAGACTTCAAGTATTTAGCTTATGACATTTGAAATAAATCTTCCTTATGTGGTCAATAATTTCAAAAGAAGGGATGGACACATGAAAAGTAGGATTAGCTTTAGAAGTATGACTAATTGGCTTATGAGGTTGAGAAGAAGAAGTTGTATACTTATATTTTGGACCAAGAGAAGAGGGTAAAGAACTACCTCTTATAATAATGCTTACATCTGATCTAGAGTCTTCTTTCTCTTTCCTTGGTTCCTTGGAAGATGTCTCACCAACTTTTTGAGTTTGTGATCTTGTAAATACTGTAAAACAGTGACTATGATCATTTTGAATCATTTATTCATAATCTCTTTTTTATTCATATTCTAGGTAGCCTATATTGGAGTCATCAATAGGATCTACAAAATCATCTTCATCAGCAGATCTTTGATCAAAATCATCCATCATATGGTTTTATTCATTCATCTCAACATAGTTTTTCAAAGCATCTTCAATCACCGGTCTTTGTATAGGGCCAGTAATAAGGTTTTGATTTTGATTATTGAAATTGAATGTAGGTGCATTATTGGTAGGATTATCATGATTACCTTGATTAATTTGCCTTTTGACATTTAGCAAGTCATTAGCCAACTTCTACAATCGGGGATCAATGGTGGTTTGTGATGTAGTTAAATTAGAATCATCAGCCTTAGAAGTTATTTTCTTAATTTTTCTATCCATTATGAAGTCTTATTCAAACTATGTAGTAAGATTTTGAGCTACTACTAAATTAGTAGGATGTTTTCTTGATAGATAACAACTAAGCTCTAATAACTTAGTGTTAATGAAAAATCACTTTTGATTATCTCCAGTGGGTAGAACACCTTGAGGAATTTTGTAGAGTAATATATTGAACTCAACAAGGAAATCTCATATGTGCTCATATGGTTCTTTTTTGAGATGAATCATTTGGGTGAACAATATGTGAGATTATTCAATAGATTAAAAACTTTTCTCAAATTGATCATGCATAGTGGCCCAACTAGTTATGGTGTCAAGATCTAAATGGTAGAACCATTATGCAGCTGAATCATGCAAAGTCTTAATGAAGAACCTCACTGACACATTTGTATACTCAATTCCAATCACTCCACAAGCTACAAAGAAAGTATCTAAGTGATCATTTTGACTTTGTTTTCCATCACCTATGAATTTTGTGAAATTATTTCTTGAACCCTTAGGCAAGTTGTGGAGAGGATTCAAATTTAATAGCCAATAGTTACCCCCAAGGGACAAGAAGTGGTAGCGCCATTCTTCCAAGATTAAAGAATTAGGGATTAGTAGGTTGGATTATTCCCAAAGAATTATGTTATAGTTGGTGTGAAAATTTTTTTACTTGTTTGATAGGTGATAGACTTGCTCTTATTGTTCTAGCTTGGACAAGAAAGCTGAAATTAAACCATTCTTGTAGTTCAAAGAAGTCATTGGTTTGGATTTGAGCTCTCCTTGCTCTATTGAAAGGTTGATTCACTAGATTGAAGTGCTAATATTTTTATAAGTATTTGCTTAAGTAACTCTAGATTTATAAGTAAAATCTTGGGAGATGGTTACTTAACATGCAGAAGTTCAAGAAAAATAAAGCATTTTTCTTAACATGCAACAACTCAAGAAAAATGAAGCATTTATTTTAGACAAGGCTAACTTCATAGAGGACACATTTTTTATTCACAAGTGCATAGTTACTTGCATGTAGTGATTTAAATGACTATTAGTATACATCTATCTTACCCTTATGTGGATGATTTAATCTAGTTCTGGTTTAGTTAAGTCTATGAGTCCCTAGCAAAGCCATTATAAACTATTGGCTAGATATTTTGTGGGCTAGCAAAAGTACCTAGGTAGTCATGGGATCAAATCCCCTTAATTTATTGGTAAATATCTCATATGGTTATGTCTATCTACCTCTAACTATTCACAACTTTTAGTTATTTATATTCTATACAAATGGTGTGCATGTTATCTTATTTGTTATATTACTTTAATCACAGAGTTCATGAACCATAACAGAGTGATTTCGTAGCAAGTAAGTAGCTGATTCAAAGAATATGTAAAGAATTTTAGGAATATTGGAGAGTAAAGAAAAGACTAAAATCTATGAGAAAGGATAAAATTGCACTTCTTAATAAGTAGTTTTACAGAGCTTATCAAATTCGTACAAATAGATTAAACATTTAAGAGATGATAATTATTCTAGAAAATGATTAAGAAAAATTGGAATTCATACTCAAATTTAAAGATAACATAAATTCTACCATTTTAATCTTCATAAATGCACCAAATTGTATCTTTAGATGAAAAGTTCTTTAGAAATCAGATTTCTTCTTATTCACTTTGAATACAGTCCATACAAAAATATGTAGAAAGAAATCTAAACGTAAATTCTCAGATTGCTTAAACTTTCTTGTATCATAGTTAAAATTTTTTATCAAAACTTACCATCCTTTGGCACGTAGGCCTTCACTTATATTTATACAATTTTCGATGTCAAAATCAAATAGGAGGCAACTCCTTCAATTCCCATGTGCTGCATTAAAAAGTAATAATTATTGAGAGATATCCTCCTTGAATTTCTAAAGTATGGCATGCAATGGATGGTGACATGTAGCACCTCTTGGATTCACTATTTGAATCAAATATAAACTTCTTGCACACTATGCATAGATCACTTAAGTAATTTGATTTTACAAAATGACTACAAGTAATGAATTTACCCAAGTTAATTGAGTCTTATATTATATAAAGTAACTTACTTTTACAAGTAGCTTTTCCAAATGACATTACTTTCAAAGTAATTATTTAAAACAAAATGACTTAAAATACATTTTCAAATAAAAAAGAAAAAAATAGAAGTTGTTGAGAAAATAAGTAATAAAAATCATTCCAATTCATGGACTTATAATTTTCACTTCTCCCTATACTTGATGTGTTGAGACATCATAAAATGGATAGCTACATCATCTTATTTGGCAATTGATTGTGTTTCTATCTCATATCTCAATAGTTCTCTTTCTAGCTTCCTGTAATATGCTTGTTGAATTTGTATTAACTCCTTTATAGATTTTACTATGAAATGAGTAGTGGCCTTCTCAATTATTTACTTTAATTCTTTATACAACTACTCAAGTGTCCTTAGATATTTATTTAACCAAACACTAGTTAGATAGAAGAGGCAATCCTTAAGATCCACTTTTACATTTCGAGCATCTTCTTCTAGAGTCTTCATTTCTCTAAGCATGGCCCCAAAATGCACATACATAAAGATATAATGTGTTCTTCTTGTTTTGCTTTATTTATTGACCCCTATGGACCAATATGTTCTTCAATTAATACTTTCTCACTTAAAGTGTTTATTATTTAAAGGCTTTCTTATTGTAACTCAGATATTCCATTCTCATTTTCAATATCATGTATCAATGTTTTTAGCTGTGCCAATTTATTTTCAATGTTAGTTAAGTTTCCTGGGACCTCTAAAAACCATTTATGTGTAGTATGTAACATCTTCTCTATCCATTCATTAATGGCCTTGGTTTTTTCCCCAATTTATTCTACCTCAGTTATAGTTAGTTGATCAAGTGCACCTACTAAAAGTAATGATTGTTGAGGAGTAAATATTAAACATTGGCAATTATTTCACACAACTTAGAAATTTATTCCTTCAACTTAGCCTTAACAACCTTCTCTTCATTGAGATTTTGAAAAAGAGTATTGATTAGGGTCTAGGTGTCCTATTTCAAGACCTCTATAGTGACTTCTCCAAGGGATACTTTTGTAACTGTTAAGTCTTCTTCAATGACTTCACCTTTATCCTTACCCTATGGAGGAGATGATATGTCTACAAATTTCTATTGTAAAGGTTCAATTATTAGCTTTAAGGTCACTTTGGAACTCTTTGGATTCTTTCCTTTACAGTCAAAACTTATCAGAAGTTGTAAGTCTATCTCTTCCAAGTTAATTTCTTATTTAGACTCAGGACTAGTTTGCAAAGCCAACCAGAAAGATAAATCCATACCGGTGGAAGTGTCTAAATGAATCATCATTTACTATTGATTATTTATTACCACAAAATCTTGAGAAAGAACTTTTTTTGTATGTGGAGTATCTTGAACTACATTGGAAACTATTTGTTTATATTTTTCCTTTTCTACCTCCTCTTTTTCTACTTCCTTTTCTGCCTCTTTTTCTTTCTCATGTTTAGTTGCTCCATTTTTCTATGATAAATCTTGAGATGTGGTTACCTCTCTAATGGTTACCTCTTTTGGCTCTTTTTGGGTTTGAACAGAAGGAATGGTGGGTTGATCCTTAGAAGGAGGTGGAGGTGGAGCATTAGGTGGAGGATATGGGGGAAGATGAGGAAGAACATTAGTATCCTTATACGAAGGTTTCTTAGGATATTTGAAAATAGGAGACTTGGGAGGTAGAATGATTGTGGAAGGATCAACTTCTTTCACTACTAAATAATTTTTTTAACCAGTAGTGAAGATGAGGATGTGATGGGTTTGGTAAGAATGGGTGTGGTATAAGGAGGAGTGGTTGTGAAAAATACCAGAGGAAATGTAGGTGTAACTAGCTGAATTAGCTCCTTTTCCTTTACCATTGAGTACATATCATCAACATTTTTCTTCAGTTTTAGATTTTTTATAGGTTCTTGATTGCTTTCTCCCTATACTTCTTTCCTCTTCTGACTAACTTAGCCCATTTATGTCATTGTTTATTTCATGCATTAGCCTTTATTGAGAATCCATGTGGAAGTCATAAAAAGGACCATAGAAGTCCTCTCAGCAATAGTCTTAACTTGATTTTTACTGAAAACAATTTCTAGAAGTGGAACATTATTTCTTCCTACTACATGGTAAGCATCACTGATTACTTCTCCATCATCTTCCATGTCTTTGAGAATTATTTCCAAATAAAAAGAATGAATCTACTCATAAGTCAGTCTAATATTATCTCTTCTTCTCACCTTAAACTTATCTCTACAATCAATCCAAAAGTGTTCAAGTACAAGAATATACATATACTCAAGAGAAATTTTATTTTGATCTATACCTTTACAATAATTTTTTTTTATAGCTTCAAAATGGGTTTGATTGTAGTTGTGATACATTTATGTTTGCACATTATTCATCTTATAGATGCTTGCATAATGATAGTGACCAATAATAATAGGAAATACAATAGAGGAAAGATGAACCTTTGACTATAGGTCATGCAATTCCACTAGCTACCTACTCAACTCCATAAGAATCTAATTATCGCTAGGGTACCTAAGAAATTTGATTGGTGTACATGTGAAACCACCCACTTTGATATATGTGAAATTGAGGAATTAAACAAAAATGCATCCAAAATGGGAATCTACCTCCCATGCTACATCAAACACTCTCTTGGCATTTAGGACAACATTCAATTTATAGATGAATTCATAAAAGAATCCATCATTTACCCTCTTGTAGTGTTTGAAGTATTCAAACAAAGTTAACTAAGGGTAGTATATATATGTGGGCTCTGATGCAAACATCCCTTTTGTAATTAGCTTGGAAAAGGCTCCATTTGATGTTGTAGAATATACCAAGTATGAATTCCTATTGAAATAAAAATTCTATAATACATTACTCAATTATTCATTAATTTTGTCACTTATCATTCTTGACCATTCAATTATTGCAGATCTTCTGTTGAAATTGATGGCATAATATATGCATACATCTAAGTGGAAAAGCATTTAGCATTCTTCTCTCCATTAATACTACACAACAACTGAGTGACATCATCTACCTCTTGAACCAAATCATATCTTACTATTTACTTTAAAAACCTTGAAGCTTACTTTAGTTTCTTCAAATAATTAGTATTAATTATTTTGATGTAATTTGTTGTCTTATTCTCCCATTTATTCTTAGCTTTTTTCATTGATACATAAACAGTTTAGATCTTGTTGGGATCTTCAAATAGTAGTCAAAATATTGAACATCTAACCTCATTACCACATTACTAGCAGTGCCTTTTATTGTCTTAGTAAGAGGATCATAGTACTTAGCACACTCTAGGACAAATTTAGGAAGTTGTGAAGAGCTTAGAAAAGTTTTAGCTAATAGTATCCCACTATTTGTCATTACTTGTATGAGTGGTGTCGTAGTTATCGATTTTGACCTTTCAAGTAACTTAGTTATGGAAATGTGTCCCATATTAGTATCACTTATTTTAGATAACTCAGAAGTAATACAAGACTGAATGGGATATCCTTTATATTCATACTTCATCTTTAGTTCTTTTGGATTTTTAACTTTATTTTATTTGGACTTTCCTTTTCTACTTGGTCTTGGTACTTCTTCAAGTGCAATCTCAATAACTTCTTCAATGAGAGTTGCTTGTTCTTCTACTCTAGTTGATTCTTATTTTGATCCTAACATTTTTTATGATTAATAGTAGAAGGGATTGGAAAATTCTTAAAAATGCAGTAGTTGTTCCTACAAGTTAAGAAAAAGTTGGATAACTGAGTCAATTATTGTCTTAAGTAATAATCTTAAGCAATCTTCAAGTTTTTTGGAACTTATAACAAGTAATAAGCTTTTCAAATTCTAAGAAAATCATTGTAATTAATAGGGTATCATAACTCCAATTTTTTTTGGATATCTCACAAGTCCTCAGTGTTGAAAACCTTGAGAAAGTAACAAGCATTCACAACTCTGGTTTCCTTTAGGTAGTTTATTAGGTTCTTTTGGGCTTACGACTTCGAGTTTGCTTGGGAAAGTTACTAGGGTTGGAAAACCTGATGAAGTAGAAGTAAGGAGTAGTCAGAACTTAGACTAATTAAGTATTTTTTAGAAATATGAGTAGGAAATGTTCTTTGAGAGCATCAAGTTTCTAAATCCCAGTTACTTGGGTTCAAGACTTTGAGCAAGTAATAAAAAATGAAGAACCTAAGTAGGTAAGCTAGGTTAACAAATGGGTTTTATTGTAGAAAGGTTCTTATTTCTTGGTATTTTGCCTAAGATTTTATATTCAAAGTGTTTATGAGGAGTTTTATAGGGTTTTTAAACAACATTATGCATGCAAAATAACAAACAATTGTGAGAAAAATAGGAAAAGACAAAAATAATTTCATGGTGGTAAATGGAAACTTACCAAAGGAAAAATTATATTTACAACTAGAATGACATCACAAAAACAAAGGAGACATAGATTAAATACCTTGGTTGTAAATGGGTTGGGAAGAAATCACTCTAGAGGCTCAAATGGTGTTGCTCAAGATTTGTAAGTACAACAACTAGTTAGACAACTTGAAAGTCAGGTGGGAAATGTGGTGGACTTTCTCAATATTTATATAAGCCAACACATTTGTGACAAGTAGGTGATACATGTGAGGGAAGCCA
The DNA here is from genome assembly GCA_037957365.1 of Torreya grandis. NCBI lineage: Eukaryota > Viridiplantae > Streptophyta > Pinopsida > Cupressales > Taxaceae > Torreya > Torreya grandis. The sequence continues at coordinate 1,036,183 of JARHVA010001559.1, read as the reverse complement.
ATCAAGCACTTATCTGATTATCGAGTTTCACATATTACTTTGCTTAATTTGGCCTTTAAAGTCAAGTAAACCTATAACCCTAATTTGGTTTAGGCTTAAGAGGACTTTGGATTCATGAACTTTCATTGATTTTACTTGTGGATTTGAGCAAGTGAAGTAACTTTAAAAACTTGGATTGCTTTAATCAGTGATCAATAGGTTTATCGATCTACTTTACTTAGCTTCTATAAAGAAGTAAAGTCATTTCTTATCTCTGATTTGAATTAGATAATGTAACTTGGGTTTATTGAGACAACTTACTTCAAAGGGAATAAATAAAGTAACTTTTAGAACCTGAGTTGGCCTAGAAGTGAGTCCAAACACTTAGATTTTTTTTGAAACTTGTTGTAAAGATGGGAAAATGGGTTGTATGAGATAATGACACAAGTAGACATTTTCTAACCTTCTGGATCAATTTGAAGCAATTCTGGTAATGAAATCAATTATAGAGAAAACTACTAAAGTGTAAGCTTATTCAAGGGACTGAGTCTTAACAAGGAAAATTGACTCATAAAAGATAAAAGATAAAATTTTAAAAGTGGTAACCCAAAATTTCTAAGTGTTGAATTTTGGGGACACTAGTATCAAATGGGTTGTTTGTGTCTATAGGAATGGGTCAATTGTGTAACAAAAGGCCTATGTAGTATGGTAAAAATGTGACAGGGAAATTTTAGTATTAAATAGGCTAATTATGTAGGAAAAAGAGAAAATAAGATAAACAAGTTGATGAAGCAGTTAATTTATAGTTTTTTAAAAATATTTAAGAATGTATTTTATTATTATGATATTGAGATATAATGCATTCTCTATTATTTGATGTCTGGTGGATGCTTACTGCATGTCTTCCCATGTCTACAAAATAAATATCCCTTTCTTATGCATATAGTGATTTTAAACTTATCTCAATATTAATGCAGATTTTGACATCTGGTAGATGTGTCCTAGTTACTAGATTTGTTGGAGTATTTTTCAGATGTGGATAGATCTTGATTAGTTGCCTTAGGTTTTGGAGGCATCATGGAGATGAGAAAGATCCCACTAAGTGTTGGTCTCGTTATCATGTTCCTAAGAGAATGGGAATAGTTGAGCAACACTTTTTGATGGGAGATGGATGGGGACACTAGAGAGGTGTCTATCACCTTAGAGGATGTCCATGCCTTGTTTGGACTTCTTATTGATAGGACATTGGTGATATGTGATACACTAGAGTTACAAGATGAGAGACAAGCCTTAGCTTAGTAGGTGATAAGCTTGAATAAGATCTATCTTGGGTTACTTGTTAGCTTGTTTGATGTATATTTTTTGACAATTTCATATGTTTAGAAAGCCTTGATAATACTTGTGATAACACAAGTGTTGTATCAAAAGTCAGATAGCAAGGTATTATTGTACGTGATAAACTTATGTCAGTATCAAGGTGCCTTGCATGATCTTGGTTCTATAATTTGGGTCTAGGTCATGAATGATATGTATGGGATGATAACCTAGGGGTCAAAATATGATGGGACCCATCATTTTATTGAGCCTATGGATATATGAGATATTCCCTATGTATCTATCAATTGGGTTGCCCCATGCATTTGATGATAGGTTACCTCAGGTTGTATGGTGGAAGAAGGACTATGTGGAGCATGTCATGCTTCATGTTATAGATTTGTAGACTATTACATGAGGGAAGATAGTCTAGTATCCCTAAACTCATGTTATTTCCATATAATTGACTTAGACCACTATTTTTACTAGTTTGGCACATGTGTAGATCATGGGACACTAAACTTCATGAGTGGAGATGTATCTAGAGGCTTGCGTACCTAGATAGTTAGGGATAAAACATCTAGATTCAACTATAATAGTGATTTATTATTGGGCATGGCATGTTAGAGAGAAAAAATGGAGAGGAGGTGTGGGGGTGTCGATCAAGATACCTATTGTTAGGCCTCAATAAATGAGATTGTGTATAGGTTAGGCACAATAATAGAAGGTAATGAGTCTTAGAAGAAATGATGTTATGAATGTGTATGTAAGGTATGTGAGAGTGGGAGTATAATAAGGGCCAAATTATTCATCAACATCTCATTGGAGATGGAGACGTCATAGATGAGAGGATACATATGCATAGGTAATCACATAGGGTGATCCAAAAGTTGATACATGACATAGTTAATCAATAAATATGTCACTAAGGGGCCAAAATAGAATCTGGTGGTGACTCCTAGTTTTGAATTTGTGTAGAGGTAACTAATAGAAGAGGTTCTCAATGGGTGAGTTGATAGGGAGAATGTGGTCAGCGATACTGACACTGGTGAAAAATGTTTTGATTGGTTTTAAATTTTTGATATAGATAACTAGTTGCATTATTATTTATGATAGATAGATGGTTTGAGATATATATACATGAGATTTGATGTATATTTGGTTTTTGGTTTCTATTTTTTCAAATACTACTATAGAGGAGATCAAATGAGGATCTCTAATCATGGTTATACACCATGATATTTTGGATGGGGTGTTTGCTCATTATGAGCCTTCCACTTTAGTAGATCATGTGGTGCCATCTACCCCAAGTAATCATAGCTGGTTTAGATTGGTGGGAGAGGTTTATTAATAGATATAATCATAAGCATATGGTTCAAAACCATTTATAGGAGTAGGATATGGAGAGGCTTGAGCCTGAGAGACATTGACACAAGAGTGAGCTGCTCATAGGGCAACCACTATACAACTTGGATAGGTACAGGCCAAGGTGGCCAAATTAAAGGGTCATGTTATTGGTTTAATATATAATACTACCTCTTTATAATGCACCACTAAAAGGGGTCAATAATAGGTATCCATAGGTAACATGGCTAGTCCATAGGATAGGCATGATGGAGCATAACCTTAGAGTTGTAGCTATTGTATTTTATACTTGTATTATATAAAACTTGTGGTAGATATTTTAGGATTATTTTTCTCATTTGAGGCATTGAAATTAATTTTTTTAAGGTTCTGACCATTATATGAATCATATCTAACATTAGGTATGTTAAAAGGCTTCTTTAATTGTTTTCACTATTTTACATACAAATCCTCCAAATTAGCTAAAAAGGTGACCAAAATGAATTATGGTGAATATAAGCATTATAAGAGGTTAATATGTCATAATATATCTTTTAATACATAATAAAACACCTTATATAATTACTCAAAATCATGAAATGACCTTAACAACACTTGACAACACTAATACCTTATAAATGACCTTGAGACTATACAATCATGTATGAGACCAAACCTCAAACAATGCTAGTTAAATACCAATATGACCACATGGATACCATTTTTAAGACATTATAAGACATAAAAATACCATATAAAAGTTTTAATAACCCTATGAAGAGTTTAAATCTATAAGGATTGACCATTTTGACTTGGGGTCAACAATTGGTCAACATGTATCATATAATGCTAGAAAAAAATGTACATCGTCTATTTCCCATGAAATATGCAATGAAATAAAAATACATATGCTATAAATGAAATATATCTATACACTTATCCACATACAATTACAACTCATATAAAAATGAAATGTCCATATCTTGTCCATTCAAGTAAGGTTTGGTTTTGCTCCTATTTCTTCATGCTAGAATTCAATGGAGGAGAATGGTTTTATGGAATATTTTTATATGATAAATGACTCCTTTTAATTCTATTTTCATCAAGCAACTCAACCTTATGAGGTTTATTTAATAAGAGGAAAAGTGTCTCGGGTGTATGGAATGTATCATTCCAACTACAAGCATTTTTGGTTGGTTTATGATGTTTGTCACCTTTAAAATTTATAAGTGCCTTAGATTTCATGGAGGAAATATATATCTCATAATATTCATTTTATCTCTCTTTTAATGTGATCCTTGTATACATTCTCCAAGTGTCTTGCTCTTTGAAAAGCATGGTTTGTGCACCAATGGTCTTCTATAGATTTGAGTACTAATGTTGGATCAAGTGGTAATAAGAAACCAATGTAGCATGAGATATTAATATTAATAAGGATTAAAATTCCAAGTTAATAATAAGTGAGTTTAAATTATACTCTAAAAAAAAGCCATAGGGTGTTTCAGTCACTCATAAGTCTGAAGACCTGTAAGTGAACATTCATGGAGTCTAAGTTCAATGTGGAGTATGTTCAAGTAGTGGATAAGATATTTTAATCCAATTAAAAAATTAATTATAAACTAATTAACCTAATTTTATCATAAATAAACATGGATGAGTGTATAGAATATAACTTCTATGCATAGACTTTATACATGAACTAACTTGATACATGCCTATATATACAAATGAGAATTTGTGACTTATATGGTGATTGTAAGAAGTATGCATACCATTGAAGTAGATCACATGAGAATTGGGAATGAGTTGATGCAAATCCAAGTGTAAATACCTTAGGAGGTTATTCTTAACAATCTATGTAAGCAATAGGTAGACCTATAGGTTACAGACTTGTAGGTCCTCTTTTGGGTAAAAACATTTGTTTATGCCAAGAAGAATAGGTATGAAACTTGACTCCATATAATGTATAAGGACTTCAAATACCCATGAATATATCTTAGTTATTTGATAACCAAGATAGGAGTGAAGTGACTGAGGTCAAAACACTAAAAGAGTCTACATGCTAATACTCATGCATAGGTTTGAGTTTCAAGACAAGAAAGAGAAAGGTTTGTAGAACATTATGAAGGAGCCAATGAACCTTGTGATATAATGGAAGTGAAATTTCAATGATGTTTTAATGATTTTAAGGTGTCATGATGGAGTGATAAGACCAATTCTTAAGATCATGTCAAACTTTCTCTAATGACCACTACAACCATAATTTGAGAAGGCAGTCCTAAAGGGGTGTGTGTTTGTGAAGTGAAATGTCTTGGGAAACTTGAAAATGATATAAATTCTAAATAATTAGACAAAATTATTTAAAGGTTCAAGGATTAAAAATTGAAGTCCTAAAAACCACAAATTTAGGTAAACCACCCTTGTAACCACCTACAAGTTACAAGGTAAACATGTTGGTCATAAAATTGAAAAGAACATAGTGGTGGATTTGAGTTTTGGGTGAGTTCATATAAAAATTATAGGATTTAGTTGGAAGTAAAAATTATCAGGGAAAAGGTTTAGATAAATATGGTCAAATCAACTCTCTAAACCCCACATAAACAATTCATCTCCACTTAAAGGCATGCTAGGTGATGCATATTGGTTTCAAGTTTGGAGAGTAGATAGATTGTATATGAAGAGAATTGAGGCTTATATCAGGTGAAAAAATAGGTAAGTGAAACCATTTTAGGTTGTGGAAACTCAAAAGTAAAGTCAGAGAATAAGATAACAAAGTAGACTCTCTAAACCCCTACATATATAGTCAATGGAACTTACAGGCCTACCATGCTTAGTCATGAGGGATGTTTATTTTGAAAGAAAAAATGAATTAAGGGAAGAAAATAATTGGGAATTGGTTTCATGGTGACATTATAATCTCATCTATACCTTCCAACTCAATAAAAAATGGAGTGATGATAAGCCCTATCTAGGCCTAACAAACTAAAGACCAAACACATAGACCACAAGTATAGTCATGAAAAAAGTGGCTTAGTGGGGGTAAATTGATAGTTTGAATACTTTGATAATTTCATAGACAAATCACAAACCCTAAGATATCATCCACCAATAGGGGAAAGACAATAAAATTCTAATTTTGCCTATATGACATTCCTCGAGTTCTTCTAATGCATGGCTACATTTCAAAATAGATTTTCTCTTGCTTGGTGAGGCCATGATGCTATGTATGGAAGAAAATTAATTTAAAATATGGTAACCAGGGCCTCACACTTCAATATTATGGAATTACTTGTTGGTTTAGTTCCATCACCTGCATGAACAAAGCTTAAGAACTCAAACCCCTCTTTAATGTCTTGTTTATAATTTGAAGACCAACTTCTTGCATTCAATAATATATATAAAAAATACATGGGAACCTAAGATATTAGGGATAGTTTAAGGGGATATTGTACTTGATATTTATGGCATTGGTTTAGGTTTTGAGGGCCCAAGGTTTATGAATAATTGTTAAGAACCTAAGCCACTCTAAACCCTCCTAGAACACTAGTAAAGAGCTAATGTGGAATATTGAATTATAAAGTTAATTAAATGACATATTTTAATCCTATAAACTCATAAAAAGTGTTCCAAACTCCAATTAGATCTCAGTGTGTACTTTGTATGTACTTGAAATTGTATAAACTATATTAAATACACTATTTTACAAGGTTTTTAGGTGTTTTATAGGGTTTTGAGCAAGGATAACATTAAAAATATTTAAGGAGGTCATTTTGGATGTTTTAAGCCTATTAAATCCTAAAAATATGTAAAATACATTCAAGAAGTGATCAAATAAACTCCATTTTTCAAGATAATCTTTAACAGGCTCAAAAAAAGACTAGTTTCTTGAACCATTTCATGGTTGTCATACTTCCACAGGGTTTAAAGGCCTTAAATTTGACATGGAGGTTTTTGATAGGCTAGGTAAAATTAATTTTATGATTTTTAGTGGTTTCACATGTGTGGGAGAGGTCTGGAGTAGAAAACCAGTCTTCTAGGCAAGGAGGCCTAATTGGGAAAAGAGAATAGTATAAAAACCACACTTCCACTCACTTTCAGGATGCAAAATTTGGCATGGAGAAGTAAATACATAATAAGTAATAAAATATTTAATTATTTTTATAATAACATCCATACACTATCCTACACAAGGTTTACATGATTTTAGGGCTACCAGGAAAAGAGGCCTAATGAGAGAAAAAGGTGCAAAATTGAGACTTAATAATAGTTTAATGACTCCAAGTGAGTTGCATCATGAATAATATGATTTTAATATTAAATAAATGAAAATATAATGTATTGGAGAATATTAAGTCAAGTTTTGATCCACTTGGACAAAGTTAGGTATGGTATATGAAGGGGTTTCAAGACACCTAAGCATATAGATGATGATTGCCACTGAAACACCAAATCAAGGGAGTTTTAAAAATAATTATAGGTGTAAAATAAGATGTATAAAATTATATCATGGTGAATTTATGATGAAAATATACATTTTTCACTTCTCATATGCAAATAAGAGTATTTTTGAGGAGTTGTACAAGGTGTCAAGTTGAATTTCTAACTCCTACACCACTTGGATGAATGGATCATCTTGAGACAAGAGAAATATGTCCTTAAAGACTTGTTGAAGTATTTTATAACTCCTTTTTTTAAATCTATTGGACACTTTTATCTCTCCATCCAATACACCCCTCTTTCTCTCTTACTCATTTCTCTATAAAAGCTGCCACTTTTGGCCTTATAAGATATCCACATTTGGTATGGCAAAGCCTTGCTAAATTGACTACTAATTTTGATTTTGAATAAAATATTTCAACTTAGTTTTCATTTTTTAAATTATTTCTTAGTTGTGTGAATTAGTTTATGGTTGAATGGTAAGTCATAGTTATCTCTCCTTGTGTTCATCTCACCCTTTCATGCTTGGTGTAAGTAATCTAATTTATAACAGGTCACATGATGTGTAATTAGTTATTTTTTGTGGCTTTAAGTGCAAGTAAGAGTTTTAGTGTCTATGATCAAACCTACTATTCATCTACCTTGTGAAATACATTACATATTACCTTCATGTTGAAACACTTTTGTTAGGAGAACCTTGGGTGTTGAGATCAGTTTTACAAATTGCCTTTCATAGTGGAAGTCAAATATACATGTGGAGTTCATCTTGGTGCATCATCTTTATTAGATTAGTGTTAATCTCCTTCTATCCATTTTCATTCAAATAAAGTAGATTAGTGGTTATTTTTAGGTGTTGTGCAAGGGAGCTAGCCCTCAAATCTAGAGATTCACCTCTATAATAGGTCACCCAAAACCTTGAGGTGATTCAATGTAACACCAAATTTAAGGAGGCTAGAGTAGCCCTCTTTAGGATGAAAATTTGGTTGATAAGAATACACATCCATGGTTAAAAGGAAAATCAAAATGATTTGAAAAAGTTTAAATAATCAAAAAAAAATTCAACACACTATATAATGATGGTAAATGTGTGAAAACAAAAGATGAATAGATACAATAAACCAAAATGGTAAAGTAAAAGGGTAAAAAATATTTTTAAGCCATGCAAAAAAAATTCACTAAATTAAAACAAAATAAAAGTAATAGTATATCACACTGGGAAGTATGATAATTTGTAATAAACTATAATATGCATGAAAACCAAATGGTATCAAAACAAAAAAATAATAAAGTCAATAAATCATAATAAATCAAGATGGGAAGTATGGAAACAAAAACAAAATGTAAGTGTAAAACAAACTAATCATACTAAATCAATATAGGAATTATGAGTAACTTAATAAAATGGTTGTAAACATACATGCAATTGGAAAATAAGAAGATAAAAATGAAGTACTTATGAAGTAATAATAAAACATACTAAATAAAAATGGGAAGTATGTCAATGATGTGTAAATCATAATTTAACACAAATTATCTTTAATTTTTAGCATGTAATTTTATTGTGACTTGGTTATAGTATGAATTGGGTATTGAAATTTTATTGAGGAGGGCCTGGTCCTATCTATTATCTTACACTACAATTCACAATGGGAAAACCAATGAGGTGGAAACACACATGGAATAATTTAAAGATGTTTTAATGTGGTAATTTTTGAGGAGATCTTAATCCTATCCATGGTCTTATACTCCAACTCACAAGGTGAACACCAATAAGGTGGATAGTAATAAGGGTATGTTGATGCATGAAAGTGTATCATAGGGTTTATATAGTGTTTAAAATAATTCTTATTTAAATATTCAAAGAATATTTTGCATGAGTTGCTACTTATGATCTCCTTGTGATCTGTGGTGGAGTAATGACCAAGCTAAATGATTGTTTCACAAAATGATAATACAAATGGTTGTTGGAAGAAACCATGGTCCTAAGGATTTGTGAAATATCTAAAGTAATATGAGATAATTCTAATGAATGATGATCAAAACATAAAGTCTAAGACCTAATCTAACATGAATATTTACAATAAGAGATTAAACTATAGTGATTTGATCAAAGAAAAGAGAAAATAGGTATGGTATGGCAAAAAGAAAGATGTTTCTGATCTTCAATCTAGACATCATGACAAAGCTTTAATTTCATAAAAGACATGCACTCAAACTAGCATATGACATGAAATTGACAAATTCATAGATCTTATCATATACTAGGCAAATGTTTAAAGATATTTGAAACAATGCAAATAATAAATCAAATTCACTTTAAAGATTTAATTCCACATGAAAATTGCATTTGAAAATCTTCAATAAAAGCAAGGAAAATGAAATGAACCTAAAATATTTCATTCAACCTAGCATAAGATCAAATTAACAACTATGAATTAACATATACACATCTATAATTCATAGAAGCAATTAAAATTTTAACATCAAACTAGATACTTGAAGAAGTAGACATGATAACAAACAAACAAACAAACAAATATGAGACAATCTTTGTAGAATTACCTTGTTTGCATTACTTTCTCCAAAATTTACACAAATGTTTTGCTCTAAAAACTTCCTTTTATTTACAATGACAATCCTCATTTTATAGGTGACCTATGAGGTATGTCAATTAGTCATATCAAATGAGAATTAGCCAAGATTCAAGGATAATTGTCATTTTACAACATTATAGAACTAATGACACTTTCAATTGTGACTAACCTATAATCCATGTGTGTTACAAGTTGTACATGCTTTTAAAATATAAAATATTCCTTTCTCAAATGATGTACATGTTTTGTTACATAAGAATATACTAAGTCAACATATTTGACTTTGAGATGCCCCTATTGCTGCAACCTTTTGATTTTGCTCTAGGATATTCATGGATTTGTCATAGTGATCATCAATAAATCTAAAATTTATAATTGGATCCATGAAAAACTATTATTATTTCCCTACCAACTCTTTGAAGACTCTATTAACTCCATCCAAGGCTTCCTTAATGCTCTTAGCATTGACTATCTTCTCATCTGATGATAGGATCATGTCTAAGATACGTTTATTATCATCCCCTATAGTGCTCTAGATTTTGTTATTTACCTCTTAGATGAATTGAGTAGCCCTGTGTTGGAACTCTTCATTAGTTATCGATCCCATAAGACTGAGGATGGTTGGATCCTTGATCAAGCTTCCTAGTACTTGCACCATTCTATTCTCTAATTGTTTTAAATCATTAGAGAGACCTTCCATGCTTTTGGACCATTTATTCACATCCCTTATCTTATCCATCAAAATTATCATAGACATATTAAAATGTGTTAGGCTTACTAGTTTGAACTTAGAAATTTGGCCTTTCATTAGCATATTGATCAATTCCTTTACCTTCTTGTCTAAATCTTTCCATTGATTGACTTATTTCATAACCATGGAATGTTGTTTTTTCATCACATCTAGTTTAGACCTTATTGCTTTCAAAAAACTAAATGTATCATAAATGGTGGCTTCAAATTTATTAATAATGTTGCCTCAAACTAATATAATGGATTACTCTGATAGATTATTCTTCTCTTGCTTTAATCCTTTGATGGTAACTTGTAACCTTTCTACTTGAGATTGTGCTAGCTCTAGAACAATTTATTTAAATATAAGATCTTCACCTAGTCTCTATCCTTTCATTTGAATCAAGTGAACTAAAGGTTTAACCTTTTTATGTACAACCTCTTCACCACCTGCCATGACCAATATCTCAATGAATATTTGTAAATCTATAGTATTTGGATCATATCTAACTCTAACTGAGCATTGGACTATATGCTTATTTGGCACACCTATTTTTATGTCAACTGACTAACTTGGAGTAGTCAATCTCTTTGCCTCTTCTTTTTGTAAAGCTAATATCTATGACTTTAAATCTTGTTTCATAGGGATGTTAGTTGTCTTTACTAGAGCCCATGGATGTAACTAAACCACTCAAGTATAGGTGGTCCATATATTGATTTCTCATCACTAAAAATATTGATGTTCTCCAGAAGTGGTGTAATGACCACTTTATCTTTCTTTGAATTTTGACCAATTATAGCCTTAACTTTTCTCTTGGGAAGGTCAATGACTATCAATTCCATGTACTTCTCTTTTACCTTATCTTGCTTAGTTTCCTCAACAATTTCCTCTTCTATATCTATATCATAAGTCATAGATAACATTCTCAATGTATCTTCCATAGACTCTTGAGGATATAGAGATATCATATGACCTTACTATTGAAGGGAATCTTGCTATGATGTTCTAGATTATTTAGGAGATGATAAACTAACAGCAATTTCTCCCAGTCTTCTCTCTCAAACCTATGTTTTGATTGTGCATATGCTAATGGAATCCTAGAAGAACCAACATATAGTCGATGGTATTACTTTGGGCCTAGCTACCATCTATCTTCCATTTTATGGTATCTATTCAATATGGACTCAAGCTTTATATTATGATTATTTAACATTATAGTAACTTCAAAGTAAGTGGTTGCTTTAGCATTATTTCTTGAGAATATTTACTTTAAGTTCCAGGAAAGAGAGAAAATAAAATTGATATGGGTATGGTTGAAAACCCTATTTGTTTATGCATACATTGAATCAAAAGATTGTGAAGAGCTCTTCTTTGTCTTGGGAGGAAGATATGCAGATAAGAAAGCACTAAAGCAAACTCATTTGTTAGATAGATAGTTGGGTGGATTGCCTAGCGATATCTAGATATCAGAAGCTAGAGCTTCCTTAGGGGCTATCAATCCACATGTTTTAAATAATTAAGTTCACAAACTTGGAAGGAAGGTACTTGCATCAATAATCAAAAGGTACTAAAATTGAACACAAGAATGCTTATTTAGAAAATAGAATAGAAATGATAAAATTAGTGATAAACTAATTAATAATAGTGCCAAGGGGTTAGAGCATTCTTCAAAAAATCTAAAAGGGGTTTGTGAGTGATCAAGAACATAGAAATCAGGTTTGGTTGAGGGTAGATGGCTGAAAATAGCTTACTAGTTTTCACTACCACAATGACCATCAGTAGTTATGGTAACCATCAATGGTAAATGTGATCATCATTGGTCAAGCTAACCATTGGTGGTTGGGTAGATCATCGATGGTTGAGTCAATTATCAGTCGTTACTATGTAAGTTCGAAGTTGTTAATTGCTAAATAGTAGGATCCAAAAGATGGATTTTGGGAGATGGGTAAGTGTTAGGATAATTGTGAAATGGAAATAAAGTGAATGAATATTAACAAATAATTACTTGTCTTACTAGAAGTTGATTGGGTGAGTGGTTGAAGTAGTTAATTTATTGGTGAAATCTAGCTTGATTCTAATAGAGTAATAGTACTTGAGAACTTGATTGAGAGATAATGGTGAGTCAGCTCTCAATAAGATTTTTGATGATGTTGATGATGCTAATGATGTTGATTGACCTGCAAAAGAACACTCTTAGATCCTTAAGCTCCTAATAATTATTGTATATGAATCTCTCTTCCAGGCTCCTCTCTTTTTATAGGCACAAGTAAGAGGTGGAAGTCAAGGTGTAACTAGGACATCTAAATATAATTTATCCATGCAAAGGCTCACAATAAGATTTAGATAAGTTATATTTAGAAAAGGTCAGTGGATGATTACATGCTTTTGGTTGAGGAAGTGTGCCCTAACCGTTGATGATTAAGGTTTCCCAAGGGTGATCGTTGATGGTTACCTTGACCATTAATGGTCAAGTCCCCAATGAAAAGGTCCTGAAGGTTAGGTTGAGTCAGTTTGTGAAACTAACTGTAGGTGAACTTGGTTAGGCCAAATTGGTGTTTATTGGTCCCAAGAGGATCTTAGGTAGGTCTAGAGGGATTTTTGACATTTAAAATCATAGTGTGAAAATTTTTGGTGTCTTCATTTTGTGCCTTTTTATTGTGTGGCTTGTGTGAATGAGCTATAAAAAAATAGAGTATGGGTCAAAGGTCTGGTTGCCCTAAGAGTAGGATGATGTGTTCACCCTCAAAACAAGGATCGATGAGGATAACTTTAAATTGAGTCAAGGTTTGATAAGTGGGTAGTTGATGATAAAAATGGGTGAATGATAGGTTGGGCATGAAAGCACAAATAAGCACACAAAGTATGGTAAAAAGGTGTGATAGCCAAGATCATGCATAGACTAGGTTGTTAATGTTGGTAAAAATAAGGTTCGATGTTAATAAGTAAAAGTGATAAATGAACTATGTAACCACTTGTAGGCATGGCAGTTAGGGACACTCATAAACATAAGTCCTCTAAGAAATGTTTGTGTGTCTAATGGATATCCAAGGTAGGAAGTGCTCTCGATAAAAACACAAACTAGTCAAGTGTCATAGGTATCCAAGGTAGTAAGTGCTCTCAAATAGACATGAGTGGGTCAGGTAAGTGTGAGGTGGCACACATTCAAGAAGGGTCAACATGGAAATGTTATTATGGAAGTCAAAGGACCAGGCAAAAAGTGTCACAAATTACATGCCAAATGGGCCAAAACAAACCAATGGTGAGGGGACTAAGTGGTTGGGTGAGTTAGAGAAGGTAGTCTCCAAAGATGGGTAAAACTAGTTTAGTTTTGCTAAGAAGGGTAGTTGTAGGTGTAAATGTAAAATTGGGGCATCTTGATCATTGACAGTTAGGGATCCCAAAAGGTAACCATCGATGGTCACACTAACCATTGATGGTCAAGGCAAAATCTAAAAATCCATTAGGTATAAACTAAAAACCAAATTACTTTTACTCATTTATAAATTTTATGTTGTTGACTTTGTGATCTAGCAATTTTGAAATTTTCTGGTGAGGGTGTTTGTGGATTTGATGCCTGGTCATTGGTTAGAGGCATGTGGGTGTCATATTCATGGGTTTAGATGCAAGGAGCATGTGGAGACAATCAAGTGATTATACGTGGGCTCTAACCATGGAAAATATCAAGGAATGAGGTAGGTAGTCTTTTTAATTAGGTAGATAGATATGATTTAATGTAATTTTATTAGGTTGGGAAGTTAAGGTTTTTGTTAGGAATGCTCAAGTTGGGTTGGAATGCCTTACGTAGGTTTTGGGTAAAATTATGGGTAAAAGTAGGAATTAGTAGGGTGGGTAGGTAAAGTGGGTTGCATTGGTGGGTAGGCTAGCTACTTGAGTAGTTTAGAACATAGTTTAGGTGGTTTTTAGGGTAGAAGTGCTTTTGGGCATTATGGTCATGGAATGCCCATAGTGATCATTGATGGTTAGGGCTGATCATCAATGGTTGAAACACTATGAGCCAGGGGTGTCTGACTGTCAGTGGTCACCATGACTATCGGTGGTTGGGTAGGTTGGGGGATTTTTATTTTTAAATGTCTTTTAAGAAGATACGTGTTGATAGGGTAAGTTCTATATGATAGAAGGGAAATTAATGCGGCATGGGATAAATGGCTAAGAGAAATAGAGGGATAAGTGAGGTGGGTAAAAGATAGGGTAAACAAGAATAACATAGGTAAATAAATCAAGTGTTTTATATGATGCAAGCTAAGGAGAAAATTTAGATGTGAAACCATATGCCACACATATTTCTTGAGATACAAGAGGGGATGACTCTAGAGGACTGGGCCCACATGAATGAGGTGGGGATGAGAGTTATGAGAAACTACCATCATGTGCCTTAAGATGTGTCTATGGTCATAACACTCATCAAAATATAGGATCCTACTACAAACAACTTCCTAGTTTTGACTTTGGAGATGACCATTCTCTTCAAGGATCCTACTACAAACAACTTCCTAGTTTTGACTTCCACTATATGGTGATGCAATTTATCATATCAAGCATCAGGAGTGAGAGGATTTTATTGATTACTTATATGGAGATGAGAGTGATTAGGTTCGATGACATGCTGAGGGATTTTAATACATGTCATTGTATCAGAGATCCCTAGCTAAGAGGAGGCTTATGACTATGCTCATGATTGTGATGACATGTTTTTGGCTTCCAAATTTGAGTAGTGAAAGGTTTCCCTATTTGTTATTGGGGGTATTGGTGGAGCTCCTAATAGGTCAAGCACTATTCAGTTGGGTTCTATTTTTGATTGTGCAAATCTATAGGGAGTTTTTGGGGTTTAGGCACCATAAGAGATATGGTATTAGTATCATCTTGGTTTTACATTACTAGGGCTATGAGCATATTCAGGTGTTGAGACTAGTATGATTGTCATGGGAAGGATACATGCAGATAGAGTTCCCTATTAGCTTCATGTGATGGAGGGATGATTTAGATACATCAGGTGTAGGGGGTAGTGACCATGATGTAGAGTGGTTCAGGGATGCATAAGGTGCACTAGTGGTTAGAGATATCACTTGAAGATCATATATATAATTTTTGATATGGCCAAGGTACAAAGACAAACCCTCTCCCTTTAAAGCTACAAATGGATATTAGGTAGGTGAGAGGGAGAGGTTGAGATAATATTGTTTGATAAGGTGTGTCCATAGTTTGGTTTGGTATAGTGTATCCCAATCCCTTTTCCCAAGTATAGGAGGGAAGATTTAGATATTTGATTACCAGTGCCACAACTTGCTCCTACAATTTTAGGTGGTGGGTATGAGGAGATTCTTGATAGGGATCTGATAGATTATGTTGGGTTAGTACATGGATACATGACATGTTATCAACCCATATACGTAACTATAGACATTTTTAAGGATGATGGAGGTGTAAGGTCGATGGCTATGGATCTAGTTGGCCATGATGGACAAGTAGGGGAAGATTTAGCTACAACCTAAGCAAAGGTATAGGTACTAAAAGGATAGGTGGCCACACTATAGGGTCATATTGTTGTGTTATAGGGTCAAGTGGTGACTATAAAAAAAGAGTGAGATTAGGCACAAACATCCCTTGAGGAAATCACAAAGGAGAGAGATACTCTTAGATAGAGGGTAGCAATAGGAAGGGGATCAACACTGGTAATTAGAAGACCACTAGACATAGTTTTGAGGATTTGATACTTAGCCACCATTGAGGAGCTTAGGTATTATGAGGTGATGGTTCTAGATCATCTACCATAGGTGATCAGATATGGGGAGTATAGATCTAGTTTAGTCAGTGGGACATATAGCTACCCTGAGACAATGGAACTCCATAGTGGGCCAAGTAGGGATACCAGGGGGCACCACTAGATGGGAGTGAAAGTGTAGGTAGAAGTGGTGCAGATGATCTAGGGACATGATATACATATGTTTTGATATGTTGGTATATATTGGTGTACATTATTTTGATATCAACCTATGTGTTGATGTAGCTAGATGTGCATGTTTTGAGAGAGAGTTTACACATTGTTACATGTATTTGTGATGACATGATGTATATGATGATGATGTATGGTTTATGAAGTTATATATGATTTATTTTTATGGTTCATGGTTTATATGCTAATGTAGTTATTCATGTTTATGATTATGGTTGATGGTTTATGGTTTCCTACATATGCTATACCAGATGTTGACTTAGTAGCTTAGGAATGTGATGGTTATGATTCTCTAATTTGGTTCATGGATATGAGAGGATATGATATGGATGGATATATGTCATATTTTAATGTGATCATAATGAATTTGTTTATGGCTATGTTGGTGTTGTAAGATGAATTATTGTGATGTGATAGTTAATAGATAAATAGGTTAGATGATATATGATATGGTTCATGATGTTTTGATGATTGATTTTGTTGATGTTCATGATGATGAATCATGTAATTAAGTTTTTTTATGATATGATATATGTTCTCATGATGTTTTAATGGTATATGGATATGATGATGTTTATGCTATGATGTGATGTGATTTTATGGTGTTTTGACCATAGATGGATATATGATATGTTACATCGATATAGTTCACAATGTTGCATTTTTTATTTGATATTTGTTGTTTATGATCATGGAGACAAAATGTGAACATGGTTAAGGATGTAATGAGAATACATAAACTACGTAGATAATAAACTAATGTAAGGAAAGTGATAATAATCATGAGACATACGTCTACATGAACCAATAAAATATAAGAATAGAAACATGGGGCATTTTCATTGGTATGGACAAAAATAAGACCCGAAGTTGGATTGGCTTAGTGAAAATAAGACTTTTAAATGCTTCACATTAGCGTGCTTAGGTTGATAAATGGGTATCTTGATCACATTATGTCAAGTAATTTCATCATCCCATGCATATGCTATATGGAGGGAGGATGGGTGAAACTGGAACTTTTATGTGAAACTAGCATGCCTCTTTTGTAGGCTTCCAAGAAGATAGTATAATCAAGTCTATGCTCATATATAAAGTGTAGACCGATTGATGCGAGAAGTCTACTGAGGAGAGTCAATTACAACTTCTCAAGATTATTGATTTTATGAGATTTAAGTACAACATTTCTCATTATTATTTCTTTTACTTATGGGTTTTTCACTACTTTTTATTATGATTTAGGGTTGGGGAAGCTTATCAATGTGGGAAGCTTTCAAAAAATTGATATCTTTGACAAGTGATTTACTCAGCCATCCTTCAAGGGAGTGATCTAAGTTTATAAGCTTAGTTCAAATGCTTTTGATAGCTATACTTTGAGGGAGCAAACCACCTTATGTTTTTTCAATTTTAAATAAGTTTTCAATATCTATCCTTCAAGGGAGGAGTCTATAAATGTGAAGAATGACCCATGATTCATTTTTGAATTTGACGTTTCTTTTGCTTTTGTTTGATTTTTATTGACATAGACTTGTTTATAGATGCTCAAGGGGTTACCTTTATGGAGGATAAACTAAGATCACAAGAAGGTTACGTAGGTGAAAATAAGATTAAGTAACAATGACCATGGGAATCAATCTTGAGGAGAGATGGGAAGTATTATGAGAATCATGCCATGGGTAGAGTTGTGGTACCCATAGTTCAAGATTAGGATATGACTGTGATGGATAATCACATGATTCAACTATAATCAATTGCCCCTAAGAAGATGAAAAATGAATGTGGTTGTAGGGGATGAGCTTAAGTTAGACAAATGGTGATTATGACCCCTTGTTAATAATAGAAAGGATGCAGATGTGAAGCATTAAGAGGCTCAGGTTATGGTTTGAATTTGAGAGAGGATAAATGATAATATCTTGATCTATACTTATGGGTTATGATGTAGGGTCCAAGCTAATTGAAGGCAAATTTACCCCTTTTGCTTTTTTCCATATTAGTTACATGTTGATTTTCCTTGAGAACAAGATCTCCAATATTGAATTCTCACACTTTCAAGTGTTTTTTGTAAGCATTCTTGATTTTCTCTTGATAGACATAGAGATGGGAAAGAACAACCAAACATAACTCATCAAGTAGCTCAAATTGAGCTAAACATGCTTGACAATAATCATCTTCTAAAATAAGGTCATGCAAAGATATGTGAAGAGAAGGTATTTGTACTTCAAGAGGAAATAGAACCTCAACTCCAAACACTAGAGAAAAAGGTGTATCACCTATAGGGGTTAGGATACTAATATGATATGCCCATAAGGCAAAAAGGATGTACAAGTACCAATCCCAACCTGAGGCACTGACCATTTTAGTAAGAAATTGTTAAGGATTTTGTTAGAGGCTTTTGCTTATCCATTTGCTTGTGGGTGATAAGGTGATGAGAAGCTTAGTTTAATCCCAAATATGTCACTAAGACATTGAACTTGTTTGTTTTTGAAGGATTTGTCATTGTCAGTGATGATTTTATGGGGCACACCAAAGTAGCAGATGATGTGATGTGTGATAAATTCAATAATATTTTTAGCTTTTGTCAAGAAAAGAGGAATAGTCTCCACCTATTTGGTGAAATATTTGATCACGGTGATGATAGAGTGATGTCATTATAAAGAGCGGAGATTAATTTCACCAATAAGGTCCAAACCCCATTATGAAAAAGGCTAGAAGTTGGTGGAAAATTGAAGGTTATGGTTGGCTGTATGGTGCAAATTAGTATGTTGTTGACACTTGACACACTTTTTCAATTAATAAATATAGTCTTGGTTAAGGGTAGTCTAGTAATAGTCCAAGCAGATGATGCACTTAGACACAAAGAGTCCACTAAAGTGACCACCATAGATACCATCATGTGTATTATTGATATCATGAGAGGTTTTTGAACCATGAAGGAAACAAAAAAGGATACCATCAAAGCTGCATTTATAGAGGATTCCTCTCATAATGGTATAATAGGAGGTGCTCTAAATAAATGCTCAACATGCATTCCTAGAGAGGCTAGAGGGAACAATGTTAAAGTTAAGGTAGTTGAAGGTTTAATGATACTAAAGGTCAGGCTAGGTCCCTTCCACATTAAATATGGTTGGAGCGTTTGACTTGATGTAGGAAGGTTTGATGAGGTAATGGACAATGATTGATATCTTGGAGTCTGAGGGTGCTGATAGGATCTAAGGGGCAAGAGAAGCCATGGTGCCAGAAAACTTGTTAGTAGATCATGGGGTGGTTTAAATATGCTAGTGCTCAAATGATGTTAAGAGTTTTATAAATAACTATATGTACAGATGAAAAATCTCATTCTTACACTTGTAGATGATGTTGACTTGATTGACCACAAGTTGGGAGTCACCAAAGATGTTGATTGTTCCAACTCCCAAAGCTAACATGGTTTGGAGACCTATTACTAGGGCTTCATATTTGGCCACATTGTTGGTACATTTAAAGTCAAGTTTAAAATATAAAGTGGTTCATCGATAAGGGGGATAAGGATGATACCAACTCCCCTTCAATGCTGCCATTTAGAGCCATCGAAGAACATGGTTATGTGATTGGTAAAATCTACCTAAGATAGGTTTGTGATAAACTCATCTAGAAATTCAAAAGGAGAAGGTTGGTTATTTATTAGGGGTGCATAAGCCAATTGGTAAACAATGAATTGACCCTTAATTGACTTTTGTTGGAGGAACCCAAGGTCAAACTTAGCTAAAATAATGAACCACTTGGTCATACATTGGTTTTGGTATGGCTTGAAGTGCATGTACTTGAGTGGGTTAGTATTGGTTATGACAAAAGTTTTGTGGTTAAGAAGGCAGTGGTAAAGTTTGGTGCCATAAAGACTAGGGCCAATCAAAGTTTCTCAGTATGAGTATATTAAGTTTCGTAGTCTATAAGGGTGTAACTTATGTAATAGACAACTTACTCTTTATGTTTTTCATCCTGATGGGAAAGCATTACCCCTAGGGAATGGTTGGTGGTAGAGATATAAAGGTAGAAAGGTTGGTCATCCTTAGGGGGTGTGAGGACAAGTGGAGATAGAACTTACTCTTTGAGTGTATCAAAAGCCTTTTGACAATCAATATTCCATTTGAAATGGATATCCTTTTTCAAGAGGTGATGGAAGGGTTGACACTAATCAAAGCATTGAAAAATGAAGTGGCAAATGGATTGGATCTTCCCCTATAGACTACAAATTTGATTAATATTGGTTATAGGTATCATCTCAAGGATGGCTTTAATTTTGGCTGGATTCACTTTGATTCCCTGAAGGGAAATGATGAAGCCAAGGAGTTTTCTTGATAAGACCCCAAAAATACATTTCTTTGGATTGAGATAGACATGGTAATGGATAAGTCACTCAAAGATAATTTTGATAATGGATAAGTGGTCCTTATGATACTTAGACTTTCCAAGGAGGTCATCCACATAGTCCTTGATAATTATATAGATAAGGTCATGAAAGATGTAGGTCATAACACATTGGTAGGTTTCCCTAGTGTTCTTAAGACCAAAGGGCATGAATATATAACATAAAGTCCCCCATGGGGTGATAAAGGCAATTTTGTGCTAATCTTCAAGGGCAATTAAAATTTGATTATAACCTAAGAAACTATCCATGAGAGATAACATCTCGTGGCCTATTATAATATTGCCAAGTTAGTCAATGATAGGTAGATGAAATTCATCCTTTAGGTAGGTGAGGTTGAGGTCATGAAAGTTGACACAAATATGTAGTCCTCCTATGGATTTAGTGATAGGTATAATGTTTGAAATCCACTATGAATAATCAATGGGTTAAATGAAGTCGATATAGAGGAGGCATTGGAGTTCTTCTTTGAAAAAAAGGGCTATACGAGGATGCATTCATCAACACTTTTATATGACATGCTTGAATTCATAATTGGTTATGATGTTGTGGGTGGAAATGACTAGGTCAATACTAGGCGTATTGGCATATGACTAGGTGAATGTAATGCTATGATCTTAGAGGAAGGTAGAGAAGTCCTAAAGTTATTCAATGGTGAGAGATTGGCCAAGTTTGACAATATTAGGGTTGGTCAAAGTGCCTATGTTAATATTCATAGTGAATTCATTCAATATAGTTGAGGTTTTTGGAGGTAAGAATTTGTGGATAGAGGAATTAGGTGCACCAAGGTAGGTGAGAATAGAATCATCATCTTGATACTAAATAGTGTTTATGGTAAGAGAGTCTTCTCCCACAAGTTTAGGATGGGTCAAATGTATGGATAAGGTTTACCATTCCTTTTGATAAGTTAGGGGGTCGAGGGTGATCATGCTGACAAAAAAAAAGCTAGGTGGGATGATGTCTTGGTCCTCATACTTAGGTGTAGGGGATGTTGGTAAGGAAGGGGTTTCTTCTTCAAAAATGGTAGTGGAAGGTTGTGTGTCTTTCTTCTTATTGGGTAGAATAAATCCAAAGCCATACTTATCATGAGGCTTTTGGGTCTCAATCGAGATCAATGTGTTCAGGCTATGCTCGTATCATCCTAAGCTAAACCCTTTTTAGGAACACCTATGAAGGTATACTTAGGCAAATTCTAGGTTGTCTAAGTAAGAGAAGGTGGAGGTGAGTGGTTGAGGTGAATAGGGTGTGGTGGGAATGTTAAGTGGCTTATCAAGTACCCCATATATTAAGTTGGTTTGATGATTGGGAGGTCCCAAAGGAATAATGGCTCCAATGTTGGGATCATAACATGGTTGAAGGTTGAGTTTCCAATATTCTTGGGGAGTTTGGAAGGCATCAAGGGTGAGGATACATTATTTTCCAAGGGTGAGGAATTAGAAGGTAAGTTCTAAGAGATTAGTGGTGGGGATCTGGTCTATGGGAATAGATGAACTAGTCGATGCCTCTAAGGAAGGGGAAGTAATGGCTTCATTTCCCATGGTCGAGGACTTGGTGGTGGATTATTGGGGTGTTTTTATTGAGGGTAGGAGGATGTCATTAGGTTGGTAGGTCATGTTGCATGCTATATAAGGGATTGGTTCACCTTGTATGGTGACAATTTGATCATCGTGTTTAAACTTGACACAATGATGGAGGGTAGAAGATACACAACCCATAGAGTAGATTCAATGTCTCCTTAGAAAAACATTTTACTAGAATTCACCTTTGACCACATAGAAAAGTTTAGGGAGTATACAAGGTCTTAGATGAATGTGGAAGACAACAGTTCCCAATATAGTGGTCATAGTGTTGTTAAAGTATCTAAGGATGGCAAAAGTTTTGGACATGATATTGTTCAACAATTTGAGTTGGTAATAGGCATGTGAAGATATGATATTGATACTATCTCCCCCATCGATCCTAACTCATTTTATGTAGGCTTGGTTGATATGGGTAGTAATAAATACAAGAGGATCTAGGTCATAAGGGTGGATAGAAGGTATCTCTGAGTCCTTGAAGGTATCAAGGGTGGAGGGTTGGAGAGAACCTACAAAGGCTTCTATAGGTTGGGAGTCTCATGGTCTAACCTCCATAGGATACATAACCTCTATCATGGCCTAGTGATGGTGAGGTGAGGTGGAAATGATCTCGTAAAGGCTCATCTTAGCTAGGGTCTAGTGGAGTTGCTTAGTAATGACCCTCTTGATGGATTTAGAAGGGTTATCCTTAGAGGTTAGAGGTGCCTAAAATGGTTACTCTGGGCTTAGTGGAATATGAAGAGATTTGGATCTAGTTTGGCTCAGGATAAGAAGATGGGTATGTCCATAGAATGAACACCTTGGTCTTCCCTTTATCCTTTTTTTGTGATTGTGTGACCACATTAATGGTGTAGATATAAGGGAAGGATGTGATAGGAGGTTGGGTAGGTTCCCTGCCACTCTAAAGTGAGAGTGTGGGGTTAGGCATACTTTGTCAAATGATTATTGGGTGTGTTGGCAAAGGCGTCAAGATAATTTCATCCAATAAAAGATCATATTTGTCATAGAGCTGATGGATAATGGCCTTGAGAGCTTTATAGTTCTTCATGTCATGTCTGGGTGTCTTATGGTAGGAACAAACTTGATAGTCATTGTACTAAGTTTGTTTTGAACCAAGAGGATCAAAAGGTCTAATAGGAGGTAAGGTGAAGAAATAATCTTGGAATAGTCTTTGAAAAATGGTTGATTAAAACTCAGTCAGGGGTGGGAAGGGTTTAGAGGTTGTGATTTTGATTGGTACATTGGGTGTTTCGATGATAGGGAGTTTAGGTAAGGTGGTATTTCTAGTTAATGGTTTTGGTTTAGGCATGCTAGTGGTTAGAGTGTTTGAGGTTGATAGTCTGGCCTTTGATATTTTAGGAATAACTAGCCTATTAGAAAATAAGTGGGTTGGTATAACCAACAATAGTGGGTGGCATATGTTAAAAGGATCTTGCTTCTGAATAAAATTTCAGGGATGAGGTCCTAAGATAAAAGGTAAGGTGGAAGGAGGTAGAGTCCTAACCATATGGCCTTTCAATGGTTTCACCTCTTTGGTTTGTTTGGGTTGAGGCTTGGGTATAGGTTTAGATGTGGTTAATTCCAGTTTTAGGGATGGGTAGACCAAACATTGTGTAGGAAAGGCACCAAGATTTGTGAAGGGTTTGGTTCATTGTTTGATTATTTGAGATATGATTACCTTGGTTGATTGAGAGGGTGAGGGGTTGGTAGAAGTCTTGATTGGTTTAAGAGGGGGTGGATAAATTATAGATTGGTTGGTTAAAGGTGTGCCATAAGGTTGGGGTTTGTTGATGTAAGGGAGCCCTAACTATTACCATAAAGTGGTTTGATCCATATCCATTTTTAAGGCAAATTCCAATTTAAAAACTAATGTAGAGAAAGGTTTATGTACATATCTTGATCTCTGGGTAGTGGATGCAAAGGATAAAATCTTAGGATCGGGAAGATGGGTGGTAGTTTGGTCTGTTTCCTTGAGCAAGGAATGTAAGGTTAAAATAGGTGGTTTCTGTGTGAGAGGTGTTGATGATGAAGTTTCTCCTTTAGGGATAATTTCCATAGGAGTAGTGCTTTATTTGGTAGTTAGGGGAGATGGTAAATTAGTAACAATTATTTACTTAGATATGTTAGTCAAGGTGGTATTTGATGATTCCAAAGCCTCTATGAGTGAATCTAGGGAGAAAGGCACCTAGTTGGTTTGCGTCTCCAAAGGAGGGGAGGGTGATTCCACCACTTTGATAGTTGAGATGGGGGAGGAGTAGGTATATTGGATGCTCGAGTCTTTATGAATGAGTGTATCAAGGACCATATTGATTATGTCGGAATCATGGGAGCATTCGGCGTGTGTGTCCTCACTTTTAGTAGGGGCATGGTTGGGAAATGGTTTCCTAAAGATGTTAAGAGCTTGATTTTGAGGGCATTGGGGTCATCCAACATGAGTTCCCCCTTGTCAATAAGGCTCTAAACAACATTATTGAAGGTATTCCATTGACTAACATCATGTCCAATTACCCAATAAAAAGTACAAAGGTCATTCTCGTTATACCAAATAGGTATAGGATGAGAAAAATCAAACTACTAAGGAGGTTTGATGGGGGAAGCTGTATGAGGTTAGCTTTTAATAGATTTTCCAAAACTAAGGCATAAGATTCTCTAAGTGGATTGAAATATTTTTGGCTATTTTGTTTTGGTTTCCTTGTGTTTTGGTTAGAGGTAATGGGAGAATTTTTTTGGTTGACATTAGGTGGAGGGGCAGTTTGAAGGACAACTACATTTGTAGTTACCTTGCTCTTGGTTTTGGTATTGGCTTGGTTGCCTGGTTTGGAGGAAGAGGTTTCATTGGTCTTGAAGGTATATTTCTTGTTTCATAAATTTAATTTACCCTCATTTATTTCTTGGTTCTCTGGTTTATGTGCCATGGTAAAAGCTTCATCAAAAGTTTTGAAGCTTTGGACATACAGTGTAGAAGAAATACGTTTGGCACAGGCTTGGGCAAAAATTTCTATACTTTTAGGTTGAGGTAAAGAAAATGAAAGTTGATTAATCAAGCTTCTCCAATGGGTGACAAAATTGATAATGGATTCATCATTGAATTGTTTGATAGAATAGAGGTCAATGATAGAGACCTTCTTGGAAATGTTAATGGAAAAGTGATCTAAGAAGACTTGAGCTAGTTGGGTGAAATAAAAGATTGAATGCTTGGCGATGGCATTATACTAGTCAAGTCCCAAGTTTGATAAAGACATAGGGAAGGTACAAATGAGAATGGCATCATCATAAGCAATCATGTAACATATGTGTCTAAAAGTCCTAAGGTGTTCTTGGGGGTATTCCTTGCTCTGAAATTTGGTAAATTCTGGAAGCTCCCATTGAGGAGGGTAAGGTCTAATAGGGATAGAATGATGAATAGTTTTTTTACAAATATGATTGTAGTATAGGATGTTTTGCACCCCCAAAATGGATGACTTGAGGTTCATCATCTTGTCCATGAGCATATTCATTAATTTGGTTTGAGGTGGTGTACCCAAAGGATCATAAGGTGCATACTGTGGTTGTGGTTGAGTGATATATTGGTAAATAGTTGGTATTTGAGGGGATATGAAATATTAAAATGTGGATGCTAGAAGTTGGGTAGGTATTATGTAGGCATAGGTAGATGATGGTGGTTTGGTACTGGGTACATATCCTTATGGGTTAGGGATGTATCCTAGGTTGGGTGTGATGGGTACTTGTTGAGGGATTCCTACAAGTTGGGTAGGGGTGGTAGTTGGGTTGGTGAGAAGAGGTGAGGTAGTGACCTTCATGCTAATGAGTGGTGAAGTAGAGGGTATGGATACCATAAAGTTTGGTAGGGGGTATTGATTAATGGGTTAGGGTTGATAGGGGGAAGGTTTGTATTATTTATGGTAGGTGCTCTAATAGTGGGTGAAGTATGATGGGTTAGTGGTTGGGTTGTTCCTGAAGTAGAGGAATCATTAGTAGGGGTGAAAGGTGTAAGGGTAATGATTGGATGGATCACTTAGTTTTTAGTTGTGGTGTCAAAAGGGTTAGTATATGAATATGCCTAGGTAGTCAAAGGTTGGGTAGTGACCATGGAAATAGAAACATCCTCCATAAGGTGAGATGGCATACCATAATGAGGATTTAGAGATGGAGTTAAAATTGGGGTATGATGAGGGGAGGTGTTAAGGTAGTGTTGAAGGGCAACTAGGTTGTTGTCCAAAAAAGTGGTAAAGTTTGTGTCTCTCTAGGAAAATACCTGAGTAAAAGTAGGGATTCTCAAAGGATGGGGTGAGTCTTCTCCTTTGCAGATGTACTCCATAGATGGGAAAGTAGAAGAGATTAGTTGGTCTAGTGACAGGTTCTACTCTGCTAGGTCTATTCACTGCTAGTGAGTGAGAACCATGCAAGAAAGGGGGAGTGAATACAAGAATAAAATCACCACTAAAATAAGAAGAAAACAAGATAATGATCAAGGCAATCAAGACACACACTATAAATTACATTAACCCTAGAGGTTAGTTTTAATCTCAATTTTGGCTTATGCCTTAGTTTTGAATAAGTATGTGACTCAAAGTGGTTTGTGAAACAAGTACTATATAAGTAATATATGGTTAGTTTTGAGTTGTTTAGGTGCTCAAAAGAATCTATATTGGAATTTGATACATGGCTTGGTATTGGGACCTACCCCCTCACTTCACACACCATAGTGATAAGGGTGTTGGGTGTTTTGTTAGTATATATTAAATTATAGAGTTTATACTCAACTACAGAGCTGAGTTTGTTCTCCCCTTGGTAATGACATCCAAGTAGGATTGCTAGGAAAGGGTAAGGTGACTTCTAGGTGATGAAATCCTAGTCATGGCTTGTCTCAAATTATTTTGATGTTTAATTGATGAAAATGGTTTGGCTAGTGTGTGCAATGAAAGTGGTGTTATGATAAGATTATTGTGCTTTAATTCAAAGTTAACTAATGTTAAAAGCAAGAAATTGATACAGTTTATTTTAAGCCTAAAATAAATTTTAGTTTCACTTATGAGCATAGATAGAGAGAAGAGTATACAAATGCAAAGAAAAAATGTGAGTACAGACTCTAGGTCCCATCAGGCATGCTAGAATGTTTAATGTAAATTTTTTATTTAAGTTCTAAGAAAAAGAGAAAATAAATTGATATGGGTATGGTTGAAAAACCTATTTGTTTATGCGCACATTGAATCAAAAGATTATGAAGAGCTCCTCTTTGGCTTGGGAGGAAGACCTACAAATAAGAAAGCACTAAAGCAAACTTATTTGTTAGATAGATAGTTGGGTGGATTACCTAGTGATATCTAGATACCAAAAGCTAGATCTTCTTTAGGGGTTGTCAATCCACATATTTTAAACAATTAAGTTCACAAAATTGGAAAGAAGGTACTTGCATCAATAATAAAAAGGTACTAAAATTGAACACAAGAATCCTTGTTTATAAAATAGACTAGAAATGATAAAATTAGTGATAAACTAATTAATACTAGTGTAAAGGGTTGGGGCATACTTTAAAAAAACTAAAAGGGGTTTGTCAGTGATTAGGAACATAGAAAATAAAGTTTGGTTAGGGGTAGATGGGTAAAAAAAACTTGTTGGTTTTCACTAACATAGTGACCATCGGTGGTTATGGTGACCATTGGTAGTTAAGGTTATCATCAATGATCAAGCTAATTGTTAGTGGTTAGGTAGACTACTAGTAGTTTAGTCAACCATTAGTGGTTATTGTGTAAGTTCTAGGTTGTTAATTTCTAAATAATGGGATTCAAAAGATGGATTCTAGGAGATGGGCAAGGGCTAGGCTGATTTTGAAATGGAAACAAAGTAAATGAATATTAATAAATAAGTACTTGTCTTACCAAAAGTTAATTAGGTGAGTGGTTGAAGAAGTTAACCTATTGGTGGAATTTGGCTTGATTCTGATAGAGTAATGATACTCAAGAACTTGATTGAGAGATGATGATGAGTCAACTCTTAATAAGATTATCGATGATGTTGATGAAACTAATTGACTTGTAATAGAACACTCCTGAGTCCCTAAGGTCCTGCTAATTATTGTAGATGTATCTCTCTTATAGGCTCCTCTCTTCTTATAGGCACAAGCAAGAGGTGGAAGTCAAGGTGCAACTAGGCCATATAAATATAATTCATCCATGCAAAGTGTTTCAACAAGATTTAGATGAGTTATATTTAGAAAAAGGTTAGTGGATGATTGCATGCTTCTGGTTGAGTAGGTGAACCTTGACTGTCAATGGTTAGGGTTTCTAAAGGGTGACCATTGATGGTTACCACGACCGTCAATGGTTAGGTCCCCAAAGGAAAAGGTCTTGAAGACTAGGTTGAGTCAGTTTGTGAAATTGACTACAGGTGAACTTGGTTAGGATAGATTAGTGTAGATTGGTCCCAAGAGGCTCTTAGGTAGGTCCAGGGGGATTTTCAACGTTTGAAATCATAGTGTGTATATTTTTGGTGTCTACAAGTGTATATAGATTTAAATGCACTAGGATCATGCTCATAAGTCATAACTAATATACCTTTTCTCCTCAAATGTTCCTTTACCCTACCAAAAAGATCCCATTATCTATGATCATCAATATATAATTTGAAGGATAACCTATGATTTAAAAAAGCTTCAATGTGATCCCACAGCCTAAAAGGGGTTTTACCAATAGTCATAGGAAAAATTTGTAGAAGTTCCTTCTTCTTAGTCTTACAAATGCCATCTATCCCATTGATCAACTGGTAGGCTACTTATTTTTATATCAAATTTTTAGGTACATAAACTGGTAGTTTGAGAGGAGAACTTTGGGTTTCTTCAATTCTTATAACTATGCAATCAAGATATAACCATATGTATCCCATTACCTCAATAGATTTATTGATTAAATGGATTATTCTCATCAATGGAATACCATTAATAGCTTGACTCAATACAGGGTAGACATAGTCACAAATTAATTAGATATGGTCTTTATACTTGTAAATATGCAATTTGGATAAGTATTGGGACACAGTTTGGGCACCATGAGGAGACCATTCTCTTTAGTTATGGATTTTGGTAGTTGAACACAAGGCATTTAATAAATAGGACATCATGTAGAGTTTAGTCCTCTTCTTATTCTTAATCTCATATGTTTGTCTGCTTAGGGAAATAATGATGATTTCACCTACGGGAGGAGCCACCACTTCTTCAATGATAAAATATACCATGGGCACCCACATTGGTTCTACATGATCAATATGTGCACATACATACAAATTGTTTAACATAGTCATGAGCATCCTAACTCTAAGTCTAAATTGACTTATAGGGATGTTCTTTATAGGATCTATAATGACCTGGTTGCCTACTTCTAGCCATTTTGCTAAGATGTCCATCATGGTGTGTTTCTAATCCCATGAATTAATGGAGGCTAGGTCTATTTGGGGCTTAGGAAATTTTTAGTAGGATTAAAATGTAATAGGAGAGATATATGCAATTTTATTCAGACTATGTTCATGAATGATCATACCCTTGTCAATTCTAGTATCTTTGAAAATTGGATTGAGAACATCGATAAATTATAATACCTATGGTTTAACAACAACATAATGAAGTCCAGTCATCTAAATGGCCATAATGTCATCATAGAGTCTCTTTACTAGGAGTAGCTTCTCTTCTTCCTTAGTTATAACTCCTTGGTTATCAATTGTCTAGAACAAATTTGAACAATTATTATCGCCTATGTTCAATGAAGAAGATACAAAATTTATGTCTTTGAATACTTGACCTTATGCATCTATTGACATGTATAGTTCAACTACATTATTATAAGTAGCTCCCTATGTTTCCATTACTATAATCCTAATTGAATTATCCTTTTACAAATGATAATTCAACTTTTTTGGCTCAACATAGTGAATTCAGGAGAAATTTAGGGCTTTTTTTACGTTTTAGGGCTTTTTGGAGGTTTAAATAGAGCTTTAATGACATCAAACAAGTTTAAAGTATGTGCTTTGGTGACTTTGATTACATTTGGATCTCATATTTATACCTTCACATGTTCAAGTCTAAAAGATCTTCCAATATGATGTATATGCCTAAATGGCATTACTTTGTCATGTAACTTATTTATTTTTAAAATGTGACCATTGTCATTTTGGACATGTGTCATCATCTCATGCCTCTAGAAGCTTGATCAAATTTTATCCATTAATATTCATCTATACTATATGAACATGCGCCATCGATCTTAGATTTAACTAATCAAATGCATGTCATTGATCTCCTTGGGAGTCTTCTAGCCTTGAATTTCACTATGATAATTGATATTTGATCCAAGCCTCTGAGATCATAATACTTGGTAGCATCTCATGCTTTCTATGTACCTTACAAACAATCTTCATCACTTTAACATTTATACAACACATGGCATATTTTTGTGCAATCTAGGCTATTTGACTCCTTGAATTGCTTCACACCATTGATCTTCATCCACAAGATTGAACATGTTGGTTGAATATTTTGTCTATTACCATACTGGTAAACAAAATAGGTCTAATCAGCCAAAGTAGGAAGATTAGTCATCCAAATGTGTAGGTTTACCACATCAGAAGGGGACTGATCTCTCCTCTCATCAAGGGGAGGTTCCCTATGGATATGCTATATATATATATATATATATATATATATATATATATATATATATATATATATATATATATATATATATATATATATATATATATGTATGTATAAATAGAAAATAACACTCAAGGGTAGGACAAGACATCCATGTCTCTTTCTTCAGAGATGTTGTGTGAAAAACAAAGGAAAAACTCAAGGGAAATGACAGACAACACTCCTCTTCTTTTAGAAGAACTATTCAGCCAGCCATAAGAATACTCTTGGAAATAAAAGCAAAATGTAACTGAGGGCGTAGTAACCAGCAAACTGAGATACAGCACAAGGTCTCCACCTAAAATGCTCAAGAGTAATATACGAAGGAAAATGAGGGCACAAAGTCATCTCAAAGTCCTTTAAACAGCAATGAAAAGAAAACACACTGAAGGCAGCTATGGGGGCACACAGTCTCTCCACAGTTGATTCTTCAGGACACCTTCTTGAACAATTTTACTAATCTTGATTGTTAAATTAATGGAACAGAAAATATATCAAGGAAAAAGACATGAGAACATCTTCCTTAACAACAAAGATATCACAACATAAATTTTGAAAAAGTTCCTTGCTTTCTTATTCCAATAACAAAATATGATCAACAGACTGAGCACAAAGTCTCAATGATGCCTCGCAATTTGGGCAGAGTTTCATTCAAATTGTCAGAAAAAGATCATTTTACAATAAGAGAGGGTCCCTTATATAGCCACTTCAAGGAGGACTCAGGAATAGTAACACATCATGTTGCGTGGAAAATTGTTAGGAAGACAGGCTGAACTTTGGGGCATTTTACCCATTTGATCTTCTCAATGTAGATAAACAAGCCATGTAATTAAAAGATTGCAACTTTCAATGTCCACTTGGTGATCCAATCTTGTCTTCATCATTCCTCCTTTCTTGGTTAATTGAATTGGGTTTTGGATTCATTCATTGTTTTGTCTCTTCCTCACTTTCTGTTGGTCTTGGCCTTGAAATCTGTGAATGCATTCTAGTCTGTAAATTTCAACTTATAAGCATCAATGGTTATTTTATGGGCTTTAAAATTGACGTTCACACTCCTGTCGATGTGCTCTCAATAGATAGTTCACTGGCTTGAATTTGACATCTTTGGGTGTGTCACCCCTTGGTCTTTTTTCAGCTTCTTACTTGGTATTTTTCTAGATTGGACTTGCCCTTTTGGGCCTTGAGAAATGACCCATTTTGAGTCAGAATAGCCTCCCGCAAGGATATCTATCCTTTGAGTAGTCTTTAAATGGCCTTTCAAGCTTCTTTAAGTGACCCTTCGGCTTCAAGAAGTGTCTTCAAATTGGTAGCTGAGAGTCCCCCACAAGGGCACTTACCCTTCGAGGTCCTTCGACAGCTCTTCACATATTCCCCTAGGCTTTCCTTACGCTTCCTCCCACAGAAATTTTCCTGGGGAAATTTGTTCCACCAAGTCTCTGAAAAAGTCTTCAGATTTTTTTCCCACATTTGCTTCTTTGATTTCTTTCGGACATTTTGTCTGAAGGAAATCCTTTGGACAAAAATCCGAAAGAATTATGCCTTAGCCAATTTTAAATGCCTTAAACAAATCTGAAAGAATTACCTTTCAACTTCCTTAAAATGACCCTTTCAAAGGGTGATTTTATCGATTGTCTTCCACAAGGGCACTTGTCCTTCGAGAAGCTTCCTTTTGCATTAAACCACCCCTTTGAACTTTGTCGATGAACCATTCCATTGAACCAAGATGTTGAACCAATTGGTTGAACCAAAAATGGTTCAAGCCGATGGTTCAATTTGAATGAACCAAGTGAATGAACTAAGCATTAAACCAAACATTGAACTTGCCTTTGAACCATGTCTTTAAACCAAAATGTTGAACCTTTTTGTTGAACCAAGATGTTGAACCAACCGCTGAACCAAGGTTTGGTTCAACGGTTCAAACAAAGCTTTAAACCGACTGATGAACCAGTTGATTGAAGCAAAAGACACTAAAACAAAGGGAATGAACCACCTAAGTGAAATAAAGCATTGAACCACTTGGTTAAATTGAGCCATTGAACCATGTGTTTGAACCAAGGCTTTAAACCATTCTATTGAACCAAGACATTGAACCAAGATTTGGTTCAACAGTTCAAACAAAGCCTTGAACTGATTGACGAACTATTTGATTGAACCAAAGGATGAACTGAGTGAATGAACCAACTAAGTGAACCATTTGGTTGAATCAAGCCATTAAGCCATTCCTTTGATTGAACCCACCATTGAACTACTTCATTGAACCAAGCTTTGAACCAAAATGGTTCAAGCTGATGGTTCATTTGATTGAATTGAAGTGATGAACTAAGCGAACAGTTTGAATGAACCCGCCTTTGAACCACTTCATTGAACCCGCCGTTGAACCTTGAACCCATTGAACTTTTGAACCAAAGTGGTTCAATGGTTCAAGGTTAAGTGTTTGGAAGCTGATGAACCAATTGAAATGATTGAACTTTGAACCTTGATGAAGCGCTTAACACTTGCCAATGATGTTGAACCTGTTGAACCTTGAACCCATCTGTAGAGTCTGTAGAAACCAAGTCTATAGAAATCAACCTATAAAAACCATTGATCTTGACCTGTAGAGTTCGTAGATTTATCTTCTTGTTGAGTTTATAGATTTCTCTTCTTGCTGAGTCCGTAGATTCAAGCCTACAAATTCCATAGATTCAAGCCTGTAGAGTCCGTAGATTTTCTGAGAAGCTTGGAAAATGAGGAATTTGAATGTTTAAGAAAATTTTTGGAAATGGAAGAGACAAATTTTGGTATAGAAGACCAAAATAGTTCAAATGTTGTTCCAAAAATGAGTGATAGCTTTTGGGGGACAACAGATGGCTCCAGTTGGGGAACTTCTGTCAATTGCAAAATGAATTGAAAGGGGTAGAATCTAGAATCTCCAGTGTCTTCATGTGTACCATTGGGATTCAGAGTCATGCTACCCAAAAATGAAAGGCATCAAAAAGAAAACAAACAAAATAAAATAGAATTAAAAATTGTGCAAATATACATATATACAGAGGCAATGATCTGATACTTCAAGAGTTGAAGTGTTTCAGATGCTACCCATTGTGAGGCAGAGAAAAGAGTGTACCATCTTGGTATTTCAATAGAAAGCTATTTTCACCAATGTGTTGATGAATTATAAATGGGCCTCTCCAAAGGGAGTCAAAATTTTCATGCATCCCCTTTGGCTCTATCCTTTTGTCCCACAATAGGACTTGATCCCCAATCTAGAAATCATGATTTTTAGCCTTCTGGTCAAAGAGTTTCTTTACTAGACTTTGATGAGCAGAAATTTTGTCCACCACCATGGTTCTCTGTTCCTCTAGCTGAGTCAAGCACATGATTATTTTGTCAAGAGAACTCTCATATGTCTGATATTCAATGGCCTTTGCCAATTTTAAGGCTGGTAACTCTAAGGTGATCAGTATCTCAGCATTAATACCGTAAAGAAGTTGAAAAGGAGACATACCAATTGCCCATTTTGGTGTGATCTTTTCTACCCACAGAGCATCAACCAATGCTTTATGCCATGTCCTTTGATTATCATTTGCTAGTTTCTTGATGATAGTTACCAGATTCTTATTGTTAGATTCAGCTTGTCCATTCCCTTGTGGAAAATAATCAGAAGAGTGAGAGAGTGTAATTCCATAATGGAAATAGAATTGTGTAATCTCTAGGGAAGTGAAACAAGCTACATTATTAGTAACTATTTTGGTTGGAACTCCAAACCTGGAAATGATATTTTCCTTGAGGAAGTTGCATACAACTTCTAAAGTAGCATGCTTAATTGGGATTGCTTCTACCCACTTGGTGAAATAGTCAGTTGCTGTGATGACATAATCATGTCCAGCACTTGAAGATAGGTTTATAGCCCCAATAAAGTCAATCCTCCATTGCTGGAAAGGTTCCTCTATGATCACTGGCTTGAGAGGCAGGGCAGCCAACTTGGGTCTTCCAACAAATTGTTGACAAAGTTCACATTTCCTCACCCACTTATGTGCATCTTGGAAAAGAGTTGGCCAATAATACCTGGCTCATAGAATTTTGTGAGCAGTCACAGGAGCAAAAAAATGTCCTCCACAGGCTAGATTGTGGAAATATTTCAAAAGCTAGCTTTGTTGCTCTTTGTCTACACAGTGAAGGAATACTCCATCTATTTTTCTCTTGTACAGGCCGTTGTCCCAAAGGACAAAATTAACAGCTTTTAGCTTGATAGTCCTCCTTTATTTATAAGATAAATGAGTAGGACATTCACCATAAGTTAGAAAATAGGCAATACCTGAGTACCATTCATTGGTAGTGGAGACAAAAAAAACTATTGGAGTATCTTCCACTACAGCTTCTTCAGGCTGTGTGTCTTCTGGCTTATTGTCAGCAATTAATTGGCATAAGCCTTTACCTCTGACCAGCTTTGTCAGCTTGATATTTAGATCAAATTCTTGGATCTTTGTAATCCAATTACCTCTTTTTGTGCCATACTCCTGCTGAGTTAATATAAACTTGACTGTAGTGTCAAGAACTAAGGCAGTGGTGTGTGAATTCAGAATATAGAAGCAGAAATGTTTGACTGGTTTTACCAACGCATAGGCGTGCTTCTCTATATTTGAATACTTCATTTCATGGGTTTTGAGAGGACTACTCATGAAAGAGATAAGAGATTCCATACCTTCCTTGTCCTGTTGAACAAGAATTGTTGAGAGAGTGTGTTCAGACGCATAGCTGTATATGATGAAATATATGTGGTAATCTGGACAAACCAAGGTAGAGGCATGAGCAATGGCAGTCTTGATATCCTAAAATGTCGATTTGCCTTCTTTTGTCTAGCTGAAGGTAGTCTTCCCTTTCATCATGTTCACAATGTGTCTTGTCTTCTTAGTGAATTCGGGGATGAATCTCCGTAAGAAATTCACTTTTCTGAAAAAAGAGTGAACAACATTTTTGCTTGTAGGCAAATTCATCTCTTGAATAGACTTGACTCTGTCTAAGTCAATCTTTAAGCCTTATTTTGACACAATGTGCCCAAGGAGTTTCCCTTCTGTTACCCCAAAAATAGACTTTTTAGGATTCAAGGAAATACCATTCTAGCGGCAGCGCTCTAGCACTTGTTGTAAGTGGCGTACATGATCAGATCAACGCTTTGAAAAGATAGTTAAGTCATCAAGATATACCACTATGAATTTGCCAATCTCATCTTTGAAAGCCATGTCCATTACTCTCTGAAAGGTAGCACCAGCCTTTATTAAGCCAAAAGACATTCTTTTATATGTAAATGTACCCCAAGGTGTGGTGAATGCAGTCTTGTGTTGGTTTGCTTCACCAACTTCAATTTGATTATAACCTGAGAAGCCATCCAGCATTGATAACATCTCTGACCCAATCATTATTTGAAGCACTTGATCCATTATTGGCAAAGGGTAATTGTCTTTCAAAGAAGACTGATTTAGATTCCTAAAATCTACACAAATGTGAATTTCACCATTCTTCTTCCTTACAGGCACTATGTTGGCAATCCATGTAGAATGATGGATTGGGAAGATGATTTTAGCATTTAACATTTTCTGTATCTCAGACATAATAGTACCTAAATTTTTTGGATTATATTGTCTAGATTTTTGCTTGTAGAGTGTTGAGTCAGCCTTGAGAGGAATGTGATGGCAGATTTCATCAGGTTTGAGAGACTTCAGGTCTTCATAAGAATATGCTAAGACAACAATGTATTGACCGAGCAAAGAGGTGAACTTGAACATTTCTTCAGGGGTGCAACACTTACCAATGTTGATCATCTTGGGATTTTCTTTAGTAGTCAAATTTACTTGATCGAATTCCTGAGAAAAACTTGAATCTATTTGCTGCTGCTTGATAAATCTATCATGCTTATCAAACAGCTTCTCAAGAGAAACCAAGCCTTTGGGAATTTTGTTTCCTTTCAGCCATAAGAACTCTTCATTTATATCTAAATTGGATTCAGAAATAGATTCAGGCTTCTGAGATTCACTGCCTTCAAAATATAGCTATTCAAAATTGTCCTTTTATTCCAAGAAAGCAATGATTTGATGACCATCATTAAACATTTGCCAATGATTAGCATTGTCAGGTACACTTGGTCTATAGATTAGCTCAATAGTATACCTATCTTCTTTGAAATCTGAATGAGGAACTAAGAGAGTTCCTGAAATAACAAGTGCATCAGCTCTGTCATTAGACTCTCTAGGTATGGCAAAAATGTTGAAAGCATCAAAGCTTTCAATTTGGTCCCAAACTAAGTTACGCTAGTGGTGTAATCTCTCATTCTTAGTCTGATATAGATTTCTCACTTGACAGACCACTAATTTAGCATCTTCTTTGGCATGAAGAAACTTGATGCCTTTTTCTTGAGCAGCCTTCATTCCAAGCAACAGAGATTCATATTCAGCTGTATTATTAGTGTTGCTAAATTGTAGTTTGTAAGATGAAAGGAACATATCTCCTTGAGGAGATATCAAGACAATCCCAGCTCTCAAACTAGTAGAGGAATAACTACCATCAAATTCTAGAGTCCATATGTCATTAGACACTAACTTTTCTTCAAACTTTCCTTCATCAGGGATGGAGGATCCTTCTTCATCTATATATAGAAAGTAGTTACCCATACCTGTAGATTTAAAAAGGATTTGAGCTTTAGGAGCTGATGTCTGGGTAAACATGTATTTTGCTTCCTTTTTAGGGAGCAACCTCTTCATTATGCCTTGAATAGAAATCCTTGCCTCAGATAGATCCATGTTTAGTTCACCTCCCACATCTTTGCAAAAATTTCATCCAAGAAAAATACCATAAGATGCTGGGACATCAGCCACCAAGACAGTCATCTTGATCCTCTTGTCTGGAAAGGCTGCAAATGCAAATTGGGCATCTTTGATTTGCCCCAGCAATGGTACTTGCTTATTCTCCATGGAGAAACATCTCCTAAATGTCTTGGTCAGTGTGAGACCAAGAGACTCAACTACTTTATTAGGCATGACATTGTCAGATGCACCTGAGTCTATGATACAGTGACTCAGCTTGTGGCCATTAATTAATAGGGAAACATAGAAAGGCTCTATTTTTCCAAGAGTAGCTAGAGGAGTAATGACTAGATTATTTGGAATAGGCATGTTTTTTAGAGAATCAAGAGTCACCTTTTTAGCTTTTTGTCTTACAGGGATGGTTTGGTTCTTGACATATTAGACTAATTTATTCAATTGATTAGGATTGGACTGAAAATATTCAAATTCAGACATCTGTATTTTGGTCTTTTTGACATGATCAATTATGTCAAATGGCTGAATTGAGCTAGGTATAGAGAAAGGTACTTCAACTTTTTGAGTTTTATAAGGGATGGGAGGTGGGCTGGTTTGCAAATTAGGAGTAGAATGTGAAGGCGAAATAGATGTATTTACCTTTTGAGTGATGACCAGATCCTTTGATTGAAAAGGTAGAGCGGTTCCACGCTTAGCAATTGTGATTGTTGGTTGAGGTTGTTCCTCTGTCTTTTCTTTATCAGCTTGCTAAACTGATTGGTTCTTAAATCTGGTAAACACTGTATATGATCCATCTAAAGCTTCTCCTTTGCTTCTAGGTTCATCCTGGTAATTCAGGAAACCAATGTGGGAGTCACTAGCTAATTCTTCTTAATTATCTTCAATGATATCAACATCATTTTTTTGATTCAATTCAAGGTAGAAAGAGAACTCTGATTCTGCTTCAAGGTATCCCATTGCTGAATTGGTTAGAGGAGCTTCCAAGGCAAGTTTCCCTTGTGGGGGAGGAAGGCAATTTTGTTGCCCTTGATTCCTGGCAACATTGCCCTGATAAGACTAATTTGGGAATGTCCTTCTGTATGTAGGAGCAGAAGACATTCCTTGAGCCACTTGCTTTTTGAGAGCAAGTAACTCATTTGTTAATTTCTGCACCATTGGATCTGTGGTGCTTGTAGATGCAAATTTAGAAGATGATGAAGCTTTGTTTCTATTTGGATCTCTTCTTATCTTCCCTACTAAGATGACATCATCTTTTACTTCAATGGCTAAATGTTGAGCTGCAGTGAGATCTATTTGACCAGCACGTCTCAAGAGGAAACTAACTTCTGATAACTGAGAATTGATGAAGAAACATTTGAGATTCTCAGCTGTAGGTCAAGCAATGATAGGAATTCTATTTCTTAGTTTGTCAAATTTGGCTATGAAGTCTCTCATACGCTCATAAGGCTCTTTTTTTGTCTGTGTAAGTTGAGCCAGAAGTGCATGTGCATCTTTTGCAGGTTTGAATCTGGCTTCAAACTTATCTTTGAGAGTATTCCAGTTGGTTATAGACCGAGCCTATAGATGATAAAACCAATCTGTAGCAACTCTTTGTAATGTTTTTACAAATAATCTTATTGCTACATCTTCAAATTCTACTCCAATTACTCCACAAGCTATGCTGAATGCTGCAATATGTTCATCAAGATGAACTTTCTCGTCACCATAAAATTTAGGGAAATTCTTCCTAGAACTATGTGGAAGCTCATGTAAAGGAGGAGTAAGATTGAGACATCCAAAAACATTACCCCAAGGGCCTTGATCTACCATTATAGGATTCTGAAAAGGAGGGATAACAAATCTTAGAGGGGTAATTATAGGCACAGGTTTATCAACAACAGAAGTGGATACTTCGTCTAGTAATGGAGGTCTAGCTTTCATAAGAAGAAATATCTTGGTTCATTGGAGACGAGATGGTGAAGGAAATAGATCAAAATCAATTTGATGTACCATCTCAAACATATGATTAATGATACCTTTAGCCCTTTGGCTTTGTGTATACCTTGAATCTGCTAGATTGTGAAACAAAAATTGAAAAGAATTGACTTTGCTTCAGTTAAAGCTTGAGGCTTTAAACTGTGCATTCTTTTCTAGTTATTGTGGATGTGAATGGTAAATGGTAAGACTATGAATGGATAATGGGTAAGACAAATAATGGAGTTGCCAGAGTCTGTAATGGATAAGGGTTATAATGATAATGGGTTATATTCCCTAGCAGAGTTGCCAAAAACTATTGGTTGAATAATTTGTCTATTAGCGTACTGGTAAACAAAATAGGTCTAATCAGCCAAAGTAGGAAGATTAGTCATCTAAATGTGTAGGTTTACCACATCAGAAGGGGACTGATCTCTCCTCTCATCAAGGGGAGGTTCCCTGTGGATATATATATATATATATATATATATATATATATATATATATGTATGTATGTATGTATGTATAAATAGAAAATAACACTCAAGGGTAGGATAAGACATACATCTCTCTTTCTTTAGAGATGATGTGTATAAAAAAAAGGAAAAACTCAAGGGAAATGACAGACATCACTCCTCTTCTTTTAGAAGAACTATTCAGTAGCCACAAGAGTACTCTTGGAAATAAAAGTAGAATGTAAATGAGGGCATAATAACTAGCAAATCGAGATACAACACAAAGTCTCCACCTGAAATGCTCAAGAGTAATATACAAAGGACAATGAGGGCACAAAGTCATCCCAAAGTCCTTTACATAGCAATGAAAAGAAAACACACTAAAGGCAGCTATGGGGGCACAAAGTCTCTCCATAGTTGATTCTTCAAGACACCTTCCTAAATAATTTTACTAATCCTGCTTGTTAAATTAATGGAATAGAAAATATATAAAGGAAAAAGACATAAGAACATCTTCCTTAACAACAAAGATATCACAGCACAAAGTCTAAAAAAGTTCCTTGCTTTCTTATTCCAATAACAAAATATGATCAACAGACTGAGCACAAAGTCTCAATGATGCCTCTTGTTAGGTTATGGAGCTAAAAGCTTCATTGATGCAAACATGGAGGAGGTCATTGGAGTAGGTTACTGAAGCGTCACAGTCACCGGCGCCGATTAGGCCGATCGACGTCGGCAGGGGAAGATAAGAAAGCAATCGACGTCAGTCATGGATTGGTCGACATCGGTCACCTCCAGGCAGACATGGACCGACGTCAGTCGCCTGTGCAATTCAGAACTGCCAGTTCATGGACAGTTAGTTAACAAACTAGTTGTTTACATGATGAGAGCCAATTTTAGACTCAAAGCTATGGATCTAATTATTGTAATTAGATGCCTAATTAGTGTTTGGATGAGATCTATATAATAGACTCATGGGCTGTATTGTAAAGTGTTCTAGTTTTGAGTTGAGCAAAGTTTGCTCCTTTTGTGTGTGAAGTGAGCAAGGGTGTTCCTCCTAGTTCCACAAGGGTGCCGAGAGTGTATGATCAGGCAGAGTTGCAGGGTGTGCAAAGTCTAGGAGCTGATCCACTAGGGTATTGGTTGAAGAATCATAAGGACTTGGTGAGGCAAGGACAAGGGTTCTTCAGGGTGTAGAGAAATTTACATGGTAATAGGTGTGTGTGCAAGGTCAAAGGAGATCTATGGTGGGAGCAAAATCAAAGGTGACAACAACACATCTGAGAGCAAGAGAGGAAGGCAAGGTAGTTCCTTCCATAAGTAAGATCTGTGGGTTGTAGGTTGTTGCAATTCAGGGGAGATCTACTTGAAGTACATTGAGTACTTGTTGGAGTGCGTGGAGCACTTATGGAGTGTGTGGAGTACTGGTTATAACTTGTAGTAGTGGATATTAACTAGTGGAGGTGAACACCAACTCTGTATTTGAGTTGTGTGTTGGGACCGTAAGAGAGAGCTTTGAGGAAAGAAGTACTGTGCACTTGAGGTGTGGGAAACCTTTGTAAGGTGGAAGAGTGTGGTGTCTCTTTATTGTATTCTTTTCTATATGAGTATTAATACAAGTTGTGTATTGTCTCTCATATTCTGTGTTGTTTCTGGTTTCTAGTTACTTGTTACTTCTAGTTAATTCCGTATCTTAAGTTGCTTGTATATGGTAATCAATTGTGTGCTTCCTCAGGTTCCTTACAGTTGGTATCAGAGCTAAGGGTTGTAGGGAACAAGTTTGTGTTTGGTTACAGGGCACTCTCAGGGGTTTTTGATTGAGTGGGAGTAGAGCAACGGCAGAAGAAAGTAAGCTACGAATGGAGAAACTAAATAACACGAATGGTCACTTATGGTCCTATAGAAAGAAAGAGCAGGGAAAAGAATATTGTTGGTTGGTAGAAGATCAGCATGAAGGAACTGAAGAAGCAGATGTTGTAGGGGTTGTGGCACAGGATGCTCTGATATGTTTCTTGGAAAAAGTAGAATCTTGTTTTATAGATTCTGTTGCCTCTTTCCATGCAGCCCCAAGTAGAGGAGCTGGTGAGCCTTGTCAGAGTATTGGCAAAGGGGAAGTGTTGCTGAAATTGCAGGTGGCCAACACATGGGTGTTGAAGGTCATGCAGGTCCCAGTCTTGGAGATGCGGCTAATTACTTCAAGAAAGTTGGGTGATGAGAGATGCACAAGAACTCTCACAGCGGATGCACTTGAATTAGCAGGTGGTAAGAAAGTAGGTACTCTTTATCTACTTGTTTCTATTACTGATTCTTCTTTTGTTGTAGAGAGGTGGATTTGTAGGCTTGGTCACATGAGTAAGAAGGAGATGCATGTTCTTAAGAGGAAGTCAGATGTGTTTGATAGACTTCAGAACTGGAAAGCCTTGGTGTTCTTGGAGGAGATGACGGATAGAGTTCAGTGGATGGGACTGGATAATTCTGAGCAGGGCAGTTTGGACATGGGTTTTGATTTAAAGGAGCTCGTGGGTAAAAATTCATCACTCACAGGTGAACATAGTTACTGCCATTAGTTAAGGGGAATCGACGTCGAACAGACAGGTGCTGATGTCAGTCATGTGCAGATCGAAGCCAGTGATGTTAGGCAAGGTAAGATCGATGTCAGTCAGGAGGACTGATGTTAGCAATAGGTAAGACTAAAGTCAGTCACAAGGACCGACATTGGCAATAGAGACACTGATGTCAATAGGGTCGGTAGTCAGGATAGGTGCATGGGAACTGATGTCGATCGGATGCAGACTGTGTAGTGACCGAGGTTGGTCACTGTAATAGATTTTGGGTAGACAACAAGCTGTCAAGGAGTCTCAAACACCCATATGGAGGATTGAAGGTGGTAAGTAAGCCTCAAACTCATTATTCCTCTTCTTTATATTAGTTGCTGACTGCAGAGCAGGAAGGATCCAAGAAATAGTGGGAGCATGGCATGAACAAGTTGCAGGACCAAACGAGAGATTTGGTAGGGTTGTCAGCTGGTATGAAAGCACAGAGATGAATGGATACCTTAGTTAAAGAATAGAGAGAATGGACGCATGAAATGGAAGACCAAGGTATATGGTCTTGAGGAAGCTGCAGGATAGTGGGACAGGGCTGACAGGTGGTACCAAGGTGATGACAAAGCAGGGCTTTAGTGAATGTCAGTATAACCATTGTGTTTGTCTTACCAGGTGGATGATGGTCACAACATTATCCTGTTACTGTATGTGGAGGATGAGCTTGGTGTAGGTTCAGACATACAAGGTTTTGCTGAGCTAAAGGTAAGGTTAGTTCAGTGGTATGTCATGAGGAATTTGGAGCAGCAAAATTCTTTGGCATGGGAGACATGGAAGATCACAGGTTGATTTTGTCTAGTGGGAGCTGATGTGAATCAGGTGTTGGCGAGGTTCATTATGCAGGATGTAGAACCAAAGCACACTAAGGGCTGGACAGTTTAGTGTCTGAAATCACATGAGGTCTTGTACTAGACCTGAGTTTACCCAAGTAGTGGGTGATGTCAGAGAGTTAGGAGCCAATTCGGGGAAGTGGGTTCTCAGGTATTTGAGAGGTACCAATAGCAGGGATTCATGCTATGCAGGGTTAGGGCTTCACTAC
Source organism: Torreya grandis (assembly GCA_037957365.1). Taxonomy (NCBI): domain Eukaryota; kingdom Viridiplantae; phylum Streptophyta; class Pinopsida; order Cupressales; family Taxaceae; genus Torreya; species Torreya grandis. The sequence goes on along the minus strand of JARHVA010001559.1, from coordinate 992,314 downwards.
ATGGGTTTGTAGGTTCAGATGTGGTAGGGTACTCAGATGATAGGTGGTGCACCACAGGTTTTGTGGTGGGTGGTCTTTAAGGTTGAGCTTGAAGAGGGATACAAGCTAGGAAATAGATTAGATGGGGTACAAGTACAGGTACAATGCATCTATTTATCTCCAAGTGGGATATTGTTAGGTTGTGGAGCTAAAAGCTTCACTGATGCAGACATGGAGGAGGTCATTGGAGTAGGTTACTGAAGTGTCACAGTCACCGGCATCGATTAGGCCGATCGACATCAGCAGGGGAAGATAGGAAAGCAATCGACGTCGATCATGGATTGGCCAGCGTCGGTCACCTCCAGGCAGATAGGGATCGACGTCGGTCACCTGTGTGGTTCAGAACTACCAATTCACAGATAGTTAGTTAACAAACTGGTTGTTTGCATGATGAGAGCCAATTTTAGACTCAAAGCTGTGAATCTAATTATTGTAATTAGATGTCTAATTAGTGTTTGGATGAGATCTATATAATAGACTCATGGGCTATATTATAAAGTGTTCTAGTTTTGAGTTGAGCAAAGTTTACTCCTTCTGTGTGTGAAGTGAGCAAGGGTGTTCCTCCTAGTTCCATAGGGGTGTCGAGAGTGTATGATCAGGGAGAGTAGAAGGGTGTGTAAAGTCTAAGAGCTAATCCACCGGGGTACTGGTTGAAGAATCATAAGGACTTGGTGAGGTAAGGACAAGGGTTCTTCAGGGTGTAGAGAAATCTACATGGTAATAGGTGCGTGTGCGAGGTCAAAGGAGATCTGTGGTGGGAGCAAAATCAAAGGTGACAGTAACACATCTGAGAATAAGAGAGGAAGGCAAGGTAGTTCCTTCCATAAGTAAGATCAGTGGGTTACAGGTTGTTGTAGTTCAAGGGAGATCTACTTGAAGTACATTGAGTACTTTTTGGAATGTGTGGAGCACTTGTGGAGTGCATGGAGCACTAGTTGTAACTGGCAGTAGTGGATACTGACTAGTGGAGGTGAACACCAACTCTGTATTTGAGTTGTGTGTTAGGACCGTAAGAGAGAGCTTTGAGGAAAGAAGTACTGTGCACTTGAGGTGTGGGAAACCTCTATAAGGTGGAAGAGCATGGTGTCTCTTTATTGTATTCTTTTCTGTATGAGTATTAATACAAGTTGTGTATTGTCTCTCATATTTTGTGTTGTTTCTGGTTTCTAGTTAATTGTAACTTCTGGTTAATTCTGCATCTTAAGTTGCTTGTATATGGTAATTAATTGTGTGCTTCCTCAGGTTCCTAACACCTCTCAATTTGGGCAGAGTTTCATTTAGATTGTCAGAAAAAGATCATTTTACAATAAGAGAGGGTCTCTTATATATCCACTTCAAGGAGGACTCGAGAATAGTAACACATCATGTTGTGTGGAAAATTGTTAGGAAGACAGGCTGGAACTTTGGGGCATTTTACCCATTTGATCTTCTCAATGCAAATAAACAAGCCATGTAATTGAAAGATTGCAACTTTCAATGTCCACCTGGTGATCCGATCTTGTCTTCATCATTCCTCCTTTTCTGTTTAATTGAATCAGGTCCTGGATTCATTTGTTGTTTTGTCTCTTCCTCGCTTTCTATTGGTCTTGGCCTTGAAATCTATGAATGCATTCTGGTCTATAAATTTCAACTTACAAGGATCAATGGTTATTTTATGGGCTTTAAAATTGACGTTCACATGCCCATCGATGTGCTCTCAACGACTAGTTCACTGTCTTGAATTTGATGTCTTTGGGCACGTCACCCCTTGGTCTTCTTTTGACTTCCTGCTTGGTATTTTTCCATATTGGACTTTCCCTTTTGGGCCTTGAGAAATGAACCATTTTGAGTTGAAATAGCCTCGTGCAAGGATATCTATCCTTTAGGCAGTCTTTAAATGGCCTTTTGGGCTTCTTCAAGTGACCCTTCAGCTTCAGGAAGTGTCTTCAAATTGGCAGCTAAGAGTCCCCTGCAAGGGCACTTGCCCTTCAGGGTCCTTCGGCGGCCATTCGTATATTCCCCTGGGCTTTCCTTATGCTTCCTCCCACAGACATTTTCCCAAGGAAAATTCTCACGAACAAAAAGTCCAGGGAAAATTCTCGTGGATGAAAAGTTTGTGGAAATTTGTTCCACCAAGTCTTTGAAAAAGTCTTCAGATTTTTTGCCCGCATTTGCTTTTTTGATTTATTTTGGACTTTTTGTCCAAAGGAATTCCTCTGAACAAAAATCCAAAAGAATTTTGCCTTAGCCAATTTCAAATGCCTTAAACAAATTTGAAAGAATTACCTTTCAGCTTCCTTGAAAATGACCCTTTTGAAGGGTGATTTTATCAATTAAGTGTCCTCTGCAAGGGCACTTGTCCTTCAAGAAGCTTCCTTTTATATTGAACTATTGCTTTGAACTTTGACGATGAACCATTCCATTGAACCAAGACATTGGACCAATTGGTTGAACCAAAAATGGTTCAAGCCGATGGTTCAATTTGAATGAACCAAGTGAATGAACTAAGCATTGAACCAAACATTGAACTTGCCTTTGAACCATGTCTTTGAACCAAAATGTTGAACCTTTTCATTGAACCAACCGTTGAACTAAGTTTTGGTTCAACGGTTCAAACAAAGCTTTGAACTGACTGACGAACCATTTGATTGAACCAAAAGATGCTGAAACAAAGGGAATTAACCACTCGAGTGAAATAAAGCATTGAACCGCTTGGTTGAATCAAGCCATTGAACCTTGTGTTTGAACCAAGGCTTTAAACCATTCTGTTGAACCAAGACGTTGAACCAAGATTTGGTTCAATGGTTCAAACAAAGCCTTGAATTGAATGACGAACTATTTGATTGAACCAAAGGATGAACTGAGTGAATGAACCAATTGAGTGAACCATTTGGTTGAATCAAGCCATTGAATAGTTCCTTTGATTGAACCCACCATTGAACCACTTCATTGAACCAAGCTTCGAACCAAAATGGTTCAAGTCGACGGTTCATTTGATTGAACTGAAGCGATGAACTGAGCGAACCATTTGAATGAACCTGCATTTGAACCACTTCATTCAACCTTGAACCCATTGAAATTTTGAACCAAAGTGGTTCAATGGTTCAACGGTTCAATGGTTCAAGCCGCCTTGATTTGGCTAAGTGTTTGGAAGCCGAAAACGATTGAATTTTGAACCTTGATGAAGCACTTAACACTTGCCAATGATGTTGAACCTATTGAACATTGAACACATCTACAGAGTTTGTAGAAACCAAGTCCGTAGAAATCAACCTATAAAAACCACTGATCTTGACCTGCAGATTTCGTAGATTTCTCTTCTTGTTGAGTCCGTAGATTCAAGCCTGTAGAGTCTATAGATTCAAGCCTACAGAGTTTGTAGATTTTTTGAGAAGCTTGTAAAATGAGGAATTTGAATGTCCAGGACAAATTTTGGAAATGGAAGAGACAAATTTTGGTTTGGAAGACCAAAATAGTTCAAATGTTGTCCTAAAAATGAGTGATAGCTTTTTGGGGACAACAAAACACATACCATTGATCTTGATCTAAGTGATTAAACACACATCATTGATCTAATAAATGCATGATCAAATACAGAGCATTGATATGTTCTTTATACATCTGATTGATTATGGGCCATTGATCTACTTGATTTTTCACCACAATTCTGACACTTATCACCTTATTATTCCATGTTAGGATCCTTGGCTTATTGACTTGATGCTCACTGCTAGATCTACTTTTACACAATTGAACATGTGCCATAGATCTTTGATCTTGACTTTTTGAATTTGGGCTTTAATACAAATCATTGATTAGTATTTTTACATAATAACAAGGATCATCAATCTTTGATCTAGAGAAATTTTAACTTGATGACTTTGGATGAATACCCGCGTACCATTTATCTTTCTCCCAAGCTTCTAAGATTTCATCACTTGGTAGCACCATGTTTAATTCATTCATGTGAATATTAAAATCAAAGAATAAGGATTCAAGATATATAAAGACTTAGGATAAATTTTAGACTAAATTTTTAACGAATTAATAAATTTGATTAAGACTTAAGCTAAAATTAAGCTAAGTCTAAGATATAATAAAGTGAACTTATGAAAATATGAACCCATTTAATAGGAACTTAGGCTAAAATATTTATACTAAGGTTTTTTAACATTATTTGAACTCGGATTCAATTTATTAATTAAATACCAAAGGTTAATATAATAATTTGAATGAGATAATATAAAATAACCAAGGGTCAATTTCACACTAAGGCATAAAGCCATGAACATTTATTCATTCAAAATGAGGATCTATTGAACCCATAACATGGAAATATAGGGTCCAAAGATTAGTAATGTTAGATAAGATCAAATAAATATAATGTGCTAACATACCAATGTAAGCTAAAGACAACATGATATTCAAATAATGCATTTTGATCAAGTTGAATGTCTAATTTATAGCATAATTTGAAAAATTTGAACAGGGTCCTCATTTTTCAGAAATGGGGGTATGTTAACCTCAACAAATGGTAACTTATGGGGGATACATTACAATATGTTAGAATTCAGATACTCTTGGTTTAAAATAGTAATTAGACTACTCATTCCACATGATAAAGTACCATTATTAATATTAATTCATAATTAAAACAAGTCTTACAAATGCAAAATTAGGATCAAATATCAAAACTCAGTCATGTTGTGTGTGCTTTGATTCATTTACTAATTACCATGGGATTTAGAGAACAAATTTTAGATTTCATGACCTTAATCATTAGCATAGACTTATATCATATTTAGATATTCATTATGAATCATAATTTACAAAAAGGGAAGGGTTGGGCATTGTTTTACTACCAACTAGGTGTCTATAGTCCAGAAAAAGATACCTTTGGCTCTACTCTAGGCCTTAATCCACTGCCAGTCAAGCATCCATAGCCCTGGTGGAGGTTACCAGAATCACCTTTGCTTAGAAATCTTTTATATTTTCAATAAGAATTTTATTTTGTATTTTTTAACTATATTTAGCTTTCCAACAAAGGTTGGGAACTAGAATTAGCTAGGTTTTAGGATTTTTGTAAAATGTTTGATTTTCAGACAATCATCCTTAGTCATAGACTTCATCCCAGACAATAATGTTCTTTAAGTGTTAACATGACTTTGTTCTAATAATATAAAATTTCACTCAAATTTATGTAATCCTTATTAAAATCAAATTTAGATCAAAATAAGGTTTAATATTTTCAAGAACAATAGTCTGGATATCAATCTTCACCAATTTCTCAAAGACCTAACATCAAGCTCAAAACTTCCAAAAATCCATGATCAATCAATATTTAAGAGTCATATATGCATTTTTGGTTTATGAAGTTCTTTTGAGCATTTAGATAAATTTAGAGCTTGAAAACCTGGCTTGGAAAAGACTTATTGAAAGCTAGAGAACAAAACAAAGAAAACAAACACACAATAAGAAAACAACTATTTACAAACACTATTTAAAAATAAATAACATGAATAAAACTAATCTATACCTACCTACACAAATTTTAACTAATTTTATAGATTAATCGATAAAGAATTCATCAATTATTACCTGAGTATAACAATTTTGACTTGATTTTTTTGACTAACCAATAGACTAAAATAACAAGCTTTCCTCTAGGATCAAATGGAAAGCTATTTAGTTTACCATAGAACCTTGAAACATGATTACTTCCTTTTGATGGTATCTTCTTGCAAATAGGAGCACTTACATGTTTATGTCTTCTAGATGATGTAACTTGACTTCCTATCTCCATTCTCAAGTACATGGATTGAAGATATGGATCCAAAATTCAATCATCTTCTTCCCAAATTCTTATTTTTGACATTAAGAATTCTAAATCTGATTTATTCATAGATTGATCATAACTTGTATCATTCAATAATTATGTTGGAAAATTAACTGGTATGTTTGGATTGATGTCTTCATTAGGTTCCATTTGAGGTGGGGATGGACTATCAATCTTTGCACAAAAACTCTCCAAGTCATCCCAAAAAGCCTCTTCATCATGATCAATTGAAAGGATATGAAATTCATTTGCATTATTACCATTTGAAACATGTTGATCATGCATTTCTAACCTTTCATTGGAATGATATGAAAATTATTGATCTACGAAATTTGCTTCATCTTCATCTTTTGTAAATAATGGCATCTCATCTACCCAATCAAGATCTAGCTCATCTTGCTTTGGCATTTTCAGAATAACATTTCTTTCTTAAATCTTTTCAATTTCATTCAAGAAATCATGGTATAACTATTGCCAGTGATCATCTTCTTCAAGAATATTCTATATTTCAACAATGATTCTATATGAGTTGTCCTCATGGTTGTCTTTTGAAGAAAGATCAGCTTGTATTTGATCTATATCAACTACTATAAGTTATTGATAAATCTCTTGTAACTCATCTTCTTTACTTGCAAGTGTCCTAATTATGATGTTCTATTGATCTTCAATTCAAACCCCTTTTAAATCTTCAAGAACATCATTCATCTTAGCCACAACTTCTTCAATTTATTTAGAAAGGATAAGTTCTTTCTCCATAATTGGCATAATACATCCTTGAAAGTATTCAACAAAATGATAAAGTTCCAGAGATGTTACCATAGATACATGATTTTGCTCATGGGATTGATCATATTGAACAATTATCACTTCATCTCTCTACATTATCTATTGAATAAATTTTCACGAAGGAAAGGATTTGGGCTTTTAAGGAGGAAGGACTGGAGGCTATCTAATATTTGGATTACTCAATGGATGATTATTCTTTAAATACTATTGAAAAGCATGAATCTCTTTTGAAGTATCTTCAGGTTCATTCTCATCTTGAAAATGAAAATCAAAGTTCTCCACCATAAGAGTTTTTTTGGAAAAATTAGATGTATCTAAAGAACCAGATGTCCCTACAACATTATCTTTGTTAGGTACAACATCAACTCTATCTAATTCATCTTGATATGTTACAAAATTATACATAGTCTCATTCACCATGTTTTGCAGTTATATGAACCCTATAATAATTAGGTAAAGTTACATCATAGATGTTTATTTCATGTATGTTCTTAGTTTCGTATTTGTTATTGTCATTGTGAAAACTATTTGTAGGTTTTTTTAAACTTTTGATAATAATTGTTTCTATTTGAATTCTCCCCATTATTATTTACTTGTTTTTGTAACTGAATAAAATTAGTGCTCAATTTTTGAACCATTTTCAATATAGAGTCATTTAATTCTTAGATGCCTCTAAATTATGAACTTGAGTACAAATACTAGTTATTTTCACCATATCTCATTGATCTTATGGATGATATCCACTTATAGTGTTATTTAAGAATCCTATGTTTTGACCAGGATGAGCATGATTCAAAGGTAATTGGTTTAAAAATAGATTTTGATTCAAAGCATACATGTTTTGATTAGAATTTGGGATGAAATTCAGGATATAAAAATTAGTATTGACATTAGGAATAAAATATGCTAATTGACCTTGGGGTTTAATTTGATCATTAATTGTCACTGCTTCAACATAGGCCAAAGCTAATGTATATATAACCCTAACAAATATTTTTTCAAAAACATAGAAGTCATTGGATCTAAAGCATCCTTATAAATATTTAAAGCTAAAGATTCAATAGGGATATAAGGAGATATAGTTCTACTAAACATATTTTGAAATCTAGCATTGAAATATCTAATGGTTTCATTTGAATCTCTCCTTACAATAGTGAATTGTTGATAAAGGACACAAGGACTGATGATCTTTTCAAACTGATCAATGACATAATTTTTGAAATAATTCCAAATGACAATGTAATTTTTAGTAAGATTAGTAAACCAATCATATTCTGCATCTCTAAAGGTAAAAGGAAACAATCCACAAGCAATATCTTCATGAACAACATTTAACAATCTTAAAGCAGCCTTAAAAGATGTGATATGTTCTTCAGTAGTAACAACATCTATAGGAATAAAAGAAGGTAAATATTTCTCAAGATTTCAAGGTATGTCATGTAAATAAACATGCACATTAATTGAAGATCCACCTAACCAAGACATACCTTGATGAGGATTGAATATAGGAGCAACATGAACAAGTGAAGTAGGTTGAGATTTAGAAACTCTACACTTACCTTTATCTACTTTTGCTTTCCTATGAATTTCCAAAGAAATAAGATGTAACCTTGTCTAATACCTTGACCTAGTTATTATTCTTGGCAATTCTAGCTTTTAAACTCTGAATCCTATATAGAATATGATGTAGAAACCTTATCTTTGCAAAGACAAAAGATTAGATTTGTATGTTAAGGAAACTTTGCACAAATTCATACAAATATTTCAAATAAAAACTATATTTAACTATATTATCTCAAAGACATATCCAAACTTGTGAATATGAGTGATATTTACACTTCTAATTTCAATAAACTTAAATTTTTAAGGAACCAATCAATATTTGAACAAAATTGCTATCACTAGCTTCAAACACATTAGATTCACAAAGATTAAACAACCTTTACAATAATTTATCATAAATCTTCAAAGAATATCCATCTTTAGCTATATAAGCCTAAAGATTGGTCTAAAACCATGAATATTAGTGATCTTTATAGAATTAATCTAAGAAAAACACAATTCTACAAAGGATCAACTAATCTTTGAACAAAATTTACTAGAATTAGATCAATAATACTTCAAATTCTCAAAGCTTTAGCTAAGATACGCCCTCCTTCTATCACCAATTTTGATTGTTGATGCATGAAAGTATATCATAGGGGTTATATAGTGTTTAAAACACTTCTCATTTCAAGATTCAAACAATCTTTTTTAAGAGTTTTTGGTTGTGATCTCCTTATAATCTATAGTGGAGTAGCAGTCTGGTTGTGAACTCCTTATAATCTATAGTGGAGTAACGGCCAAGCTAAATGACTATTTCACAAAATGATCATGAAAATGGTTGTTGAGAGTAACTATGGTCCTAAGGCCCTTTTAAAGATTTAAAGTAATTTGAACTAAATCTAATGAATGATGATCAAAACCTAAAGTCTAAAACTTAATCTAACATGAATATTTATAATGAGAGATTAAACTACAATGATTTGATCAAAGAAAAGAGAAAATAGGTACGGTAGTGTAGAAAGAAGGATGTTTCTGATCTCCAGTCTAGACATCATGACAAAGCTTTAATTTCATCAAAGACATGCATTCAAACCATCATATGACATGAAATTTCCAAAAGCAAATATCTTATCATATACTAGGAAAATATCTAAAGATATTTGAAATAATGCAAATAAGAAATCAAGTTCACTTTAAATATCTACTTTCACAATAAAATTAAATTTGCACATCTTTAAAAAAAGGAAGGAAAATAAAATGAACCTAAAATATTTTAGTCAACCTAACATAAGATCAAATTAACTACTTTGCATTAACATATGCACATCTAGAATTCATATACGCAATTCAAATGTGAACATCAAACTAGATATTTGAGGAATCAACCATGATAACAAACAAACAAACAAATATGAGACAATCTTTGTAGAATTCCCTTACTTGCATTACTTGCTCCAAAATTTACATAAAAGTTTTTCTCTAAAAACTACCTCCTATTTACAATGACAATACCTCCTTTTATAGGTAGCCTATGAGTATGTCAGTTAGTAATATCGAATGAGAATTAGCCAAGTGTCAAAGATATTATCCTTTTACAACACTCTATAACTAATGACACTTTCAATTGTGACTAACCTATAAGCTATGTGTGTTACAAGTTATACATAATTTTACAAAATATAATATTCCCTTTTCAAATGATATAATGTTTTATTTAAAAATAATATACTAAGTGATATTGATCATCAATCAATTTTAAATTAATGATTATATCCATGAACAACTCTTCTTCTTACCCTACCAACTCTTTGAAGACAACATCAGCTCTATCCAAGGCTTCCTTAATGCTCTTAACATTGCCTGTCTTCTCATTTGATGACAAGATCATGTCCAATATATGTTTATTATCAGTACCTGTAGTGCCTTAGCTTTTATTATTTACCTATTAGATGAATTGTGTATCCTTGTGTTGGAACTCTTCATCAGTTATCAAGCCCATAGGACTGAGAATGGTTGGATTATTGATCAAGATTCCTAGTAGTTTCACCATTTTGTTCTCTAATTTTTTTAAATCATTAGAGATACCTTTCATGCCTTTGGACCATTTATTCACATCCCTTATCTTCTCCATCAAAATTATCATAACCATATTTAAATTTGACACGCTTACTATTTTGAGCTCAGGAATCTGGGCTTTTATTAGTATATTGATCAATTCCTTTACCTTATTATCCAAATATTTCCATTGATTGAATTGTTTCATAGCCATGGAATGCTATTTATTCATTATAGACACCTAAAATTGGCCACTGATAACCTTCAACCAGGGTTTTGACAAATTTCCACCAAAATGTATAATTTAGCCTAAAAACATTGAAACACATTAAAATATTTGAAACTAACATATTCAAGTTCCAATTTTGGCCAAGGTTTCCTTAATTAGGGAAATTAAATTTATGGGCCAACTAACTTTGATCATATCATTTCCAGTCAAAATGCCAATTTTGCACCTGGGTGCTCTAGAGTGCTCTTTTCTGTCAAATATCTTACACAAGACGTGCATTTGTTATTTGGTGTTGATAACATCCTAAATGAAATAATGTATCCAACACATATTAAATTGCATCCTAATTCCAATCCTATCAAATTGTTGGCCAATAACAAGACATTCTGACCAATTTGAGTAATTTGTACACAAAGAGCACAGTTTGCATCAAAGTGCTTAATTATGCTTAAGAGATAATTAAACCAAATCATGAGCATAATTAGGAATTCCATGGAACTTTTTGAATAATTTTTTTTTGGAAATTAATATTAAATATCTACATCATCAAATGACATCATTTCTTTGGAAAACACCCTTAGGCCATAAATGCATAAAATATCAGGATTAAGCCACCTCATGCCTCATTAAGATCCTCCATGCCTCTTTATTGCCTCTCTATCCCAAATATTTATGAAGGCATTTATTGATTTTTGAATCAAAAATTGAATGTATTTTAGCCACACATCTTCATCTTAAGATGGATGGTTTAGGTTCATTTTGACCATTTTGCAAAATCTATAAATAGGAGGCCTTGTCTATTGAATTTTAAGATTAAAGAATGAAAAGTTATAATGCTAAATTGATTCCAAAGCCTCATGCAAATTAGTGTTATTAATACCAAAATTTTGATCCAAGCTAAGCCAAAACCAAACATGGTGCCAAGAGGAGATGAAGGTAGCCACACTCCATTGAAGAAGATCTCTTGAAGCACAAGCCAAGCAAACCACTTTAACAAGTCATTTGGAGCATCCAAGGAAGGTAATATATCATTTTTATTTTGTATTCTATTTGTGTTTTCCATTGAGTTTTGTTAACTAATCTCTCCCTAGTGTCTAGGCCTAGAGATGTATGCTAGTTAGTTTTTTTTTTGTCAATTTGTTTTCATTTTGGAACTAACACGATACTAATAACCTCTCTTGATTTAAATTCCTAGTTCACATATTGCCACACCCAGTGGGACTAGATGCATCCCACATATGAAGGAGAGCTTGAGGCAACTTTAAAATTTCAATTTGGATTTTTAAAACTCTTTCTAAGTCATTTTCTAACTTGGTTTAGCCAGATTTTTACCTTCACAAGTTTACACAGGTAACCGTTAATGGTTAGAGGAACTACCAACAGTTGAGTAAACCATTGAAGGTCAAGTGAAACCATTGATTGTCAAGTATAACCATCACTGGTCACTATTTTTTTTTTAAAACATAGTCTTGAGAGCTAATAGACCATTTTAAAATGCTTGGTTTGGTTTCATACAGACTCCATTTTTTATGATTTTTTTTAAAACCACATGTTTTATCCTAAAGTTTCAGAGTCTAAGATTAGTTTAGCTTCAAGTTTCATATGTTTTTCAATTTTTTTTAAAAATCTAATTAAAATTTTCTAAGCTAACACATTTTCTTTTGGGGTGATGCCTTAAGGGTATATAGGTAACTGGTATACTTTGAATTTGTTAAAACATGCTATTTAGACATCTTTTGGATGCTTTAAAATGAATTAGGAACCTTGTTTTGGTGTTTTGTGAAAATTTTAGATGCTTAAGTTAATGATTTTGATAATTAATCTTTCAAAAGTTACAACTTAAGACCAAGGGGTCAAAATAACACCACCTAAATTTTCAATTTGGTGTTTAAATTGAATTCACTTGTCAAATTTTGTCTTCAATAGTTGTTAATTAGAACTTGATTAACAAGAAGAGGGATGTTACATGTATGATCTTCAATTTTTCCCCTTTAGGTAAACCTTGTAATGAAAAGTGTCATCCTTATTTCACACATGCCTAGTCCAAGGCATAGAAAGAATGTCATCTAAAGCACTCCTCAAAAACTCACAATAGTTTGGGTGATCTTAAAAATGACCTTAAAGTCTTTCTCTTATGTCTTTTATTTCATTGCATCTTGGCTTATGAGGGTGACTTCATCACCTCCCATAAGTTATATAAGGAAAATTTTACTTGGAATTTCATCTCTTGGAACTAACTTCATCCACTCCCACTAGGATCAGAGGTTTGAGTGGTTAAACCACCTTCTAGTGTTGGAGTTGCACATGGGACGTATCTACACTTTGGACATTATACTACACTAATCAAGTGATGGATATAGTTATTTCAAAAAATATTATACCTTTTTACAACAAGCCAAATGACATGGACACCTAATTATGTGCTTTTTTTTTCCATCATGACGTGAAATTCATTGTATAATTGATCCCTTTAGACATTCAAAAACTTGTAGATCTTAGACAAATCCTCACTTTCCATGAATTGTTTCTGGTGCAAGGTGTGCCTCAAGGTCCATGCCATAGTACTATCATTTGAGAGAAGAGGGTTGTAAAAAAATTACTATATAATGCACATTTTACTTTTCAGATGAACACTAAAAGCCTCTTAAATGATGTATATTGATAGATTCAAACAATACCAAACAACCTTATCAATTTAGGACCTAATAGCAATTAATTGGTTAGTTTTATCTTAGATTTAAGTCTTGTTTGGAGTCAAAACTTGGTGTGAACAAATGATACAAAACAAAACACATAGTCCTCATTTTCCTTTAAACAAAGAGGCATTATGCTGCCCATGTGAATCCTCAATTTACCTTGTTCAAAGTTCATCAAAACTTGGAGTCATATTATCCACTTAGTACACTACCCAATTGAGTCTAGACTTCTACCAAATATTGTTTAAGTCCTTCATTTATAACTTAAATTTGAAATTGCACCTTCATAATTTCATATGGTTGATGTGTTAAGTGGGTTCACCATTTGCACTAAACTTGAGGGAACTTGGGTTATAATTCTAATTTGGGTTAAAGGTCATTTAAGAGTCATAATCATTATCACCACTTGATAGACTTAAGTCATTTTGTGTTAAATTCTTACACTTTGAGTCTATTCACCAAACCTTTTAGGTTACCATCCTATTTCCATTGAGGTCATCTAAAAACATACCTTTTTGCCTTATAGATATTGTCAAATCTTTAAAGGTATATATGTCATTTCAGTTAAGAAAGGTAGTGTTACATTGCCAAATTTGTGAGAAACCATCTTTGCCTTAGATAGTTTTTGAAACAAACATTTCGTCACATCTTTTGAGTAGTTTAGCATTGTTACACTTCCCAAAACATTTCAAACATTGTTTCATAGACTTTTGTGCATAGAGTTCAAGTTTGTACACATTTTTTGAGCCAATCCAAGTATACCTTTTGCGAATCTTTATCTAGCATAGTTACATTGTTCACGTTTATCTAGCCTATTTGTCAAAAGAACAAAGCTTTATACCATTATTCATGAGAAAAAAAAGTATCTCTAAAATGCCTTTTGTTTCATACCTTATACCTATTGGATCAATTTCATGTCCAAAAGTCAAATGCATAGTTTTTGTTAGAAGTGTTTCAAATTTGTTAGATTAAAATTTCATCTATTTTCAAAGTCTAGATTTTGACACCGTTTTGGCTAAGACTCCTAGCACATGCCTTGTTTGAGCCTAAATTTTGATGCCACATTTGGCCAAAAGACCTAGCAATTTTATATTTCCTAGATTAGAGTAATTTGAAACACTTCAAACTTAGAGTTTGGCATTTTGATTTTTAGTCCATTTATTTAATCTTTTTGTATAAGACGTGTAACGATAGATACTTAACGTTATCTTTTTTTATCACAAATCATTGCATAAAACTTTCCATCCTTTGGATGAATCTAGACCAAGTTTGAACATCATCTTTTAGAGTTTGTAAAACTTTCTTCCTTTTTTATCGCAAAACATTTACTATGGATCCCAACATGTATTCTTACACTTATATTGGACTCATGTATAATATAGGCATTAGTAATGTGATTGCATAAGAAGAAATGGTACAAGACCCCTATGAAAATATTATTACTTATGAGACAAATCCTTATACCTATTATAATACTCAAATAGGGGCACAAAACCAAGATTCATTGGCTAACTATTTGGTTAATACCCCACCATATTCAGAATAAGACCAAGAATAAACTGCACAATACCTAGCTATGATACCCATAGTTGAAGAACTAATTCCTCAATAATCATACTCTATTAATATGCCTTCCATGTATGATCCATTTTTTCTTAGCGCCATTTTTTAGAAAACAAAGATGAGATTTTAGTTAGATCCATAGAAGTAGGGACTAATTTTTCAGCAAACTTCCCTCATGAAAGTTTACCAAGCATAGTAAGAATGCCTCACAATAGATTGTATAGTCAAAAAGGCTCTACTAGCAATCCTTTAACTCTAGTCCAAATGATGTATCAGGACCCTAATATGCCTAAAAAAGGAAAGAACATCATGGAAGACCACTTTAACCAAATGTAGATAGCATATCAAACCTACTTGAATCTAGTGCATAATTTCAATTAGATGACCATGGTGAGTAAACCTCTTATTGAATTAGTTACTTCAATAGGAGTTTTGATAGAGTTAACTGGTCAAGATAATTAGAGTTCAAACCCATTCATGCACAACACTTAGGTAGACAATTTGTTGCATATGTTAATTATCAAAGAAGTGTTTTATGCTTTTATGTAGAATAATGAACAAAACATAGTGGACAATGCATAAGCAACATCCAATCCAAATAAAAGTGGTACTAATATAAAAATAACTAGTCAACAACATATGCCTTTAGTTAATACCATGAGTGGATCTATAAACCTAAGAATGAGAGATTATACACCCCAACCTCAACCAGCTGCTTCATCAAACACACAACCAACATGATTAGGTAGTCAACTAGTAATTAATGTCATGCCTCAACAATAGAATGTGATGAATCCTATTACTATTTAATAGGTTGTGAGCAAAATTCCATAACAATAGGCACAAATGAATATATCGATGAAGCATAGGATGAACATATTTCTACCTCAACAAGGGGAAACTAATGGTCCACCTCATCAGGTAGTAGCAAACATACCTTCTTCTTCACATACCAACATGCCAATTCAATACCAAATGATGTTTAATTAACAAAATATTCATGTTGGTCAATGATAGGTGCCAAATATCCAACATTCATCCACTTCCCAATCAAGATTCACACAACAAGGGGGTTCCAATGTTTCTCAAGTACCTACTAGGCAACAACTACCTTTTATTCAAAATATACCACTCATTCAGAGACAAGGTCTTGGTTCATAAGTTCCCACTCAATAAAAGGTTTGAGTAGTCAAAAAAAAATCCCTATTCAACCATAATATGCACAATATAGTTATATCCCTCCATCCCAATCTCAAAATCCTCCAATTCAAACCTTCATCACCAACCCAAACCCAAATATCACTCAATCAAATGTACAATTTCAACAAGTACATTCTAATCCATGTATGCATATTCTTGGTTCATTCCCCAACCAGTCCACGTATAACAAATGCCCCCATCATACCCTGGCCAAAGTGCTTCACTTGTGACCACCCAACCATCTACCTAGGCCAAATTTCCCCTTTAAACCAATGTTCCCTCCAATTTCCTATCCCAAGAATTGCAATAAACGAAAGATGCAATTATGGCCATCCAAGTGGGGAAACATGTTAAAAAGTTTAAGTTAGATGATGTGTGTTCCTATCCTTTTAATTGGAGTACTTACAGATTCCATTTCCTCCAAGATGTGAGCCACCAAAGTTTGATAAATACAAGGGGAAAGGTGACCCCAAAGCCCATTTAACTAAGTTATTTGTTGCATTCCAACTAGTGGCATATAGTGATATTGCCCTTTATTGTTGTTTCTAGGGAGCTTAGTTGGATAAGCCTTGGATTGGTTCTTGAATTTGCCTAAGAATTTAGTAACTAATTTTGATGATCTTTTAGATAAGTTTGTGCAACACTTTTACTATAATCTCGAGCATGAGATTTCACTAGTTGATTTGATGCAAGCTAAACAAAAATATTGTGAGAGTTTTGCAAGCTATTTACAGTGATGGAGAACACTTACAAGTTGATTCAATTATAGTTTACCAGATAAATAATTAGCCATTGTATTCACTAAAAATTTTCATAGTGAGATATTCTATCATCTAGAACTGCAGTGTGCACATACCTTTAAATAAATCATTGACAAAGATTTATTGATAGAGTGGGCACTGGTAAATAAAGTAGTTATCAAGATTAAATAAACTAATCATAACTAAGGTACCAATCAAGGAAATGGACAAAACCAACATCCAATCCAAGTACAAGTATCATAATTGGCACAGGCCAATAACCAAGATAGACCAAAACAATTTAACCATAATAGGAATGTTTTGGGAAATGGAGTAACCAAGTCACATCATTTCTAAATGGTATGAATAGTGTTTTCTCAAATTGTACCACCTTTTCAACTTAATCCTATTTGATAACCTCTTCAACCAACACTGCAAGCACAACAACCCATACCCATGCAATAAATGCCACAACCCTTATCATTGTAAAACCCACTTCCAAGAAGAACTGTGCCCACACATCATGTTTTTAATGACCTTGGAGAGCCTATTGAGTTTGTATTTTGAAAAATTTCCATCACTAATTTGATTAGTTGGCCTATACCAAAGCATTATTTGTAAGGCATTCCTTATCCTGATTGGTACCATGAAAACGAATTCTATGAATATCATCGGGTCAATGGGTACAATTTACGAAGATGTGTGCAAATTAAGCATTTGATTGAGAATATGTCAGAGAATGGGGAGATAAAATTGGATAATGGTGCTTCCACCTATAATCAAACTCTTAGGATTTATCAAAACCCTTTTCCCCAACATAACAATCAGTAGTAATAACATCAACAACAACAACACTAGCTATTGTAATAACAAAATCAATAACATCAAAATCAAAGGCTGAACTAATAGAACTAGTAGAACCAACAGAATCAAAAATAGAACCAATAACATCAGAACAATGGACAAAACCAAGGTCAAAATGGTAACAACCAACAAACCTACCATGTAGTTACACATGACTACAATAGGGTTGTAGGTCATATTGCAGGGGGTAACGTTAATACCATCTCCATTAATCCTAGATTGAGCACCAATCAATATAGACCATTGATAAACAATGCCATTGAACTAAATTACATGGATAATCCTTTTTTTAACATGGGACCACATGTAGGTGAACCAACAAACCAAGATTTCCACTTTTGGACCTTATATTGATAACTCATCCTTACCTCGTGACCACATACAAGTGCACTAGAAATTGAGACTTGTCCTATTTGGCCCCACACCATTACCACCATTTATTAGCAATCATGGTCTTGTATTTAATCTCAATTATGTAATCACAATTTTGAGATCACAAATTACCATCCCAAGCCCACATCTATCTCCCATTTTTCCCATTATCCAGCCAGCTATTCAACCTCAAAATAATCCATTTACCACTGACCCAAAAAATAATTTTGATATCGTGGAACAATTGTAGAAGACACTAGCCTAGATCTCCATTTTATATTTATTACGAACATCGAAAATCCACAAGAAAATTTTGAATGAGTTCTTAACCCAATCCACTTTTTCTAGTGACATATCCCCTAATAAGTTTTAAGCTTTGGTTAGATACCTAGCTCCTGCCCAACAAGTCACATTCAACCAAAGTAATATATCTTCCCTTAGCCGGCTCTATAATAGTCCATTGTACATAATAGTTTATATAAAGTGGAATAAAGTGAAACATGTGCTTATATACAATGGATCAGGCCTCAACATAGTGTCTCTAAAGCTCATCAAGCTTCTTGGGTACACAATGGTAGATCTTCAACAATAAATGATAAATATCAAAGCATATGATAATCAGGAGAGAGAATCATAAGGCACCATTAGCTTGCTAGTTATCATTGGAATTTTAAGCCATGATACACTTTACCATGTGTTTGATCTTGAGTTGTCATTTATTATGCTTCTAAGTAGGCCTTGGTTACATGATATTCATGCAGTCTTGTCAATGTTACACCAATGTATCAAGTTCTTCCACTTAGGGATGGAAGTAAATATTTCAAGAGATTTGCACCCATATGAACACTTCAAGCATCTTGAGGTTGAGTTTCAAAGGTATAATTACCAATACAACATGAATCCAAATTATAAGTAGGATAAAAAAAAAGACCATACTTATTGATTCTCCAAAGGACAATTGCATAGATCCTAATACCTTGGATTCCCTTTCTCACATGCTGCTTTTTGAAGCTTCCAATCATTACACCATTTTAGCTAATGGCCCAAGAGAATATTTAATGCATGATACCTTTCATATTTCCAATATTCCTCAGGCTCCAAAGACCTTTGGAAGACCTAAAGTTACCCCCACACATGCATTGGTAATAGAAGAGAAAAAATAAAGGACCTATCATGTTTGTACCAGCATCTAGCCTAGAACCAGACCCTCTTGAGGGAGATGAATCATGGTTATACAATGAAAACCAAGCTGATTATTATAAAAGTGCAAAGTATCATATTCCCAATAGGATCATGGATAATCAAGACTATGAAGGAAGAGGCCTCAAACCGAATCAACAAGGAACCATTGAGCTAATTTTCATGACCAAATATAAAAGACCCTATGAACTTGGATTTAAACTACCTGGGGGTGACCCCATGTATCTTATTTGCATTCCATCACCGATGACTAGTGATGATTATGCTAACAGTGAAGCAGAGCCTGATCATAGCCTTATCTTTGATGAACTAACCAAGACTAACCTATTTGATAATAATGTCATTTGTACCCTTACCCAAGTCATTCATCACAACCCATTGCCATTATACTATCCCCAACTGATAGATTGGGACCAACAAGAATCCAATTTACCAATTGATGAGTTTTAGAATGATGAGGCATTCTGTGATTTTCTAGGACTTAGAGACAATGTTTTATTAGGAGATTATAAATCAGGGTTCTCAATCACATTAGATCTTAAAGCCTATTTTAGAGAGTGGGTGAACACCCTTAGCCAAAAACAAATACATAAAACATTGAGGTTCCAAAGTGAAAACCTCTTTGAGGTGATTTCTTACTAGAAAAAAAGTAAAGATAAAGGTCAATGTAGTGGTGAAAACCTATTTCAAGTGCCATTAGATGGGGGTGTTCATTCTTCTTTGAACTTCGACCAAGAGACCACCAACGATGAACTTGCCTATGGATCTAAGTTCAATTTTGAGCAACAAGTGTTTGATCAAATTCTTTAAGAAATTTTTATTGTTTTTGTCACATGCCCAGATCTCACATTAGGAGACTCAGATTCATCATGACTAGGATAATTTGAAGAGCCACTCCTAACAAAAGACCCTAATATAGTCCAACAGTTCAAGTCTTTACGTACTACCCTAGAAGATGGATCAAACCTTCTAGTTGAATATATAATAGAGATAAACATCGAGACTCCATCAGACCCAAAATGAATAAAATTAGGTGCATCCCTCACTGAGGAGGAACATGAAGTCTTTATAGCTCTATTAAGAGAATTTGTAGATATCTTAGCATGGGGTTATTTTGACATGCTAGGTTTGGACCTTGCCTTGGTTTTACATCACCTTATGGTAAATCCTGATGCCAAACTAGTTAATCAAAAGTTACGTAAGATGCATCCTCACATTGATGTATTGTAAAGAAAGAGTTGGAAAAAATCTTTGAAGTAGGATGTAGTCGATCCATTGACTACTCAAACTGGATATCTAATATTATACTTATTAGCAAAAAACCTAAAGTAATCAGAATCTATACTGATTTTTGAGACATAAACAAAGCTTGCCCTATGGATGAATTTTCACTACCTAATATTGATATGATCATTGACTCCATAGTGGGTTATGAGATGCTTTCACTCATGGATGGATTTTCAAGATACAACCATATTAGAATACCACCAGAAGATCAACACAAGACAACATTCACCACTCCATGGGAAACATTCTGTTATGAAGTAATGTTGTTTGGTCTTAAGAATGTCAGAGCTATGTATCAAAGAGCCATGACCATAATATTCCATGATATGATGCATGATATTATTGAAGACTATGTCAATGACATACTAGGCAAATCAAAAACTAGGGTTGACCATCTAATAGTGCTATGTAGAATATTTGAAAGACTATGTGAGTGTAAAGTCTGACTGAATCTAAAGGAATGTGTGTTTGGAGTAACATCCGGTAAATTACTTGGCTTCATTGTGTCTTGTAGAGGCATTGAAGTTCATGTTGGGTGCCTTTAAATAATTCTTACCAAAAACTTGAAAAACTTCTCAGAGATTTTCTTTGGGCCAATTCTTCTCATGGACATGGATTCCACATGGTATTTGGATTACTGTTGCCTCACGTGGGATGTTGGAATTATGGGTCTCATTGACATGGCTCATCAAGGAACTGCCTTATGTGTCAAATGTATTATTCAGGCTTTTGATGAAAATGAAGCTTGAAAGGCATTATTCTGACACTGCATCTCTTTAGGCTTGCCTAAAAGCAAACAACCCTTGAAAGGGCTTGGCTTATCCAATCTTCTTTTCATCAAATCTCATGTTCAAATTTCAGGGTCCTTTGTGGCAAAAAGTATCTAGAAAGCATAGGAAATGATCAAACCATGTCTTCTTTGGAATGGCTCAGGGTTCCAAGATGGGTTGGGTTGTCTGTTAACTCAAACTCGCTATGGTTGTCACCTATTATCAATTTCAATGAAGTCCATCTGGTTGAGGTTCCCTAGATCAATGCTCTCAAGTTGTTTCATAGAGGCATTCATACTGTCCAAAATATTTTTTGCAAGCAGTCTCGTTCTTTGTTATTCTGGGAAGAGGTGAAAAGTAAATTCCAGTTAGCCAATGCTAACATTGTTCTACCTTCAGTGCTTCACAAAAATTTTATTCACTTCGCTCATCCTTGGTGGAAAGACTGGAAGTGGTATGTTGAAACTATGTTTTGTAATTACACCCCCTCGGCTTGGCTATGGATGGCTTACACCCCACATGCCTATGGTGGAAAAGTTTAACACCTACTGGGGTCTGCATTCCTTTGTTCGTACCTAGTGCTTCCATTTTCACACTGTCTGGGAGGCTTGCTTGGAGCCTAGGCTAGCTCATTTTGCTTGGTGTATCTTATATCAAGGCTTACCTATTGGTAGAAAGCTTGTCCAGTTAGGAATTTCCCTTCCCACTTGCCCTTTTTGTGGTCATCTGGAAATGCTCTCTTACCTTTTCTGGGACTGCTCCAAAGCTCAAATGGTCTGGACATGGATTCATGACCTCTTCAGGGCCTTCCAGCCTAAATTATTTCATTAGTAGCATATCCTTTTTGGAGACAAACCTACCTTGTCTTTTAAATATAGCCAATTCTAGCATACTTTTAGAGTGGAGATTATATTTTAGTTATGGAAAAAAAGAAATAATGCAGTATTTAACCATACTTCAGATTGTAATTATTTAGCTTTGAGAAAGTCCTCTATTATTTCTAATGTTCTTTTGCATATACAAGTGCAAGCAAACAACGTTTCCATGGAACTTGGCCACCTCTAGGACCTTCTCACTCATTGGGGAGATGCTCCCTGTGCTATGATGCGAGTTCCTCCATCTCCATCCAGGAAGCACATACTTAATAACAAAATTGTCTTACTACCTCGAGGTGGACATCGACGTAGCCAATCTCAGTGTTGTTCTCACAGTGGCACCTTGTATCAACGTATGACCCCTCTTGGGCAACAACGAGGGTGATTGCCCTGTTGGACAGGTGGTTGGAATGCTCCTCCTTCTCCTCTGTGTCCAGATGCTAGGAGGGTGCCACTTGGAGGTCAGTTGGACAAGTTCCCTGGACTCTCTTTGGGCATTTCTCCTACTCAGACATAAGAATATGACAAGGCTTAGGCTTTTGGTTAAGAGCCAATTCTAGATTGCAATGACTTGCCAAGCTCGGGCAAAGGCCTAATGATATGAATCCTCCGCCTTATGACCTTGCTTTGGCAGCTTAATATTTTCCTTTATGATGTTCTATTGACTTATTCCTAAGTAGGACCTAATGTTGTTTTTGCTTATGCTATTTTTCATTCCTAGACTTGGCATAGTCTGATATTGAAGCGTACATCCATACCCCTTGTTTTTTTTGGTGAATTATTTATATATCTTTTTTGTTAATATATATAAAAATATATTTCATCGAATAAATAAAAAAAGAAATAAACGCATTCAAGAATTTCTAAAGTGTTGATTTTTTCCTTTCTAGTAGTAAAAGCTTTTTGTAAAATTAGGAGAGCTCAATTATCTAATGGACAATGAAAATTGTACTACTAAAAAAACAAATTTAGGATTCAACAAAATTAAAGCAGTCAAAAGCCTATTCTTAAGATTTTTTAATTTTTTTAGATGCCAATTAAAAGATGCTAGAATATATAGTTTTCATTGCATAACCCGGTTGCAAGAACCGCAAAGGTAGGAAACCCAGCTGCAACGGCCGTTGCCAATGGGTTTGGCCGTTTTCTTCCTGTTGTGAAACGTTTCTGCATCCAAATGAAACGGTCTGCCGTATTCTTGGCTCTTCGGACTCTCAGTGGCCAGCAGTTTAACCAGCGAAGAGTCGGCGACGTCAACGTCTTTTTTCCATTTTGCGCCATTGCCGCGAAACATGGAAGTGGCATGTGGACGTCGAGTTCAACCTTTCTTTGCGTACCAATCCGAACAAAGCGGCTTTTTTTTCCCGGCGCTCGGATGTCGGAATGCCAAGTGGGGATTATTTATTTATCTATCTATTGCCTTTATTGGATATTTAGGATGTTTTTATATAAATGAAGTTTTGTCAAAATTTATATTCATCTTTTTGTCAAAATTTATATTCAATTTGACTTTAAGGATAGTATTATAGAAGAAAGAAAAGATAAGTCCTTTTTAAAGTTTGTAATATTCCGCACTTTTTTGGTCATCAAAATAGATTACAATATATGAAACCATTTCATATTCTTAGTATGTTTCATTTTCTTATTTTTTAGTTAACATATTTCTACATTGTTTGTACCTAAATTTTATAATTTTTAATTTCTTTAATATTTTATTTCATATCCACTAAAATTATTAAATAAAAGAGTTAAACATTTAATGAGATAAGGGACAAAGCATGTAATATTCTCTTTTGGAATTCAATGGCATTAATAGAAATGAGTAAATGCTCGAGTTTTATAAGTGTAATTTGTATGTGTATAAAAAATGTCTAATTTGTTTCTTGTGCGACCTCATTTAATCTTAATTTTTCATCAAGTTTCCATTTCCACCACATTTTCTGTTTCTCATTTTTGGTAACGTAGTTTGAAAATAAAAATATTAATTTCATACATTTACAGTCGTTACATCACTCCGTAGATTGCCAAACTACTAGTAATATATATGAATGCAAAAATCTATAAATAGGGTATACATCCTCAAATGGTGGTTGTTATTTGGCTTCGAATTCGGACTAGTTGTAATTTCTTTCAGATTCACAAATTTGAAAAATAATAATAATAATAATAATAATAATAATAATAATTATTATTATTATTATTATTATTATTATAAGTTTGGATATGAAGTCGAATTCGTTGTTAATGTAATTTACCTAATGCTGTTAGAATTGCAAAACTATAGTAATATATATGACTACATAAATATAGAAACAAGGTATGATTCATCAAATTCATGCCTAATGTTGATGTTTCTAATTAGGTTATGAATTCATATTAGTTGTTTTTTAATAAAGGTTAAGGGCAGTGGGGAGGGCGGGGCGGGGGGGGGGGATATTGGGGATTTTTTTGAACTAGGGTCCCCAAACCCTAGGAGAAGATCAAGTACAAAAGATACAAAAGACAAATCCATCCCATCAGAGAAACAACAAAGAGTACAGATAAAAATAGATGCAACATAGCTTCAAAACGACCCAGAAGCTACCTAAGAACTAAATTACTTCAAAATCCCATATACATCTTCCCAGTATGCCTTCATTTTATTAAGATTCATATCTATCCGCGTTAATAAATTTTCATGGTCTATATTTTGTTGGACACTGCTACTTTAGCTCCTTTTTCCCTTACATTTTCCAATATAGCTGCGATTGAAAAAATCTCTGAGGTGAGCCCTGAGTTTTTCCATGTTTTGAATACCTTCATTCATTGTAGCCTTGCTACAATTAACTAAGAAACTTATCTTGTTTTGTGGATTCTCATTGGCTTGCTCAAGTAAATCCACATTGAAGTTCAATTTTTGAATCTAGATGTCCTCCTCTCTCTTTGCCAAGGTTTTAGACAACTTATTGTTCTTGTGCTAAAGGATGTTCATCTTAATCTTTAAGATCATCATTTCCTGCGTGAACCACCTCATAAGAGCTTTTTATAGTTCAAGTTCTTCAACCATTTAATCTGCATTTTCATTTCCTTTGAGGGAGTCGATGAGCTAATTAAAATCCTCATTTTTGTCCTTTTGAACCTGTGATGACTCCCCTTTCTCTATTGTAACAATTTCCTTCTTCTCTTTCTTTTGCTCTAGCCCTTACCCTTCTCTCTAATCTTTTCACCTTTGATGTTAGTTTCATCCAAATCTGCGTTATTACTATCCACATCAAAGACTTTCACCCCCTTTCTTTACCTACATAATCTACAGTCTTTTGTGCCCTTGATTCTCAAGCTTATCTTTATAGTGGGAAATGGATTTAGAAGCACTTTTGAGGTGCTCTTTGATATTGTCCCATTCTTTGATGATCTCTTCTCCTTTCTTTCCAATTTCCTTATCGACAACATTTTTGTTTACTACCAGAAGTCCTATTCGGACTCCCAGGATATTTAATCCAAAATTTCTTTATCTTCCTTATATCCACTAGCCCTTCTTTAGATTTCTCTTGCTATTTATGATGCAATTCTGACATGATTTGGTTCATACCTTTAAAATATTTAAAAATAAGGAAGATAACCCCCTCATGCCTTGGGGTAGAATAGTTCCCATTTTTGAATTTTTGAATAGAGATTTCTATGGATTTAAGAATTAAAAATGGCAGACTAAAAGCTATCTCATGCCTGAAGTAATTGAGCATTCTGAACATAGACCATCTCACCACATTGTATCGATCCTCTAAAGTAACATACTGAATAACATGAAAGATTACCTCAGCATACATTTTGAGAAGGGATTCCATGTCAAAGCCATTATGGAGTTGTTCCAATTGCTCACCTTCTTCCATAAAAGCCTCTTTATCTGGCTTAAATTCTCTATGGGCGTAATAGCTCTTGGTCTCTTTAATAACATGTCCTGTCACATGAGAAATAAGCTCCCCTGTGATGTCGAAAGTGATCCAATCGATAGTAGAAGATCTTTCCTCCCAAGCATTAGCAAACATGATAGAAAGATGTCTATCAAAACCTTCAATTCTCTTCATGAAGCCCATGAAGGCCCCAAACTCTATATTTTTTCCTATCTTCTAGTTGGAGCTTGGATTCGATCCTATTAGGTAGACCCATGCCATTCCTTTTTTTTCACAATAATCTGTACTACCATTTTTGCCAACTCTGAGATCACATTCCATCCAATTAGGGTTGTGTTTGTGAGACAAGTTCTGGACTTCTTCAAGTTTCTTTTCCCTTTCTAGAAACTTCTCCCTAGAAACGTTGAATTTGGTCTCAAAGGGCCTTAATCCCCAATTCTTAATAAACAACTTCCCATCCCCCTTAAGCATTACAAAAAGCATTAAAATGGTAACTGTTATTATAATTGTTTTTACCTTCATTGGTAATTTTTAATATCAATTCCTTAAGGAGGTCATCATGTCCTAACCAAGTTTTGACACCAACATTATTGGCTACCCTATTTGCAAACCAGTCTACAATCCCATTACCTTCTCTGTACATGTGTTGAATTTGCACCTGCTGGAAGGAATTCAAGATGTCTCGAGCTTCATTAATGACATGCTTAATAAACCATCTTATGGAGGTTTTTCCATTTAAGTAATTTACAATGTTCAGGGAGTCACCCTCCACCAATAGATTTTGGATATTTATTTATTTAGCTAGTATGATTCCCCATAAAGATGCCAAAGCTTCAACCTAATGGTTAGTCTTTATACCCATATCTCCCATATAATCCATAATTAAATTCCCTTTAGGGTCTCTAATAATACCTCAACCTCTTGTAATTCTAGATTCCCCTTTGATGCTCCATCAAAATTTAGTTTCATCTAACCCTTGGGTGGAGTTTTCCACTATGTTTTATTTCTAATTTCATCCTTAGGGTTAGGTTTCCCTAAGACAAAAGAGTTTATTTGCCAGTTTTGAGCTGGGATCTGTTCAAAAGAATAAAGATCTTTTCCTATTTTGATTTGAATAGATTTTTAGTTTTCCTTGATAAACATAAAAATTATTTCAGATATAATTTTGTTATTGCACTTCTTATCTTTGAAGATTTTGTTATTTCTTGCTCCCCATATCCCCCATAAAATATGTGGTAGGGTTGGATTCTATAACTTTTTGAGATGGGAATTTTTGAAAGGACAACTTCAAGACATCCATACTTCCATGAGAGAACTAGGTTGCACCCATGAGATATTAAATTTTTACATGAAGAAACTCCGTACCTTATATGTAAACAAATAGTTTATAAGAAGGTGAAAGACTATTTCATTTTCTTCTTCACACAAGACACATCTATTAGTGATGATACATCCTTTTTTCCTCAGGTTATCAAAAGTCAGAATCTTGTTTTGGATGGCAACCCAAACAAAAAAGCTAATTTTTGGAGCAAGGAATTTTTTTCACACCCTTTCTAGCGAATCTCAGTTCCTTGTTCTTAAGAAATAAGATCATACCTTGCTTTGACATTTTATTCACCATCAAAAGAATCCTTGCACACCAAATTATCTTCTATATCCACTTCTCGAATATGAATGGTGTGTAGAACATTTCTTATCTCGTTTAACTTTATCTAATCATTTTGATTGGCACTATCCAAACTCAGGGCTATTTAGTGTTTAAATCCCTCCCTTATTTGCTAGTAATCCACCACATTTTATCTATATTTTTGCTTCAATTTATTCTTAATGTGTAGACCAATATCCCTCTAGAGAGGCATCAAATATGAGCTCCACTTATCCTTCCAAAATTTTATATTCTTGTCATCACCGAATTGCCAATTGGAACCTTCAAAAATTACTTCTTTGTTCTTAGTTAGAAAATTTTAAATATGTAATCTTCTAACAAGCTACACTTCAGTCAGCATGTCAATTGGGTTCCTCCCTTCAAGGTATTTCAAGGATAAGATCTTTCTCCAGATAGAATTAGTAGTTATGAATCTCCAAATGAATTTGGAGATAAGAGATTTGTTAACCTGTTGGATATTTATGATGCTTAAACCACCATATGATTTGTTATTGAAAAGTTTGTTTCATGATATCAAATGAAATTTAATTTTTTCCTCAGTTCCAGACTAGAATAAATTTCTTTAAATTTTGATAAGTTTTTCTTCCACTTCTTTGGGCAGTTTGAACAAAGATAAAATATAGATCGAAAGACTTTGTAAGATGCTCTTAATCAAAACTACCTTCCCAAATTGAGATAAGAGTCTACCTTTCCATCTTGTAAGCCTCTTTTAGAATCTTTCAATTAATGGTTTCGAAGCAGTGAATTATATTTGATTACTGATGAGTGGCATTCCTAGGTAAATGGAAGGAAGGTCTTTAATTTGGCAGCCCAACAACACAACTATCCTATTTTGTCTATCTATCAGAGTATTGAAAAAATAAACTGAGCTTTTATCAAAGTTGATCTTCTGATTGGAAACATTTTCATGCATAACCAGAATTATTTTTATATTCTTTGCTTCCTACTTTTATGATTTATCCACTAAAATAGTATCATCAATGAATTATTGATGTGTCACATGCTCAGCCTGCCCAGCTGGTTTGAAACCTCTTAATTACTCATCTGCCAAAGCCTTGGATATAAATTTGCTTAAAAATTTAGCCATAATGATGAACAAGAATGGTGACAAAGGATCTCCTTGCCTAACTTCTTTGGCACTTCTGAGAAACCCTTGCACAACACCATTAACTAAAACTAAAAATGTGTAAGTGGAAATGCAAACTCTAATGATATTTCACATTTCTCATTGAAACCAAATTGGTTCATCAGTCTATCAAGAAAGCTCCAATCCAATCTGTCGTAAGCCTTGGCCATATCTAATTTTAGAATCATAGCAAGGTTTTTCCTATTCTCCATAGAATGAATGACTTTGTGAATCATAATAACATTGTCTTGAATTTGCCTTCTTGTAATGAAGCCTCTTTGCTAAGCTTGAATATTTTTTTCCATGATTATTTGCATCTTTAGCGCAATGAGTTTGGTAATTATTTTATAGAAGGAATTGCATAGACTAATGGGTCAGAAGCTGGAAAAGTTCACTGCCCCTTCTTTCTTAGGAATGAGCACAAGAAAAGTATGATTGAATTCCTTGAGCAATTGTCCTGAATCAAAAACTTCATTTACCACTACAACCAAGTCCTCTCCAATAATATCCCAAAAAGTCATAAAAAAAGTAATTGGAATCCCATCAAAACTAGGGTCCTTATCTAGGTTATTCTAGAAATTACAAACTTAAGATCCTCCTTAGAAGTCACAATAGTTAACATTTCATTATCCTCTTGGCTAGTCAACTCTAGGATGACATTCAAAAATTCCTGCTCAAAATCAATGTTTTTCTGAAATCATTTTTATACATGTTCTTATAGTAAAGCACAAAAGATTTATTGATCTCTTCTTGATCACCTGGCATCTATCTCTCATTGTTAATGATCTCCCTAATGGTGTTATGTTTCCTATGTTTGAGTGTAGACAAATGGAAAAACCTAGTATTCTTATCTCCTTCTTTTAACCAAATATCTTTGGATTTTTGCCACCAAAGAGATTCTTCTCTAGCTGCTATGGTGTGGTACTCACATAGCAATTTTTTTCTCTAGTTTGGAGGTTGAGGTCATATCCCTTATCTTCTACCTCTTCCTTTAGCTTGGCAAGATTTGCTTTTAAGGCCTTTTTTGTTCAAAAACATTTTTGAATACCTATTTATTCCACTATTTGAACTTTAGTTTGACCTTCTTAAATTTTTTGGTAAGATTAAACATGGTTGAAGCTCTATCACTCTTTATCTACCATTTTATCATTCTATCTTGAATATCTTGGTGTGTGATCCACATATGCTCCATGTAGAAAGAATGTTTGGATATCTTAGCTTGTTGATCAATGATATTTAATAATAAAGGGGAGTGGTCCGAATGAATTTTTGGCAAATATTTGAGAACAAGGTATTTATGTTACAACCAATCTAAAGAGATAAACATTCTGTCAAGTCTACATTGAATAAGATTTTCCCTGAGTCCCATGTTAGATGAAGTGAACTTAGATCCTCTAAGCTCAAGATTTAAAACACCTATGTTAACAATTAATGAGGAGAAGTATTCCATACTATCCATACAAACTTAATTACCACCCTTTTTGACTCTTGGATGTAGGGGTGAGTTGAAGTCTCCTACCAAGATCCATGGGATTTGAGTGAAATTACTCTTGCAGGCTCTAATATCCTCCCATAGATTTCTATGTGATGTCCTTGTGTTAAGACCATAAACATTAGAGAAAATTGATTGATTATTCTCTATGATGTTAGTGAAGAGAACCACCACATGATGTTGAAATTTGAGAATGTATTGTCCTTTGAGATATATAGGGTCCTAAAAAGTAATTTTCTTCCTTTCAGTACACCTTTTTATGTCACAAAAAATACCTTTCCTCAATTTTGGAATGTTGAATGGCCAAAACAATTGCCTTATTATTCTTTCTAAAATATCTAAAGACCTTCTACTAACCCACACTATGCATTCCTCTAATGTTTCATGATAGGATTAACATTACAAACATTATTTAGGAGTGTCCCCATTGAAAGGGAGGGTATTTTGATTTCCATCTGCCATATCAGCTTGGATTAAATTTTTTAGAAGACTCTTTTTGGAAGGTATACCTAATTTTGATGGGGTTTTAATATTTGTGACTTTAGCACTCCTTCTCATAACTCTTGAAGATGAAGCCTTTAATTATATGTTGCTCTTCAGGGTTTTATTTATCATCTTATGCTCATTATTTTCCTCATTCCCTCTTTACACTATCACCTTCATTTAGAATGTTATCCTCTAAGTTTGAATCTTGTTCATTCCAATCTTTTATATCTAAAACTTATTTTGGATTTGTATTCTATTTTTATTATTCTACTATTTTTTCCTAGAGGTCATTTTAAAAATTACTTCATCTTTGTTCATGTCTTCCACATGCTTGACAATTGTAACTTGTGGAACTAGTTATTCTAATTTACTTGGACTCTCTACTATTCTTGGTTGAGCTGAAGGCATTTATCTATATCTCGATCTAAACTTTCTACTTTTCCTAATTGAATTAAATCCACTTTATCTAGAATAATCTTCATACCTGGGACATCTATATTTACTTTACCTGAATCTAGATTTTCCCCTACATTTTGTTGTAAAGTCTACCCATTTGCATTATAAAATGGAAGATGGATCTATGATTCCATCCTTTTGAAAGAGGCTTTTCCCTTTCTCTACCATGTTGTAGATTTTATGCCCAAGTGACAATTTTTTTTTGAATACCACAATTTATGGCATTTTTAACACATCATTGCAGATCTTTAAAATTAAATATTTTGTGTTCTGACTCCATAAGGTGTGTGTAAAACTATATAACTTGGAAAATCTTGGTTAATGAAAGTGTTCACATAGAATCTGGCATGAACCAATCTTGTTCATACCTTGGTAGTTGAATTTTAGTATATAAAATAACCAAATGATTTAGATATGTTTGCAAATAGATCCTCTTCCCAAAACTCAATTGGAAGACTTGTAAGTCTGACCCAGATTGGTATTTGGTTTATATTTTCCTTTTCATGATCAAAACCTAGTTCTTATTTCTTGAGAAAAAGACTTAATTTGCCAAAAAACCATGGTCCTCCAGCCAGAATATTAGCATTGTCCTTTGGGTTATTGAATCTAATCATAAAGAATTTATTCACCATTGCAAAGATTTCCATGTGTCCCTTTATGACCCATTTTGTCTTTTCCCAAGCTCCAAAGGTATCTATATTAGGTCTAGCACCCATAAACTCACCCATAAGACCCTAATTCATCCTTGAAGAGGCACGGTGTATGAGTGCTAGAGTGATTTCTACATGTATGTTTTTCCCATACTTTATGGTTTTCAAATATTCTAGGGGTTTTATTTCCTTCTTATCCATATAACCCTTCAATCTATCATACCAAGTTGATTTTACTAGTGTTTCCTTAGGGGAAGGAGGGTCATATGACTTACCTTTTTCCATCGATATTCCTTGTGTCAGGGTTTCCATTGATAGAGCATCG
Source organism: Torreya grandis (assembly GCA_037957365.1). Taxonomy (NCBI): domain Eukaryota; kingdom Viridiplantae; phylum Streptophyta; class Pinopsida; order Cupressales; family Taxaceae; genus Torreya; species Torreya grandis. The sequence goes on along the minus strand of JARHVA010001559.1, from coordinate 960,193 downwards.
AACCTAGAGGCCCATGTGATCCCCCTTTCACCATCTCCATCACCTTTCTCCCTCTTCGAGTCAAGTTTTGAAATCTTGGTTTCTTGTCAATTACCTTCTCCCTTTCCTTGTCCTACATAAAAGTCATTTTCTTCTACTTTGTCCTTCATTGGTTCCCTCTCCACATCCTTCATTACTGTATAGCTCATCATCATTGTAGAGCTATAACCTTAGTTCAAAATATCATTAACTTACCCTTGGAGGCACTTAGATAATGTTAGAGAATTCATATTAGTTATAATTTACTTAAGATTGACATATACTTTTGTCATAAATAATATACATGATAGACTGCATAGAAAACTTATAACAAATAAAGTCCATAAGAGTTTAATAATACCAAAGCTAGGTTGTATAACAAAGTTGGTCCATAAAATTTCATCATTGTATCAAATCCATGTTAGGAGATCCATCCTAATCACCACTAAGAAGAAAATTCATAGCTTCATTTTGAAAAAGAACCACCCCTAACCATAATATAATCAACTCAATTTAAATGTAAGTATCCATGTTTATTCATTGTTTATTTTAACTTTTGGTATGTAGGTAAATTATTGATATGGAAACATCAATTTCTAGAAAAATGGACTCCCGATGGAATCACTTAATTTTGGTTATGATGTTGTTTCTCCTGACATACCTATAATGAATGATCAATTTAATGATATTAAAATGGGTCTCAAACATTCTCTACCACAGAAGCAAGTAAACATGCTAGTTTTATCAATAGTTAATTATGAAGCTCTACTAGAAGAAATTGACATCCATAACCAATTAAAAAAATAAACCAATAAGTAGTGAAAATATTTATGATATAGGAGCATCTAAGGTATTTTATAGTATTGCATTACAAGATCAACACAAATATATATATATATATATATATATATATATATATATATATATATATATATATATATATATATATATTTGTGTTGATGTACTATTATCAATCCAAACAATGGAGAGCTTTTAGGAGTGTGTTTACTTAAAATAGTAAATTTGTAAAAAATTGTTTTAGTGGATTAATAGAATGTACCTACAAAGGATTAGTTGATTTTGTCAAACTAGATTTCTAGTTTGAAAAGGAGATTGGTGTAGAAGGGCAGTAGGAGGGGTTGTTTCTGATTAATGCATAATTTCAATAAATATAAAGGAATAGAAATGTAATCATATTTTAGATGCAAATACTTCTATTAAATGGATGTTGTTTATGTTTTTAATTTTGTTGTATATTTTGTTTCTCCATATACACCTCAATATTTTACATTCATTACTTTCCTTACTATATTAACAAAGTTAATGTAGATTGAATTAAATTTAGGAAAGGAATTCCTTGCATCAAATGGTATCAAAGCGATGTCCTTCCTTGTTATAAAACTATGAAGAAGATCTTGTAGAGAGAAGTGTTAAAATTTGAGAAAGATTTTTTTAGGTGTATAGAGATATTTTGTGATAATATTGTTGTCACATTAACAAGTTGTGAAATATAAACTTCAAATTGAGTGAAAATGGAATTTATATGGGGTATTGTTAGAAGGGGTATAAGAGTAGGAGCACCTAAATTTTTTTATTAACAAAAATGGTGAGAGATGTCTAAGCAAGATTAGTTGGAATGGATAAAATGTAAAGAAGAGAAGTTTATATTGAGGATGTAAGTGATGATGAAGGAAAGAGACACAAGGGAGAATAAAAACATGAAGAAGAAGTTACAAATGTAGGTTAGACAATATTTCTTAGAACCATGGCAAATATTTGGAACAAAACCAAAATAGACACACCTTATTATAATGGGATATTGAATGATAAAGAGCTCATTGATTGAATTATAAATATGGAAAAATATTTTTTTTATGAGCTAGTAGACGACTCCATAAAAGTAATGTTTTATTTCACAAGGTTAAAGAATAATTCATCATTATGGTGGGATATTTACAATTTGAGAGGGAAAGAAGAAGAAAACAAAAAGTTAGGTCTCTAGGAAGAATGGTGACCAAATTTAAGGCTAAATTATAATCTTAAAACTATCACATGAATTTATTCATAAAATTACAATATTTAAGACAAAATGAAGTAGGTGTGAATGGGTACATTAAATAGTTTTAAAAAATTTCTATAAGGGATGCACACATCGAGGATGATGCAAAAAAGGTAGCAAGGTATGTCAATGGGCTACATTTAAATATCAAAGATGAAATTAGTTTTCTTAACTTTACAACTATAGAGTAATTCTAACAATGTGCATTAAAATCAAATGAAAAGTTGTCACTAAGGTAACATGTAAACATCAAAGGTAGAGGAATATATTTGAGAGGAAGATGGAAAAAATTTAGAGGAACAAAATGAAAATTTGGTGGAAGATGATAACATACCCATGATGAAGGAGTAAGTACTTTGCATAACAATTTGTTTTTATATAAAAGAAAAAGGAGGTTATGTACCTCAGAGAAGAGGATTCAATGGCAAAAAAGGAGAATTCATAGGAAATTATTTTAAGTGTAATAGGTATGATGGTCATAAGTCATTTGATTTATAATATTAAACCGATAATAGTGGATAAAGGACTAAAAGAGCATTTCACATAGCCCAAGGGGATGAAGAAAGTGTTGGGTCACTAGGGCAATCTAAAAAAATAGAGTATGGGGAAGCCATCTTTATGAAAATAATGCTTTTGAAACTAAAAAAATGAATAAATGAACCATTAAAAATTATTAAAATCTTCAAAATAATCTACAAATCCATATGTAAGTGTTGTAAATTGATTACTAGTGGTGGTAGCACATATAACTTAGAGTTTAATAAAATGGTTAAGAATCTTGGGTTAAAATAGAAAATACACCCAATCCCTAATTAAGTTTTTTGGCTGCCCAAACAAAACCAAGTGTTAATAAAGGAATAGTGTGTGGTGAACTTTCATATTGGATCATATAAATATGAAGTTGTGTGCGATGTTATGATAATCGATGTGTATCATGTGTTTTTGGGTAGGCCATAGCAGTTTGATATGAGAGCCATATATGATGGTACAAAACATGCATATACTCTTTTGAATGATAGGATGAGATTCATGATGAACCATCTTAAGGTGAAGTTAGAATCTATTAAATATTTACTAATGAAGAAAAAAAGGAAGAGGTGTGCTTTTCCTTAAATTCCAAACTTTTAAAAGTGGAGTAAAATACCAAGGTCAGTGATCAACTTGATAAGCTCCATATTTTATTAGATGAATATGTGTACATAATGTCAAATTATTTATCAAATGGATTACCATAAGTAATAATAATTAGTGACCAATATAACTTAATACTATGAGCAATTTTTCTAAAAATGTAGCTTATAGGTTGACACCTCAAGAACACAAAGAGATAAAGAGATAAGTGTAATAATTATTACAAAAAGGGTCTAATCCATGATAGTTCGATCCCATTTGTATTCCCAAAAATTTTAGCACCCAATAAAATAAGAGAATGGAGAATGTGTATGGATTCAATGTCAATAAAAAAGATTATAATAATGTATAGGATTCGATTTGAAAGGATGGATTGTCTAATAGACTATCTAAATGGAACCAAATGCTCGATCAAAGTAGATTTGAAGAGTGTGTATCATCAAATATAGATAAGAGAATGTGATTAATGGAAATAAAATTTAAAATCAATGATGGGTTTCATGAATGGTGGACTATGCCATTTTTTTGTCTAATTCATCGAGTAAATTTATGAGGATCATAAAAGAGGTAATGAAACCATTCACGAGTAAGTTTGTGATTTTGCATTCGGATAATATTTTAGTATTTTATTAGTGTAAAGAAGATCACTTGAGTAATTTTAGACTTATTTTAAGTTTAGATTATATTTATGAATTATATAACACCTCAGTGTTATACACTTTGAAAAATTAGACCTTGGTTGTTCCTCTCAGTTCTAGACCTTTCCCATTTTTGCAAGTTCTACATATGATCTATATTATACCCCTAGAATTTATCTTAATTTTATCAATATTATGTTGATGACTTAAGTGTTTTATCCTTCCCAGAATGCCTAAAATCTACTTATCTTCCACATTTACAAATTTTGAGCCTATACCTACATTCCTGTTCCCTGAACACTAAAGTTTAGGATAAACAATAACGTTGATGATATCTTGTCCTAATGTAAGTTTCTAATTCCTTAAAGTCATTTATTATGAAAATGAAACATATCCTAATGGTTGACTTAAGTGATTTAATGCAAGTTAATTATCCAAAGGGATTGATATAAATACAAGATCAAACCTCACTCCTTCCTCACCTCTCACAAACCAAGGCAACTTACCAAATGCATTAAATCAAGAAGTTAATAAAACAAATGTTTTTTATTTTATTACATTATCATAACAGGATAAATTCATACATGGGTCTAAATTACTAAATGAGTAGCCCATGATCTCAATTTTTCAAGTTACAAGCTAGGTCACTATTGTACTTGCTTTGCACATATTGCATGATTCACACATAATCCAACACATAGAGAAGAACTACATCAAATTGAGGTCCTATTCATAATATCGGATATGTAATAAGTGCTCATTAATAGAGGGGTCTTCAGGGTTAGATTGATACCATGTGCCCACTAACCCATTTTCTCTAAGGTCACAATGAAAATAAAGAATTACAATTTTAAAAATTCATAAGTAACAATAGTCCATGACCTAGATATCAATGCACCAAATTGAAGGAGAAGAGAAACCTAAAACCATTTAGGTGGTCACATCCTTTTCAATCAATTATTCCATACAAGACACTTGTGTCAAACCTATACCTAGTAGTATTGATGCAACTATCCTAGGTTGACATTAGTATACAAAGTTACAAAAGTGTTAGATCTAGAATCTAATGTTTGTTCCAGAATCATCTTCCATATTGATTTTTTCCTATTCTAAATCTAGAATTTTGATAGCATCAAAAATTGCTAAGTATATTAATTCTTGTCACTTTCATATATAGGTGAATTATAATTTCTATATTTAGCCTATACCAACATGATAAATTCAAGGTATGTTTATATTTGCGTTTAACACCAAATTGGTCTATTGTAGATCTTATTATCACCATTGTGAATTGACATTTATAGATACCCCTTTAATAAGGATATAGATAACCCTAACCTATCTAAACCCTTTAATTTTAGGGTTAAACCTTGGGTGAACTTGATTCATATGAATTCAAACTTATCTAATTTGAAGGGTTTTTAGCTAGCTAGGTTCTCATACTTCTATTATTTTGTGTGTAACCTAAGTGTAGCCATATATTAGGAGATGTGTCTATTGAAAACATTGAGATTTTCCTCCCACCATATAAAATGTCTCAAACCAATGAGGGGTTTAATACTAGGTATTATGTTGATACCCATGTTGACAATGAAAAACATATTGATATGGTTATCCTAAAAGAATATTACAATAATGAAATTCATGAAAGAAATTAAAATGAGCACATATACCATGATCAAGTGAAAGCATTTACATTATTTTGTGATAATATTCATCAAAAACCTAAAGATCTTAATTAGATCCTAAAAACTATAGTGGAAACAAAAAGTTCAAAAGCTAAAGTTGAAACATACGTCCCCTTGAACGCATTACAACATAATACATCTAGTGGGGGCATGGGTTATGTGTTTAAGCCTTTATTTCCTGAAAACACTATTGTTACATATACCATGTAATTACCAATTGTTTCAACCCAAATATTAATTTCTATGCCTATTACTATTCAAACCATGTTTACATACCCTTTGGTGACTACTCACTTGCTAATCTAAATCCCAATGAGTCAATAGTTTAAACACTCTTTCAAGTTATAAAGAACTTAGAGGACAAGCTTAAAAACACTGAACAAAATGTTTTAAAATCTCCTCATGCTATTAATTTGAAATATGTGTTGCATAAGCCTCTCATAAATGAGATATCTTTGTACCCTTTGCCAGATATATTTCTTGCACCTAAGTTTCCATTTCATGATGGCAAAAGTGATCCTAAATAACATATTTGATCATTTTATGCGAAATGCCTTGAGTATCCTTCCAATGATAAAATTTTGACCAAATTATTTCCAAGAAGCATCAAGGACTATGCTTTAAGGTGGTTCTATGATTTACCTCTCCAATTTGTGAAATAATTCAAACCTCTTACAAACTAGTTTTAATCACACTTTTATACTAATAATTCTAAAAAAAATTGCTATGCTAAAATTGCCAAAATTAAACAAGGAACTAATAAACATATCCATGAATATGTCTTGAAATATATGATAGTGATCGATAAAATGGCCAATCATATGGTAGATAAGGAGTTTCAAGACATATTCAATCAAATTTTGTCTATTCATTTACATGAGTCCATTGTTTTTAAGAAGTTTAAATATTTTGATGACTTATGCCATGTTGTACGGGACCATGAAATGAAGCTTATTTCATTAAATAAGCTCAAGTATGTAGAAAACATACTAGTTATATATACATCTAGTACCAAATTTATAATCAAGCCAAGTTATAAGTTAAAACCACATGAGATTAAAAAGAAAATAACCACCATAATTAATTTAGTTTCATAGCAACCTAATTATCTTATCCTATCTAATGAACCAAGGAGATAATTTACACATTTACTTGAGTCCCCAGCTTCATTACTCCCGTAGTTACTAAAGTGTCAGTTTATATATCTCCCTCATCCGATCGAGGTTGATATGACTTAGCTTATACCCTAAGGATATGGTGAGAATTCTTATTTTGATTATCATCGGGGACCAAGGATTTATACAAATAAATGCTTTGCCTTAGAACACAAGATTCGATATCTTATCGATGACCAAAAGCTTATATTTGAGGATATTCTAAAGGAATCAGGTCCTTTGCAATACCATTCTATAAAAGATCTCAAAGTGTAAATGGAAAATAATTCACATCCTCTTTGATCAGATTATGAGCACCCACTAAATGGTATTATTGGTACTTACACATGACATGTACCTCCTATGTTTTAGAGACCCTCTATTAGTTTTAATTGTAGAGAGATTATGGATGATGACTCTGATCTTCATTATTTATTCATTCAAGGATACCTTGATAAACACCCTATACATAGTGTTATGATTGATAATGGTGAAAGAGAGAATATTTTCACCATGGCATTACTTACACACTTAGGTTATACTCATCATGATTTGCATCCTTTTACTAGATCAGTTGGAGCATTCGATGGGACCTCCTAGAAGGTTATTGTCAAGATTGACCTATTTTTATAGGTCAATCCCACACATGTGGTTACTAACTTTTCAATTATTCCTTCTATAGGTATACTTGATATGTTATTGTGAATACCTTGGATCTTAACACTTAGAGAAATACATTCTATAATGCATGGGTGTATAAAATACATCGATGCCAATCAGGTAATTATAGTTTTTATAATTTAATATAAGCATCCTCTTGAACTAGATAAATTTATACCTAGATAGTTAGTCACCAAGCCTACTAAGGATAATTCACCATAAAAGGGTATGAAATAGATGATCCCCTTTATTACATAAACAATATTTGAGATATAATTACATTAAAGACATACATTGTATTCTACATAATCCCCATCTACTATGCACCATGTTTAGATATCCAAAGCACTTACACATGTTCCTAGTATGATTATTCAAAATAAACTATAGAGAACACATGATGGGTTCCACAACTTTACTCTAGTTACTCCTACTATAGCTTCATGACCACAAAGTCATAATTTATATATGGAGAACATCATTGATACTATAGTAACATCTATTGAACCTATATGTGCTCCTCAACAACATGAAAATATTATTACACCAGATTCACAATAGGGAGATATATATGACCATCCATTGGATGCCATCATATGATTATATTTCCATTCCAAATATTCCAACAAATATTGAAAAAATAAAAAAAACTTTGAAAAATCCAAAATTGTTTTGACACCTACATTTTCTATTGGGTCCTTGACATCTATGTGTTAGTTTCATGTTGATGGATGACATATAGGTGGGTCACACTTTCATTTTCATGTTATATAGGCATACACAAATACACGATCTATTATCATTTCAAATGTTGGGCCTTCTCTCTACTCATGTGAAATAGACATTGTGGGTATCTACTTCCTTAATCTTGATAAACATAGGTTATATAATTTTATGGTGAATATAAATTATCATGATTGAGATTACATGTTTAATTACACATGCCTTTATCCATGATTATATCTTACACATGATACTTGATATGTTATAAACATGACATTTTTCCTAACACATTTGATCCATGGGATACTATGACATTCTTATGATGGGTTTTTTATGATTTTATTTATGCACTTCCTTGAGTGTCTTGCCTTACTATTATATTATTTATTCAATAATTTGAATATGCTCCTTTACTTGTAGACCCTATGCCTATGTATGTTTTATTTGAAATTTTCATTTATCATTATTTTTTGTATGGATATTTTAATATTTTAGTATTGATATTATGAACATTTGCTAATTCATGTCCCTTCGAATGTGTAGCATTTAAACATGACCCTTGTTTCTAGTCTCTTTGGACCATTGCCTTTTGACTTGCTTGTGAGTGATCTTGTGTATATGACTTTTTTCTTTTTGAGCTTGTATTATTAGTATCTAAACATTGAAATGATATATGTCATGCATATTAAGGCTTCATGTGATCATATTGGTTATATGTGCTTCAATGTTATACCTACCTAGAAATGTTCCATCTATATTCTATAAAGTTCTATTAACATAGCAAATAGTTGTTTTATCCTTTTTAGGTGAGGTAATGACCAATTCATATCTTTCCCTCACCTTAAAGGGGAGGCATATTATTAGGGTCATATCATAGAGACATGTTCTCTAAACTTGACATAATTTTCAAATTTAGTGGGGACATGATTTGGAAGCATTTTATCCACACCTATTCAGTATTCTACATATCTAGATTATAGTGGGTACATGCCTTTGAAACATGTTCTCCATACTGGTACTTATATCAGTTTTCATATTTATCCATATATAGTGAATGCATGTTTTCGAATCATGCTCTCCACACTTACATAGTTTTTAAATTGGGAAAAGTACAATTATATGATTTAGATTCATAATTATGGTAGAATTCTATACATTGGTATGATTTTTATACATAATTTTAGTATGAGACATATATAAGGTGTGCATGCTATGAAATTTGTGTTGAATGTTTCAAAATAAAAATCATTTTTAGATTCCAAAACTCTTTTACATACTGATACCTTGATCAAATTTTTATAGACATTATTCAACTAATCTACTATAGTAGTTGGTTCACTTTTTGGTATGATTGATGTGATTATATCACTTAATATTTCTAGTTTTTCATATTAGATATGATTGTATAGTTTAGCCTCACCAATTTATAAGTCTCATTATGTTTTATGGTTGAGTTAATATCAATTTCTAGGTGATAACTCACCTTTTGTTCCAAGGTTTAGGGCATGTGCTCTCTCTCTCTCTCTCTCTCTCTCTCTCTCTCTCTCTCTCTCTCTCTCTCTCTCTCTCTCTCTCTCTCTCTCTCTCTCTCTCTCTCTCTCTCTCTCTCTCTCTCTCTCTCTCTCTCTCTCTCTCTCTCTCTCCTTGGACATATGCACTTTAAAGATTTATCCATATTTTTCTTAATCTCAAATTCAATGTCTTATAATGATACATCATTTTCCAATCAATATGCTAATAGTCAAAGTAGTTACATCGACACATAAGTGTACTCTTAAACCTTACTCTTTTAATTTCAATATATTTCAAGTACATAAAATTCTATATATATGCATTGATTATATATTGTAACATGATCTTTATTGTAGTTCAGTCACTAATAAAGAATTCAAGGTGGGCACATGCAAAGATAAGGCATGTTATACACACCAAGGTATTCATTCCTTTCCTTTAAACTAGTAATTTCATTACTATATTAGGGGTGGGGGAAAGTTATATGATATTTATGGATTATATATCACCTCGGTCTTTTATACATAGAAAACTCAAACCTTAGTTTTTACTCTCATTTATAAACCTTTCTCTCTTTTACAAATCTCATATCTTCTCTATCTTGTGCCTTTTGGTATGTCATTTAGTCCAACTAATATTTTGTTGATGACCTAGACCTTCTATCTTGTTCAAAATGCTTAAAATGTACTTATGTTCCACCTCTACATGTTCTAATCCTATACCTAATTTCACACTCCCTAGATGTTAATGTCTTGGAAGGATACTAACATAAAAGCTAGTGCCTTAACCTAACTAAGTGTTGAGTTCCCTAAAGTCATATATTTTAAAAGTGAAACATATCCTGATGGTTGGCCTTAGTGATATAATGCAAGTTACTTATTAAAATGGATTGATATAATTATAATATCAACTCTCATTTAATCTTCACCTAGTATAGACCACAGTAGCCTATTAAAAGCATTCAATAAAGTACTCAATAAAGTGGAGCTTTCCTATTTTATCTTATTCTCTTATAAATTATATGAACAACATATACATAGGTCTGTAGTACTAAATGAGAAGCCTAAGAGGCCAATTTTCCAAGTTACAAGGTAGGTCACTATTGTAATTGCTTTGCACATATTTTATGATTCACACACAAGCTAACACATAGGGGATAAATACATCATTCTAAGGCCATCTTCAGAGTATTGTCTATGTAGATAACACTCACTGATAGAGAGGTTTTGAGGGTCATCTTGAAATGATGTGTCTATGAACCCATTTTTTCACAAGGTCACCGTGAAAATGAAGAATTAGGGTTTTTTTAATTCATGAGGAGTGACAGTCCATGACCTAAATTTGAATGCACTAAAGTGAAGGTGTGATGTCCCTTACTTAGGGGCTCCTTTTTCCAAGCAAAAGCTCTGATACCACTGTAATATCCCCTCTAAATAAGAAATATAGCAACACAAAAACTCTGAACACAGATATAATTTCTACCAAATAATTGCCAAATAAATAAATAAAACACAGATCTTATCACTTGTCCTCTTAAACTATTACAATTACAGTCCTCTCTTATGCATATAAAATATGAAATACAGTCTTGAAAACCCTGGCTTTGCAAATCTGGGAATTGGGTTTGAATCTAGAAATTCCGTCTTGGCCTGTTATGTCAAACACACAGTCGCCAGCGTCGATCGATATACTACTGACGTCAGTCACTGTAGGTCCTTCTCTGTCGGTGTCGGTCACCAGTCGGCCAATGTCGGTCACTGGGGATCTCTGTCTGCCGAGGTCGGTACCTGCCTGGATCTGTACGGACCTGTACGGACTTCGTACGACCGCCAATTGGTACAACTTGCCTGTTTTCAACCCCTGATCTGAAAATATATGTTTCTAGCACAGAAGATCTCTAGCTGTATAATTTATTGAATCAAAACATAAAGAAATAAATAACTGGAATATCTGTAATAACTTCTGTGTGAAGTTATCTCTCAACCCTGTAAATTCTGTGATAACTTCTGGATGAAGCTATCTCTCAATTTGGCAATAGATCAGCTGATATTCCACAGCCTATTAATTGCACACACTGAAGAGGGAACGTTCTCCAATGTAAATGGAATCCTGGAACCCTAGGCTCAGTCTTCACAGAAGAAATTCTTCAAAATCAATAATCAATAATCAATGGCCAATTCATAATGGCCTCCATGAGAAACCCTTATACCCTCAAAAAGATATGCTTGCCCTAATTAGGGTTTCTTAAATTAGAATTAGGGTTTCTGATTAAAAATAGGTTAAATACTTAATATTTGATTAAATCAATCAAATATTAATATCTCCCTCAATACATGTCGGATCCTCGAACTGATCGAAGCAGGTGAATCAGGGAGTGATTCTGCACATCAGCAGCTACAAAAACATACTCATCACCAATACTCAATGTACTAACCTCTGAGTATACCTCCACACTCTGAATGCAAGCATCAGGCTCATCCTCACTGTCTAACACCTGAGCTGAACTCACCTTAAGACAAAGCTCATCCACAACATCCCCAACTGCTCCTACTTGTGAAGATAATGTAGATAAATCATTACCTGAAGATGTGTTAATGTCTCCCTGTACTGGATCAACAAACTCATCATCCAAACTTCTGCATGTCATAGGGAAAGAGCTACGATCCTTAGGCCTATCAATTAAACTCTTTAGCCACATACCGGCTCTAGGTGACACATTTTTCTCTTTTGTCCAGACATACCATAAATCTTCTACCAAAAGTTTAGAGATTTTATCCTCCTCCTCAAACAAGATTGTGAACATGATAGAGTGCATTGATGCTAAAACATCACTGGAATGAAACCCATCTAAAATATTCCAAAATATTTTAAACATATTGCGAATGCCACCAATAAAATCTACTAACATCATAATGTTTTCAAATCCATATCTTGCAAATGTTTCAAGTAATCTCGCCCTCTTTGAGAAATGAGGGTCTCTAATGTCATCCAAGTTTTCGAAGCTTTTAACCATGGCATGAAGTACCTCTCTCATAATCCGATCATCATAAAAATTAAAGCCAGCTATTATCCTCATGATTTCACTAATACAAGAGAGAGTTGCAAGTCTTACCACCTCATCATGATGTCTCAAAAATTGGGGCTTCACCAAAGAATCAAACGCTGGAGATAACGTTGTTTGCATCTCATAAGAATTTGACTACTCAACCTTGCTTAAATAAATTTCTAACTCCTCCAGAGTTTGTAGAATGTCATTTGCTTGCTGTAATGGATTTTCTAACTTCTTCTTTGCATTGTGCACTCTTTCTTCCAAATCTTTGACACCTGTTAGCGCCATACTGATACCCAAACTACCCAACAGGATGGCAAGACATTAGCTCTGATACCACTATGATGTCCCTTACTTAGGGGCTCCTTTTTCCAAGCAAAAGCTCTAATACCACTGTAATATCCCCTCTAAATAGGAAATATAGCAACACAAAAACTCTGAACACAGATATAATTTCTACCAAATAATTGCCAAATAAATAAATAAATCGCAGATCTTATCACTTGTCCTCTTAAACTATTACAATTACAGTCCTCTCTTATGCATATAAAATATGAAATACAGTCTTGAAAACCCTGGCTTTGCAAATCTGGCAATTGGGTTTGAATCTAGAAATTTCGTCTCGGCCTGCTGTGTCGAACACACAGTCGCCGGCGTCGGTCGATATACTACCGACGTTGGTCACTGTAGGTCCTTCTCTACCGGTGTCGGTCACCAGTCGGCCGATGTCGGTCACTAGGGATCTCTGTCTGCCGAGGTCGATACCTGCCTGGATCTGTACGGACCTGTACGGACTTCGTACGGCCGCCAATTGGTACAACTTGCCTATTTTCAACCCCTGATCTGAAAATATATGTTTCTAGCACAAAAGATCTCTAGCTGTATAATTTATTGAATCAAAACATAAAGAAATAAATACCTGGAATATCTGTAATAACTTCTGTGTGAAGTTATCTCTCAACCCTATAAATTTTGTGATAACTTCTGGATGAAGCTATCTCTCAATTTGGCAATAGATCAGCTGATATTCCACAGCCTCTTAATTGCACACACTAAAGAGGGAACGTTCTCCAATGCAAATGGAATCCTGGAACCCTAGGCTCAGTCTTCACAGAAGAAATTCTTCAAAATCAATAATCAATGGCTAATTCATAATGGCCTCCATGAGAAACCCTTATACCCTCAAAAAGATATGCTTGCCCTCATTAGGGTTTCTTAAATTAGAATTAGGGTTTCTAATTAAAAATAGGTTAAATAATTAATATTTGATTAAATCAATCAAATATTAATATCTCCCTCAATACATGTCAGATCCTCGAACCAATCAAAGCAGGTGAATCAGGGAGTGATTCTTCACATGACCATACCAAAATAAGGGCGCTCAACTGCATGTCAAATATCCCTAAAAAGTAGGAGCTCAGGCCAAATGTGTCTGAAAGATCTCGAATGAAAACCAAATGTAGACATTTTGTGAATCAAAGTCAAGCCAAGCGCCATTATGACCCTCTATCCATCCTATTAGCCTACGAAGGTCGCATAATAGGCTAATCATCAAGACTGTCAATGTCCACGAAAAAGGGGACATGATAGAAGGTGAGGAAAAACCTAGAATCATTCATGCGGTTGCATCCTTTTCCTAGTAGGAATCCCATATAGGACATTTGCATTGAACCTAGATAGTAGCATTAACATAATCATCTTAGGATACCTTTAGTCTCCATATTTCTAAAAGCATCAGATCTATAATCTAACAACTCTTTCAAATTCATTATCCAACCTAATTTATACATGTTCCATATCCATCATTGTGTTAGCATAAAAAATAACTACATTTATTACTTTTTTGTAATTTCATACACAGCTTTGTTGTACTTTCAATATTTAACTTATACTAAATATAATAAATTCAGTGTTTATATTTGAGTTTAACACCCAATTAACTTACTATAGACCTGATTATCACCTTTTTGCATTGTTATTTATATATACACCTTTAATAAAGATCTAGGTAACCCCAACCTATCTAGACCATTTTAGGGTTAAATATTAATTAAGTTCAAGGAAGATAAGTTATTAATAAATTTAAAAGAAGTGTAGCTTTATGAAAGATGAGTTCATATATTTGGAATTTGTGGTTTCATGACATGGGTTAAAAAGGACCCAAAGAAAGTAAAATTAATAGTGGATTGGATCTCTACAAGGACTATTTTTGTGTCACACAACTTTTTTTGGGTAAATATCTTTTCAATAATTTTTGATACAAAGAATATTAACTCTCATGACAGATTATATTTTTTTTTGGGTAAATATCTTTTCAATAATTTTTGATACAAATGATATTAACTCTCACAGACGAGAAATGGATATCAAGATTAGCAATTAACATGATTGAAAATAATCCCATAGCTGTAATAACAATTTAAAATACACTGACATAGCATCATCTCCATATACATACATGATAGGTGTCATATTATTATGTCAACAAAAATATATATAATTAATGACCTATGAGGACTCTTTTTCAATAGGCATAAAAGAGTAACTCATACTCGACATAGGGTTAGTGTTGGCGAGATTCCTTGATATATATTTAAACACAAAATCAAATCATAGAAGTATGTGGTTATACCATATCATCTAAAAATATATATATATAATACACTAGCAGTATCCTCTATACTTTGTGGCATCTCATAGAAAGAATGTATATTTCTAGTCACAGTAAAGATATTTGTCTATTGATGGTTTTAGTCTAATATTATATTTAAATCTTAATAGTAAAATGAGGAAAAGACATCCCAACTTGATAATATATTTTGATGTATACCATTTGTATTAAATACTTACAAATTAATATGAATTAAGTATAATTATTTACTTCATACATTTTTGATGTTTTATTGTGATATGTTTAATGTAGGAAATACATTAGTTAAACTATGAAGTAAAATTATTTTATGGCATCAATATAATTTGAAATGTCAAACTATGAACTCATGGTTTGACATAGTTTTCATGTCAACATTTGGTGTTTAAGCCTAGGTTTGAAGTAAACTGATGTCCAAGAAAAATTCCCTGCTAGAGTTATATATGCCATCTATAAGATAAATTTAACACTATTGGGAGATATGAGTCCAAGAGAATAGAAAATATGGAAGATAAAATCGAAGTAAAATTATAGCACCCATAAGACAAACAATTTTGGGTAACCTTCACATATTTATTGTGGCCTTATATCTTGAGATTATTAAACAAAGCCATAGGTTCAAGTTTTGTCATTAAGAAAATTATTTATTAGATAAAGGAGAAATGAAAAAAAAAAAGAGTAGATAAACAATGGACATAAGTGATAGAGTACTGGTTTGAAAATACAGTGGAATCATTCATAATGCCATGCAAAATACTAGGGTGGACAATTTTTGATGAAAATAAATTATAATTACTAGAAAATTCAATAAAAGTAATTATTGAAAAAGTACCAACATTAGTTCATATGTTATTGATTGAAGGTGGGGTAAAAAGAAGTAAATAATTCTTGTAGGGGACTGACACCATATAAGGTAAAATGGGATCCGAAGAGATATGAAAATTGAAAAAAGATAAGACATGATGGCTAGTGTAGATAAATGGATGAAAGAAGAAAGAACTACATTTAAATAAATAATAGAACCAAGATTAGTTATAATAAATTAATTAGATGATATAATAGAAAGTAGAGAGAAAAAGAAAGAGACAAGGAAAGAAATAAAGAGTGTAAGGAAGAGATAAGAAATGAGAAAGAAGAAATGAGAAATAGAAGAAGATTAAAAAGAATTAAAATAGAAAAGAGAAAAGTATATTTCTGTAAACATCTAAAAATGACACTCGAGTGTTGGGACTATTACTTGAGACCACCCATCCCTAACATAGACCTAGATAAATATTAAGGCCTATTTAGGCACTTATCCAGCCTTTGTGTAGAGCACATGCATCTCTAAACATCCCTAAATTAGTCCAAAACCTTCACTTTAACATCCTAGCCCCTAGTGCCTTAGGTTCTACCACGTTCTTCCACCTAGACACTAGCACGGTAATTTAGATAGTAACGCTAAAGGTGTTAGAGTCTTAGTTTGGGTGTTATTCTTCTTTTACCACCTTTTGTTACCAATAGATATCTTTTCAAATCAAAACCACCTAGGATTGGCCTATACCTCTTTTAAAACTTGCACAAGCACTAGAGCAATATATATACATGAATTTTATTCTATTTTCACTAAATGAAAATAATATGTAAATAATACGAACTATTTCTGAACAAGTTGTGCACAATCAAAGTTATCAATCCCTATTCTTCCCTACTTCATATGGTCATCTATAACCATCCCAAACTGAGAATATTCATATTTCTAGTCTCAAGCTCGACTGAAAATCACTCAAATAAACATTTATATTAGTTACACTTACACTTTCACCAACACTTAAGTATGGCTATCTCCATAGTCATTTCAATTTAAATCCGCACTAGATCAGGGATTCTATTCAGACGGGCAAAAATTACATAGCCTACTATTTGAAAACATGGAATTATATTTCTCTAGCCAAAAGACTAATGAAATAGAGAAAAAATTATGTTCCTCTTATGTTCCATCTCATGTAAGCTAGTTCTATTTGAGTCATATTTAAAAACCTAGGCGTGCAAGTGGCAAAATATGTCAAACTCGTTGCATGTGACACATTGATTTTGGCTTTTATTAATTCTATCCAAAACCCATTCTAGAATATTAAAAGAACATCTCGTCTATCCGAATGTGCCATAGCTTATTCCATGCCCCCCATGCGTTAAATTATGTAGAAAAGCACAAAATTTTAACCTCCATCCCATACATACACAAGCAAAATAGGTAAGAGAAATTGTTCCGTATAATCTCGTTCGATTTGTTCAAGCTTGCAGAAACGGCACTAAAATCTTGTAATGTCTGGGAATCTTTCTTCATGCTTTGTGTTTGCAATTTCGATGGCTAATTTCATAATTTAATGACTATGCTAACTTTTAAGTTATGGTGATTGTTTGAATACTATAGTGCATGTTTCAGATGCCCCTATGACAGAGCCCGGTGGAATAAAATATACCGTCGATCACACCACCACATTGATTGACCAATTGTGGGATGGTAAGCATTCCTCAGACCAAATGAGGGCTTTTGCAGACGGCACTCGACCACAACTTTTGACGTTAAGACCAAAACAAGTGGGCCGTTTGGAACCATTAGACACCTGGATGAGCTCTCTAACGAAGCCAACAAGGGTCTTGACATCGCAGTCAGGCTGTTGGAGCCAATTCCCCTCTTTTTTATTTTGGTTCTATTTTGTTGCAGGTTTGGTAATTAGGGTTTAATGTATTATGATGTATCTTCTGATTCATATAAAACTGTGTTTTCAGTTGCCATTGAAATTATGGACAGACTGACCATTCCTTTCCATCCTGAGACACAGGTGAAAATTCTGACGATTGTAAATTTTTATTTTATCAGCATATTATTGAGTGTTTTTCTCTTTTTTTGTTTTGGCCCTTCGCCATACACTTGGTGACCATACTCTTTTGTTGCAGGATAAGCCCGAACCACAAAGGAAGGTCATTTGCCCTGATGCCACTCAAGGTAATTAACAATCTGAGCTCCATATTTTATTTAGAAGCGGATTTTTTTTTTGATGGGGATAAAATTCAACCCTATTTTATCGGTGATGTTAATGCTAAATCGGATGCCAGCTTTCATACTGTGCCCTACAGCTATTGTACTGTCGGCCTTCAGCCACTGCTTTGTAAGCTAGTCTAATCCATATGAAGAAGTTCATATCTTCTTTTTCTATTTTCAATTAGGAATTTTAAAATTTTTGATATAAATTTTATTGAAAATAATTATTTTTTAATTAACGTTCTTCTTGTCACATCTCACTATAGTTTTGGAGACAATGTCTCTCTTACAATCTCCCAGAAATGTTTGGCTAGTTTTATATTTTTACTTGGAGACCAATCAAATGGCGGTGCACAAAAATAATTTCTCTGCCAATTAAAATAAATCTTTGTGATGTGTTTCAATCTTTGACATGTTAATGACATTGTCTTGATTAATGACATGCACATGTATTTTTACAGTAGTTTTACACATATAAAATTTGACAAAATTTAGTGGCTTAAATGGTAGAGAACAAATAATTTTTTTATCCATCACCCATACTATGTTGCAATGCAGCCACTACTTTATTTATCTACTTGTAATGAGACTTAGTATTAAATGCATTTATTTCACAATATTAATGATTATTTATTTACTGCATAATTATAATAATAACTTATTTAACAAGCCGTGAATATTGGATAGAGATCAACGCAGATGAAATCTTATTAGTAAACATTGATCCGTATCTAATGTCAAAAAAATACACATACTTCTGATCTTAGCTTATATGTTATTTTATATTCGTCAAATCTACTACCATATGTGACTTTTACTTATTATTATAATAAATAAATTATACATTTTATTTATTTATAATGTTACTAGTGTATTAACACATACATTATATCCATTTAATGTTAAATCGATTTATATTGTTATTATAAATATCATAAATATTGTAACTTGAATATATTTATGATAATTTATAATTTAATTTTTTATTCCAATACCATTAAATTTCATCATAAAATAATTATAATAATTCAATATTATTTTTTAAATTATTTTCAAATATTTAACTAATATGCTAATTTTATGTCTTCATATCCACTATCAACACTGCAATATTTAATATGCCACCTTTCTTGTATTAACTTAAAACTTTACCTTATAAATACTCTAAATCCACTGAACATGAACATATTAGAAATAGGGACTAGCCGACGGTAAGAAACCCATCTGCAACCATAGAATAATTTTGGAGGGCTTTCTATCATGTGTCATTTTCTTTGGATTCCTTGAAATTTTGGGTAAACTTTTTATTAATCGTTTCCGGCCATTATTTATTTATCAATCACATATTATGATTTAATTATAAAAATATAATAATAGAAGAAAAAAAGACAAGTTTTTTATAAGGTTCATAATATTCTGCATCTTTTTTTTCATCAAAATAGATTATAAAATATGAGAGCATCTTGTACTCTTAGTATGTAAGAGTCACCTAAATGTTTGAGCAGATTCGTTTTCTTGTTTTTATGTATTTAATATATTTGTACACTTTCTATACATAAATTTATAATTTATAATTTCTTTAATATTTTATATCCACTAGAACTATTATATAAAGGAGTTAAACATTTAATGAGATAAGGGATAAAGCATGCAATATTTTCACTTGAATTCAATGGCATCAATAGAAATGAGCAAATGCTAGAGCTTTATAAGTGTAATTTGTATGTGTATAAAAACTGTTTTTAATTTGTTTCTTGTGTAACTTCTTTTAATCTTAATTTTTCGTCAAGTTTTTATTTCCACCACATTTTCCATTTCTCATTTTTTGATAATGTAGTTTTAAAATAAAAATATTAATTTCATATATTTACACTCGTTACATCACTCTATAGATTGTCAAACTACTAGTAATATATATGAATGCAAAAATCTATAAATAGGGTATACATCCTCAAATGGTGGTTGTAATTTGGCTTCGAATTCAGAGAAATAATTTCTTTGAGATTCACAAATTTGAAAATTATTATTATTTTTTTAATTTTGGATATGAAGTTGAATTCACTATTAATGTAATGTACCTAATATTATTAGAATTACAAAACTATGGTAATATACATGACTACATGATTAATGACTTTATATGGGAAAATGAACGCGGGCTGGAAGCGCATGGACACATTCTGCGTCTGGTAGCCAAGCTAGGGCATCAGGCCCTAGCTTGTTTCTGTTCTTTTGTGGATTGTGCAGGGTACGACGGAGTGTGGGGGTGTGTGGGAAGCAACAACAAAAAGAGGTCTCAACAGGGAAGGAGTAGAGTAGGTTTCAGCGACTATGGCTTTGCAGGGGCTGACTCAGGCCAGATTGGAGAAGAGCTACAGTGAGGCTGTAGGGAAGAATAGACAGGGGATGGACCCTAGAGTGGAGGCAAATTCTGATTTTAACCAGGTTCCAGGACTTTTTGCCACAAACACAGCTGGGGGATCAAGAATTACCAAGGTGAATGGCTGCCTGGAGCGTTGTAAGGAAAGACCAAAGCTGGTTATTCCATTTGATATGATTGCTGAAGATGTGGAGTATTACTCCAAGCATTCACTATACTGCAAATTCTTGGGATTACGTGTCTCCCTTCCATTTTTGGAGAATTGGGCTGGACGTGTGTGGGAGCCAGAGGGTGAGATGGAGGTTACGCTGCTGGCCAATAACTTCTTCATGGTCACATTCATATGTTTGGCTGACAAGAACAAGGTCTTTGAGGGGGGTCCGTATTTCTACAATCAGGTGGGGTTCTTTGTAAAACCTTGGCATGCTGGTTTCAACCCTACTAAGGAACTGCCAAATAAAGTTCCAGTTTGGGTACGGTTTCCCAGAATGCCTATTGAATGTTGCCGTGTGGATGTTCTCCAGATGATTGCTTCAATGCTTGGAAAACCTATGGGTTCTTCCACACAAACTTTAGGTAAGAAAATCATGACCTTTGTCCAAATTTGTGTGGAGATTGATTTAAGCAGGCCTTTGTCGGATGCAGTAGAGATGTGTGTAGGTACATACTCATGGGTACAGCATCTGGACTATGAGACACTCCCATTCAGATGTCACTTATGCCATGAGTATGGTCACCTAGTGAGACGATGCCCAAAGGCAAAATTGAATGATCAGCAGGCTTCGCCCCAACCTCCATTGAATAGTGTTGTTGGAATGGACAAAGGGAAAAAGATTGGAACTGGTACTGGTAAGGACTCAGAAGGCTTTGTATAGGTCAAGTCTTGAGGCCGAAATATGGGCCAAAAGAGATCCCTTATGGAACGCCTGGAGGAGGAGTCGATTAATAGGTTTGGGATTTTGGATGAACTAGGACAGCAGGAGGACTACCTAGGCTTAATCAATGAAGAGCAAGTGGTGGGAGGGTTTGGAATGGCTGGTGATGCCTCCATGGAATAGGTAACGCCACCTATGGAAGCTGTCCTTCCCATGATTTTGGAAGGGCAGAGTGAGGAGCAGAAGGATATTGAATCAAATGCTGATATGGTTCCAGAGATTGAGGCTAGAACTCCTCCCATACAAACAAGGGCGTCAGAGGTGGAGAAGAGAGGCAAGGCTCCTTCTCACCTGGGAATTCTTCAGAAGGAAGGGAAAAAAGGAGTTTTTGAAAAAAATGTTAAACTGGGGAGAAAGAAAGACTTGGAGAGGATAAAGATGATTGGGTAAAATCTGGTTGAGTCACAAGCAGTCAAGACCTTAGACTCCCACTTCTTGCCTCCTCCAAAATGATTGTTATATCTTGGAATGTTAGGGGCTTAAACATCGGCCCTAGACAAAAAGCTGTTCGGGATTTGATTAGGAATCATTGTCCAGATGTTCTTTTTCTTCAGGAAACTAAAGTTTCAGTGGAGTATATAATGAGTCTTACACCCAAGCTTTGGAAGCAAGGATTATGTCAATGCATAGGGGCACATGGGTCTACAGGAGGCGTGGCTTGTCTTTGGAATCCACACAAGGTGTAGCCAGTGTCATGGATCGCATTCAGGTCTTCACTTTCTTTGGTATCCTTATGCATTGAATCGGGAGAGTACATTTTTTTTCGAATTTCTATGCTCCCACTAATTTCCAAGGTAAGCTTCAGGTTTGAAATAACATCCATTTAGTTCGTAGGGGCTTTCCTTATTTGCCATGGATTATGGTTGGTGATTTCAATGCTATCTTGGACCTAACAGAAAAAAGGGAGGGAATGCTAGATTGGAACCATCTTCCTATTTGCTTCGAGACAAGATTTCAGAGCACAACCTGGTGGATATTAAGCCTTGCAATGGGAGGTTCACCTAGAACAATAGGAGGATGGGTGACAACTTTATTGCTGAGCTTATTGACAGATTCATGAATTCTTGTTATTGGGTGGGTGACTTATGGTCTTTGAGTTTTGAGATCCTAGATTGGAGAGGCTCTATCCACTGGCCAATTAAGCTTCACATCTCTTCAAATTGTATGCAGAGGAATCTGACATTCAAATTTCAGCTCATGTGGCTTAGGGATCAGGCTTTATTTGATCGAGTTGCTAAGTGGTGGAGAATTGGGAGACCGGTGACTGGTACAACAATGTATACCTTTGCTAAGCTGCTCCAATTTGTGAAATATCAGCTCAAAAGGTGGAATATTATGAGTTTTGGGAATATCTTTCAGGAAAAGAAAGAGGCGCAAGAGGAGCTAAATTCCATTACCAGGATGATTAGGGAGGAGGGGTTGTCTGAATCTCTGTTGAGGGATGAAGTGAGGGCTGTTAAGAGGGTGGAAGAATGGGAGTTGAGGGAGGAAATTTTTTGGAAGCAGAAAGCCAGGGTTGAGTGGCTGTAGGAGGGTGACAGGAACACGACATTCTTCTTCAACTCGGTTAGAGCCAGGCATCATGGAAATAGGATAACTTCTTTGGTTTCGGACAGTGGAGAGACTATCTCTTCCATGAGAACCATGTGTAATGAAGTTGTATAGTATTTTGTTTCTATTTTTAGTGATGAAAGACCGAGGGGAACTTCTGCTGAGGATCAGATACTCTCCTGTATTCCCAATTTAGTTTCTCGAGAGATGGAGCAGTTGATGTGCCCAATCAACATTGAGGAGCTCAAAAGGATTGTCTTCATGATGAAAAAAGGTAAGGCACCAGGCTTAGATGGATTTTTGATTGAATTTTTTTAGGAGTTTTGGGAAATCATCAAACTTGATCTATTGGTTGTGGTTCAAGAGTCTCAAATCAGCAAAGAAATGCTTCGGGCCTTAAACTCAACCTTTTTGGCTCTCATTCCCAAGAGAGAAAGGGCTAATTGCCTAAGTCAATTCAGGCCTATCTCCCTCTGCAATGTTGTCTATAAAATTGTATCAAAGTTGATAGCTGAAAGATTAAAAAAGTGGATGGGGGTGCTGGTCTCAGAGGAACAAATTGACTTTGTGGAAGGGTGGCAGATTTTAGATGGGATTGTGGTGGCTATGGAGGCTATCCACTCCATGTCCAAATCCAGGAAGAAGGTGATGTTTATGAAGCTGGACATGTCTAAGGCATATGACAGGGTCCAGTGGTCCTTTCTACAGAAGGTCTTGGCTGCCTTTGGTTTTGATGAAGAATGGATTAGATGGGTAATGAGTTGTGTGAATTCGATCTCATTCTCTATTTTGGTGAATGGGGAGCACTCACAACTCTTTGGAGCCTCGCATGGCTTGAGGCAAGGGGATCCAATATCTCCCTATTTATTTCTTCTTCTGGCAGAAGGTCTTGGATGGCTGATAAAAAAAAAGACTGGCGAAGGTGCTATTCAGGGATGGAGGTGGGGAGGTGACCTTCTAGTTCTTTCTCACCTCTAGTTTGTGGACGAGCGTTGATGGGAATGGCTACTATGAGGGAGGCAACCAATATTCACAATAGTTTGGATGCTTACCTGGCTGCCATGGGATAGGCTATTAATGAGGATAAATCATCCATTTTTTTCTTCAACACTCTGCCACCTATTCAAACGAGGGTGGTGGACATTCTTCAATTTCAAATTGGCAGCCTTTTGGTTCTTTATCTTGGTATCCTATATCTACTAGGAGATAGTCCAAGGAATCGTGGTAGGGGATTTTGGACAAATTCAAGGCTAAGGCGAATCACTAGACCAACAAGTGGCTGTCCTTCACCGATCGAGTACAACTAATCTAGTCGGTGGTGCAGGCGCTTCTCATATACAGGTGTATGCTCCAGGTGGCACCGATGGGTTTTGTTAAGGATCTTGACTCCTTGGCAAAATAGTTTTTATGGGCAGGTAACTTGTCTTCAACAAAGTGGAGCCTGATTAGGTGGGAGGTTGTTTGCAACCCAAAGAGGTTGGGTGGCCTGGGACTGAGGCAGTCAGTCTTGGCAGGTATGGCCCTGGTAGCCAAGTTGTATTGGAGATGGTGTGAGGAACAAGATCATGTTTGGGCTAGGGTCTTGTCTTATAAGTATTTTTTTGGGATTCTTATGAAAGATATCCCCAGATATAGCTTGTCGGGTAATGGATCAGTGATTTGGGATACTCTTAAAAAAGGAGCTGCTTTGATCAAGAGATGTCTTTTTTGGATTTGTAGGGGGGGTAATGAGGCACAATTCTGGTATGATTCATGGGACAGTTTTCCCCCTCTAGTTATCCAGTATCCACATCTTGATGGCCTTACACAGAGATTTAGCGAGGTAGAATGGGTTAAGGTGTGTGATTACAAATCCTTTCTTCTTCATGGTCAATTGACGGAGGTGAGGTGGAAGGAACAGGAAGATTGGCTGATTATTGGTATGGAGGTCAAGTGTGCTGAGCTTCATGAGATCCTTGCTAATCGTTACTGTTGCGCACTTAGGGGGAGTAACTTGCTAGCTTGGTCCCCTCATCCTAAAGGGAAATATATGGTCTCGATAGGTTACGAGGAGTTGATAGCGTAGCAATGTGGCACTGGAGGGGAAGTTTCATGGTGGAAAAGAGTGTGGAGCAGCTTATCTTGGCTGAAGTACAAGTGTTTTATTTGGACATTAACCTGGAATCACTGTTTGACCTGGAAGAATATTAGACGGAGAGGCCTTGTTGACCCTTCACGGTGTGTCCTGTGCAATGGAGTGGAGGAGGAATCGTCTCACTTATTTTTTAGCTGCCCATTCACTCTTCATCTATGGCACGCCTAGTGGGATGCGTGGAGGTGTCAATGCTTGCATGCATCTTCCCTAGTTGAGTTCTAGTCCAGATTGGGCAGGCTGCCTTCTGCTGCACATTTTCTACAGGAGGCGTGGTATGCTAGTCCCATTTTTCTGCTGTGGCAAGTTTGGCTTGAGCAAAACTACCAAATATTTAAAGAGGAAAAATTGGCAATCCACCAGGTATGGACCAGAATTATTGGAATGATACAGGAGACTGTGGAAGCTAAGAGTGAAATCATTTTGCCTCTGGCGTAGGGGGATGTTGAATTGGTAAAAAGGCTTGGTATTTTGAATATCTCTCTGGCCGCTGCTTGTGTCAGACGTGGCCGATGTGGGAAGCAAAAAATATAGAGGAGTGGGAAATGGACACCCCCTCCTAAAGGTTTTTTGAAAATTAACATTGATGGTTCTGCCAGAGGTAATCCTGGCCCAGCTGGGATAGGTGGGATTGGTAGGGATTCCTCTAGAGCTATGGTTTTTATTTTATTAGCCCACATGGGAGAACAAACGGTGAACAGGATGGAAGGAGTAGCTATTCTGTATGCTTTGAAGAGAGCTTATGAGTTAGGCTGGTGAAGGGTGAAGTGTGAAGCCGACTCAGAAATCCTGATTAATATGATCTGGGAGAGGAAGATTAATGATGTGAGCTAGCAACTATCTTTGGTAGTGCAACAAATACTTCAGATTAGTTCGCTTATGGATTTTGTTTCCTTTGCTCACATTCTGAGGGAATGGAATGGGGCAGCAGATTGCTTGGCAAAGTGGGCTTCTGAGGATATTGGTGGCCGCAGGGTGGATGAATGGGTGTTGTTTCATGAGGAGGTGTGTCAAAACCTAGATAGAATTCTTAGAGAGGACATAAATGGGATCGAATTGTGATGGTTTTTGGCATTTGGTTTCTATGGTTTTCTTGGGTTCTTGGGGCTCTGGCCCTTTGCTGTAATGTAATATTTTTGGAAATTAATAAAGTTTTTACCCCTTTTTCAAATATATATATATATAAACAAGGTATGATTCATCAAATTTATGCCTAATGCTGATGTTTCTAATTAGGTTATGAATTCATATTAGTTGTTTCTTTATTAAGGTTAAAGGGGGGATTTTTTTGAACTAGGGTCCCGAAACCCTAGGAGAAGATCAAGTACAAAAGATACAAAAGGCAAACCCATCCTATCAGAGAAACAACAATGAGCATAGATAAAAATAGCTACAACATAGCTTCAAAATAGACCAGAAGCCTTGTAGGAACTAAATAACTCCAAACTCCAAAATACATCTTCCCAACGTGCCTTCATTTTGTTAAGATTCATATCTATCTATGTTAATAAATTTTCATAGTCTATAACTATTGCTTTGGCCCTTTTTTCCCTTACCTTTTCCAATATAGCTAGGATTGAACAAATCTCTGAGGTGAGCCCTGAGATTTTCCATGTTTTAAATACCTTCATTCATTGCAACCTTGTTGTAATTAACCAGAAAACTTATCTTGTTCTATTGATTCTCATTGGCATGCTCAAGTAAATCCACTTTGAAGCTCTATCTCTGAATTTGGGTGACCTTCTCTCTCTCTACCAAGGTTTTAGATAATTTATCATTCTCATGCTAAAGGACATTCATCTTACTCTTTAGGATCGTCATTTCTTATAAGAACCACCTCATAAGAGATTTTTGTACGTCAAGTTTTTCAACCATTCTATCTACATTTTCCTTTCCTTTGAGGGAGTCAACGAGATGATTAAAATCCTCATTTTGTCCTTTTGAACCTATGATGACTCCCATTTCTCTATTATATCAATTTCCTTCTTTTATTTCTTTTGCTCTAGCCCTATCTGGGCCTTACTCTGCTCTCTAATCTTATCACCCTCGATATTAGTTTCATACAAATCCATGCTATCACTATCCACGTCAAATAATTTCACCCCCTTTTCTTTACCTATGTAACCTATAGTCTTTTATGCCCTGGATTCTCAAGCTTATCTCTATTGTGGACAATGGATTTAGAAGCACATCTAAGGTACCTTTTGATATTGTCATGTTCCTTGATGACCTCCTCTCCTTTCTTACCAATTTCCTTATCGACAACATTTTTCTTACTACCAAAAGCCCTATTCGGACTCCTTGGATATTTAATCCAAACTTTCTTTATCTTCCTTATATCCACCAACCCTTTTTTAGATTTCTCTTGATGTTTATCATGTAATTCCAAAATGATTTGGTTCATACCTTTAAAATATTTGAAAATAAGGAAGATAACCCCCTCGTGTCTTGGGATAGAATAGTTTCAATTTTTGAATTTTTGAATAGAGGTTTCTATGGATTTAAGAATAGAAAAAGGCAGACTAAAAGCTCTCTCATGTCTAATGTAATTGAAAATTCTAAACATAGACCATCTCACCACATTATATTGACCCTCTAAAGTAATATACTGAATAAGATGAAAATCTAACTCAACGTATGGTTTTGGAAGGGATTCCCTATCGAAGCCATTATGGAGCTAATCCAGTTGCTCGCCTTATTCAATAACAACCTCTTTATCTAGCTTGAATTATCTATGGGTGTAATAGCTCTTGGTCTCTTCAATAACAAGTCTCGTCACATGAGAAATAAGCTCCTCTGTGATGTCGAGAGTGATCTCATTGATAGTAACATATCTCTCCTTTTAGGCATTATCAAACAAGATAGAAACATGTCTATCAAAACGTTCAATTCTCCCATAAATCCCATGAAGCCCCCAACTTGTAAGGCGTTCCAAACTCTATTATTTTTACTAAATTCTAGTTGGAGCTTGGGTTTGATCCTATTAGGTAGACCCATGACATTCATTTTTTCTGCACAAAAATCTATACTACTATTTTTGTCAACTCTGAAATCACATTCCATCTAATTAGTGTTGTGTCCGTGAGACAAGTTATGAAATTATTCATGTTTATCTTTCCTTTCTAGAAACTTCTCCCTAGAAACACTAAATATGGTCTCAAAGGTCCTTAATCCTCAATTCATAATAAACAACTTCACACCCCCGCCACCCCCTCCCCCCCGCCCCCCCCCGCCCTTAAGCTTTAGGGAAAGCATTAAACTGGTAAATGTTATTAGAATTTTTTTACCTTCATAATTTTTAATATCAATTCCCTAGGGAGGTCCTTGTGTCCTAGACAAGTTTTGAAACTAACATTGTTGGCTCCCCTATTTGTAAACTAGTCTACAATCCCATTACCTTCTTTGTACATGTGTTGGATTCACACCTAATGGAAGGAATCCAAGATGTCTTTGGCTTCATCAATAACATGTTTAATAGACCATCTTATAGAGTTTTTACCATTTAAGTAATTTACAATGTTCAGGGCATGACCATTCACTATCATATTTTGGATGTTTATTTGTTTAGCTAATATGATTCCCCATAAAGACACCAAAGCTTTAGTGCAATGGTTAGTCTTTATACCCATATCTCTCACATAATCCATAAATAAATTTCCTTTAGGGTCTCTGATGATACATCTACCCCTTGTAATTCCTAGATTCCCATTTGATGCTCCATTAAAATTTAGTTTCATCCAACCCTTGGGTGGAGTTTTCCACTTTTTTCTCTTTCTAGTTTCATCCTTAAGGTTAAGTTTCCCTAAGACAGAAGAGTCTATTTCTAGTTTTGAGTTGGGATCTATTCAAAATTATAAACATCTTTTCCTTTTTTGATTTGAGTAGATTTGTAGTTTTCCTTGATAAACATAAAAATTCTTTCAGATATAGCTTTTCTATTGCACTTAACTCTAAATATTTTGTTGTTTCTTGTTCCCCATATCCCCCACAAATTATGTGGTAGGGTTAGATTCCATAACTATTTTAAATGAGAATTTTTGAAAGGATATCACCAAGACATCCATAATTACATGAGAGAACGAGGTTTCACCCATGAGATATTAATTTTTTTCATGAATAAACTCGATACCTTCTACATAAATAGATAGTTTACAAGAAGGTGAGAGACTATTATATTTTCTTCTTCACATAAGACACATCTATTACTGATGATAAATCCTCTTTTCCTCAAGTTATCAATAGTTAAAATCTTTTTTTGGATGGCATCCCAAAAGAAAAAGATAATTTTTGGATTAAGGAATTTATTTCACACCGCATTCTAGTTAAAATTGGTCCCCTATTCCTAAGGAATGAGATCATACCCTACTTTGACATTGTATTGGCCATCAAAAGAATCCTTCCACACCAACTTATCTTCTATATCCACTTCTGGAATATGAATGGTGTGTAGAACATTTTTTAGCTCATTTAACTTTATCTAATCATTTGATTGGCACCATCCAAACTCAGGTCTATCCAATGTTTAAATACCTCCTTTATTTGCCAATAATCTACCACATTTTATCCATATTTTTAATTCAATTTGTCATTAATGTGTAGACTAATATCCCTCTAGAGGGAAATCAAATCTGTGTTCCACTTATCCTTTAAAAAATTTATATTCTTGTCATCGCCTAATTGCCAATTGGAACCTTCAAGAATTACTTATTTGTTCTCAGCTAGAAAATTCCAAATATGTGATCCTCTAACAAGATGCACTTCTCTTCGAGGTTATTTAAAGGATAAGATCTTTCCTTAGACAAAATTAGTATTTATGAATCTCCAAATGAATTTGGAGATAAGAGATTTGTTAACCTATTGGAGATTTTTAATTCCTAGACTGTCATAATCTTTGCTAGTACAAACTTTGTTCCACTCTATCAAATGAATTTTAATTTTTTCCTCAATTCTAAACTACAAGATTTTTTTTTGAATCTTGATAAGTTTTTATTCCACTTCTTTAGGTAGTTTGAACAAAGATAAAATATAGATCGAAAGACTTTGTGAGATGCTCTTAATTAAAACTACCTTCCCAACCTGAGATAAGAGTTTACCTTTCCATCTTGCAAGCCTCTTTTAGAATCCTTCAATCAATGATTTCTAAGCAGTGACCTGGAGCTGATTATTGATGAGTGGCATTCCTAGATAAGTGGAATGAAGTTCTTTAATTTGGCAGCCCAATAGTGTAGCTATCATGTTTCATATAGCCACTAGAGTATTGAAAATATAAATTGAGCTCTTATCAAAGTTTATCTTCTAATTGGAAACCTTTTCATATATAACCAAAAAAAAATTTATAGTCCTTGCTTCTTGATTTAAAGCTTTAGCCAATAAAATATTATCATCAGTGAATTATTGATGTGTCATAGGCTTAGCTTGGATGGCTGGTTTGAAACCTCTTAATTGTTCATCCACCAAAGCCTTGGATATAAATCTGCTTAAAGATTTTACCATAATGATGAACAATAATGGTGAAAAAGGATCTCCTTGCCTAACACCTTTGGAACTTATAAAAAACCCTTGCACCACACCATTAACTAAAACTAAAAACATGCAAGTGGAAATGCAAACTCTGATGATCTTTTTGAATTTCTCATTGAAACCAAATTGGTTCATCACTCTATCAAGAAAGCTCTAATCTAGTATTTTGTAAGCCTTGGCCACATCTAATTTTAGAATCATAGTAGGTTTTCTCCTATTTTCCATAGAATGAATGACTTTGTGAACCACAATAACACCGTCTTGAATTTGCCTTCCTAGAACGAATCCTCCTTATTGAGATTGAATAAAATTTTCCATGATTATTTGCATCCTTAGTGCAATGAGTTTGGTAATTATTTTATATAATTAATTGCATAGACTAATGGGTTAGAAGTTGGAAAAGTTCACTGCCCCTTCTTTCTTAGGAATGAACACAAGAAAATTATGATTGTATTCCTTGAGTAGTTATCCTAAATCAAAAAATTCATTTACCATTGCAACCAAGTCCTCTCCAATAATATCCCAAAAGGTCTTAAAAAAAGTAATTGGAATCCCATTCAGACTAGGGTCCTTATCTGGGTTCATTCTACAAATTACAAACTTAAGATCCTCCTTCGAAGTCACAATAGTTAACATTCCATTATATTCTTGGCTAATCAACTCTAGGATGACATTAAAAAATTCATGCTTAAAACCAATGTTTTTCTGAAATCATTTTTGTACATATTCTTATAATAAAGCACACAATCTTACTTAATCTCTTCTTGATCATATCAAAGCTATCCCTCACTATTAATGATCTCCCTAATGGCGTTATGTTTCCTATGTTTGAGCGTAGACAAATGAAAAAACCTAGTATTCATGTCTCCTTCTTTTAACTATATATTTATGGATTTTTGCCTCTAGAGAGATTCTTATCTAGCCACTATGGTGTGGTACTCATATAAAAATTATTTTTCTCTATTCTGGAGGTCGAGGTCATATCCCTTATCCTCTCCCTCTTCCTCTAGCTTAGCAAGATCTGTTTCTAAGGCCTTTTTTCATTCAAAAACATTTAAGAATACCTATTTATTCCACTGTTTGAACATTACTTTGACCTTCTTAATTTTTTTTGTAATATAAGACATGGATGAACCTCTATCACTCTTTATATACCATTATATCCTGAATATCTGGGTGTGTGAACCACATGTGCTCCATGTAGAAAGGATGTTTGGATTCCTTAGCTTGTTGATCAATGATATTTCATTCTAAAGGAAAGTGGTCTGAACCAATTTTTGAAAAAGATTTGAGAACAAGGTCTTTATGTTGTAGCTAATCTACAAAGATAAACATTCTATCAAGAGCACACTGAATAATATTTACCCTAACTCTTCTGTTAGATGAAGTGAACTTAGATCCTCTAAGCTCAAGGTTTAAAACACATATGTCAATAATTAATAAGGAGAACTCATCCATATTATCCATACAGATTGAATTACGACATTTTTTGACTCTTGGCTGTAG
Source organism: Torreya grandis (assembly GCA_037957365.1). Taxonomy (NCBI): domain Eukaryota; kingdom Viridiplantae; phylum Streptophyta; class Pinopsida; order Cupressales; family Taxaceae; genus Torreya; species Torreya grandis. The sequence continues at coordinate 927,863 of JARHVA010001559.1, read as the reverse complement.
AGGTGAGTTGAGGTCCCCTACCGAGATCCATGAGATTTGAGTGCAATTTCTCCTAAAGGCTCTAATATCCTCCCATAGCTTTATATGTGTTGTCCTTGTGTTAAAATCATAAACATTAGAGAAAATCCATTGCTTATTCTCTATGATGTCAGTGAAGAGAACTGCAAAATGATGTTTAGATTTGAGAATGGGTTCTCCTATGAGATATCTTGGGTCCCAAAAAGTAATTAAACCTCTTGATGCACCTGAAACACTTCTACAAACCACTTTTCTTCCTTCCAGTACACCTTTTTGTGTTGTAAAAAATAACTTTCCTTAATTTTATACTTTTGAATGGCCAAAACAACTAGCTTATTATTATTTTTGAAATATCTTAAGACCGTCTACTTACCTACACTGTGTATCCCTCAAATGTTCTAGGATAGGATCAACATTACAACCATTATTTAGGAGTATCCCCCTTGAAAGGGAGGGTATTTTAATTTCCATCTACTATATCAGCTTGGGTTAAATTTTGTAGAAGACTCTTTTTGGAAGGTCTACCAACTTTTAGTGGGTTTTTAATATCTGGGCCTTTAACACTCCTGATAAATCTTAAAGATGAAGCCTTCAACTGTATGTTGCTCTTCGATATTTTATTTATCATCTTATGCTCACTATTTTCCTTATTCCTTCTTTCCACTATCACCTTCATTTAGAGTGTTATCCTCTAAGTCTGAATCTTGTTCATTCCAATCTTTCACATCTATGTCCTACTCCAATATCTAAAACATATTTTGGATCTGTATACTATTTGTATTATTATCCTATTTTTCCCTGAGGTCATTTTATGAATTACTTCATCTTTGTTCATGTCTTCCCCATGCTTGGAAGTTGTAACTTATTGAACTAGTTGTTCCAATTTATTTGGACACTTTACTCTTCCTAGCTGAGTTGAAGTGCATTTATATATATCTCGATCTAAACTTTATACTTTGCCTGATTAAGCTGAATTCACTTTATCTAAAATAAGCTTTGTACTTGGGACATCTATATTTACCATACCTAAATCTAGATTTTACCTTACATTTTATTGTAAAGTCTGCCCATTTGCATCAAAAAAAGGAGGGATATTTGATTCCATCTTTTTGAAAGAGACTCTACCCTTTCTCTGCCACTTTGCAGAGTATATGATCGAGTGATAAAATTTTGATGAATGCCCTAATTTATGGCATTTTTCAAACATCAATGCAGACATTTCAAATTAATTCTTCTATGTTCTGACTCCATAAGGTGTGTGTAGAACTATAGAATTTGGAAACTCTTTGTTAATGAAAGTATTCACATAGAATCTAGCATGAACAAGTCTCGTTCGTACCTTGGTATTTAAATCTAAGTAAATAAGATAACCAAAAGATCTAACTATGCTTGTAAACAAATCCTCTTCCCAAAACTCAATTGGAAGACCTATAAGTCTGACCTAGCTGAGCATTTGGTTTATATTTTCCTTTTCAAGCTCAAAACTTGGTTCTCATTTCTTGAGGAAAAGACCTAATTTACCAAAAAACCGTGGTCCTCTAGCCAAAATATTAGCACTATCCTCCGGGTTATTGAATTTGATCATAACAAATCTATTCACCATTGTAAGGATTTCCTTGTTTCCTTGTGTGAACCATTTTATCTTTGCCCAAGCTCTAAAGGTATCTATATTAGGTCTAGTAGCCACAAACTTACCCAAAAGAGCTTCATTCATCCTTGAAGAGGCACAGTGTATGAGTAATGGAGTGATTTCTATATGTATATTTTCCTATCCTTTAATATTTTCAAATATTCTAGCAGTTTTATTTACTTCTTATCTATAGAACCCGTTATTCTATCACACCAAGTTGATTTTCCTGGTGTTGCCTCGGGGGAAAGATGATAAGATGCCTTACCTTTTTCCATTGAGATTTCTTGTGTTGGGGTTTCCTTTAATGGGGCATAGAACCTGGAGGTCCACGTGATCCCCCTTTCAGATCTCCATCACCTTTTTCCTCTTTGAGTCAGGTTTTAAAATCTTGGTTTCCTACCCATTGCCTTCTACTTTTCCTTATCCTTCATAAAATCCATTTTATTTTGCCTTGTCCTTCTCCAATGCCTTCTCCACATCCTTCACCATTATAGAGCTCATCACCATTGTAGAGGTAAAACTTTAGTTCAAAATATCATTAACTTACCCTTGGAGGCATTTAGATAAATATTAGAGAATTAATATTAATTGCTATAATTTACTTGAGATTGACATATACTTTTGTCATAAATAATATACATGCTAAACCACACAAAAAACATATAATAAAGAAGGTCCATAAGAGTTTAAAGATATCAAAGCTAGTTTGTATAACAAAGTTAGTCTATAAAATTTCATTATTGTATCAAATCCATGTTAGGAGCTCCATCCTAATCACCACTAAGAATCAAATTCATAGCTTCATTCTAAAAAAGAACCACCCATAACCATAATATAATCAACTCAATTGTTATTATAAGTATCCATCTTTATTCATTGTTTATTTTAACATTTGGTATATAGGTAAATTATTGATATAGAAACATCAATTTATAGAAATGTGGAACTCCCCATTGAATCATTTAATTTTGGTTATGATGTTGTTTCTCCTGACATACCTATAATGAATGCTCAATTTAATGATATTGAAATGGGTCTTCAACATTCTCTGTCATAGAAGCAAGTAAACATGTTAGTTTTATCAACAATTAATTATGAAGCTCTGTTAGAAGAAATTGACATCAATAACCAATTAATGGAAGTAACCAATAAGTAATGAAAATATGTACGATTTGGAGCATCCAAGGGATTTTACATTATTACATTACAAGAAAATAAGAGAAATATATAATTTATTTTTTTTGTTTGTTTTGTCTTGATGTACTATTATCAATCCAAACAATGGAGAGGTTTTAGGAGTGTGTTTACTTAAAATAGTAAATTTGTAAAAACTTGTTTTAGTGGATTAATAGAATGTACCTACAAAGGATTAGTTTATTTTGTCAAAGTACATTTCTAGTTTGAAAGGGATATTATTGTAGAAAGGCAGCAAGAGGGGTTGTTTCTGATTAATGCATAATTTTAATAAATATAAAGGAATAGAAATGCAATCATATTTTAGATGCAAAGACTTCTACTAAATGGATTGTGTCCATGTTTTGATTTTTGTTGTATATTTTGTTTCTCCATGTACACCTTAATATTTTACATTCATTACTTTCCTTACTATATTAACAAAGCTACTATAGATTAAATTAAAATTTGGCAAGTAATGCCTTGCATCAGATGGTATCACAGCTAGGTCCTTCCTTGTTAGAAAACTATGAAGAAGCTCTTGTAGAGAGAAGTGTTAAAATTTGAGAAAGATATTTTTTCAAGTGTATAGAGATTTTGTGAGAATCTTGTTGTGGCATTGATAATTTGTGAAATATAAACTTCAAATTGAGTGACAGTGGAATTTATATGGGGTTTTGTTAGAAGGGATGCAAGAGTAAGATCACCTAAAGTTTTTGAATTAACATAAATAATGAGATATGTCTAAGCAAGGCTAGATGGAATGGAGAAAATGTAAATAAGAGGAGTTTATATTGAGGATGTAAGTGATGATGAAGGAAAGATATAGAAGGGGTAATAAGAACATGAAGAATAAGTTATAGATGTAGGTTAGACAACATTTCTTAGAGCCATGGAAAATATTGGGAACAAAACCAAACTAGACACACCTTATTGTAATGGGAGATTGAATGCTAAAGAGCTCATTGATTGAATAATAAATATGGAAAAATATTTTTGTTATGAGTTAGTAGAGGACTCCATAAAAGTGATGTTTTGTTACACAAGGTTAAAGAATAATTCATCATTATGGTGGGATTTTGTACAATTTGAGAGGGAAAGAAGAGGAAAACAAAAAAATTAGGTCTCTAGGAAGAATGGTGACCAAATTGAAGGCTAAATTATAATCTTAAAACTATCACATGAATTTATTCATAAAATTACAATATTTAAGACAAAATGAAGTAGGTGTGAATGGGTATATTAAATAGTTTTAAAAACTTTCTATAAGGGATGCGCACATGGAGGATGATGAAAAAAAGGTAGCAAGGTATGCCAATGGGATACATTTAAATATCCAAGATGAAATTAGTTTTCTTAACTTTACAACTGTAGAGTAATTCTAACAATGTGCATTGAAATCAAATGAAAATTTGTCACTAAGGTAACATGTAAACATCAAAGCTAGAGGAATATATTTGAGAGGAATATGGAAAAAATTTAGAGGAATAGAATGAAAATTTGGTGGAAGATGATAACATACCCATGATGAAGGAGTAAGTAGTTTACAGAACAATTTTTTTTTATAAGAGGAAAAGCAGGTTATGCACCTTAGAGAAGAGGATTCAATGGCAGAAGAGGAGAATTCACAGGGAATTATTTTATGTGTAATAGGTATGATGGTAATAATTAATTTGAGTTCCAAGAATAAACCCATAATATTGGTCAAAGGACCAAAAGAACGATTCACATAGCCCAAGGGGATGAATAAAGTATTGGGTCACTAGCACAATCTGAAAAATTAGAGTAAGGGGAAGCCATACTTATGAAAATAATGATTTTAAAACTAAGAAAATGATTAAACAAACCATTAAAAATGAACTAACTCTTCAAAATAGTCTACAAATCCATATGTAAGTGTTGTAAAATGATTACTGGTGGTGTTAATGTTATGTTGTGGAGCCTATTTCTAAAATTACAATGTATTTTTGAAATAGTGTACATTTTAAATGTACTGTACACCCTATATGTATTCTTAAATTTTTTGGACCCCCTTTAATGGAAAACCATTTTGTGTTCACTTTGCCCATGGTTTTGGTACCCATTATTTTATAATACTACTTTATTGATGTATTATGTATGGATAGATATTTCATACGTAATAAATCATGAGAAAAAGGGTTTGAGAAGGAAGAATAGAGTGTGTGAATTTAGGTGTAAATTCAAGAGGGTTTATTGAGCACAACTCCAAACAATATTTGTGCATTGTAATTGTGAAGATAGATCCAAGAGAGATTTTACTCTAGTGGCTTGTAATAAAATCTGAGCTAGTGTTTCTTGGTGGATGTAGCCCACATTGGGTGAACCACATTAAATATGGTATTCTTATTGTGCATGTTTATTTTTATTATTTATGCATCTCTAATCATATCTATTATTGTGATTATGTAAAAAATTTTCACATCATTTTCTATATTCATTCCAAACAACTGGTATCAGAACTTTAGGTCATATTTGTAGAATTATTGAATCATAGGAAGGGTTATCAGTTCAAATGGGAGATATGGATGATGATCATAGATCAAAGGTTAAAATTTTCAATAGACAAAACTTTGGTCTATGGAAGATGAATATGGAGGATTACCTCTATCAAAAGGACCTCCATCCTACACTAGGAGGAAAAGTATAGCCATCAGTGAGTATGATACATGAGGCTTGGGAGTTGCTTGATAGGAAAGTAATTGGGACATTAGGTTATGTCGTGCATCTTCAGTCATGTTTAATATATTTTAGGATAATACCATAGATGTTCTCATGAAATAATTAGGGAAGTTATATTAGAAACCCTTTACTTCTAATAATTTTTTTAATGAAAAAGTTATTTAATATGAAGATGTCTAAAAATAGTTGAGTTGTTGATCATCTGAATGAATTTAGTATGGTTGTAAGTATGTTGAATTATATAAAAATTGATTTTGATGATGAAGTTAGGGGTTTCTTAGTTTATGGTCCTTACCAAAGATTTAGAATAGCCTTGTAATGGCTGTGAGCAACTTAGTCTCTAATAATTCCAAGTTGAATTTTAAGGATGTCATAGGAGTAATCCTTAGTGAGGAAATGTGATGGAAAAGATATGGAGAGACTTCTACTTCAAGTGATGCTTTGGTATTCGAGAGTAGAGGGAGATAAAATTATATAGAAAAAGGAAAGCGTGGAAAGTTAAATGGTCCTAGAAGGTCAAAATCAAGGGCCAAAATGGTATGCTAGTACTATGGAAAGACTGGGCATGTGAAGAAGGATTATTGGTCTCTTTAGAAAAAGAACAAGAATTAAGAAATAGGTAATGTTTATCAGGATGCATTAATTATCTCAATTGACAATATTGTTGACTCTTGGGTTTTAGATTCAGGGGCTTCTTTTCATGCTACACCATATAGGCATTATTCTATTGATTATGTTCAAGGGGATTTTGGACATGCTTACCTTGGTGATGATGAGCCTTGTAGCATAGTACGAAAAGGAAGTGTTCAGATCAAGATGTAGAATGAGAACACTTGGCTACTAAAGGATATCAAGCATGTGACTAAGTTGAGATAGAATTTGGTATCTACAAGACAACTAGGCAATAAAGGTTATACTGTGACATTTACAGTAGATTCTTGGAAGGTGACCAAGGGTACTCTTGTGGTAGTAAGAGGTAAGAAGGTTGGTACCCTATATTTATCAAGTAGTTTTGATTATTGTAATTTAGTTATTACAAATACAAATGAAACTTTGTGGCACAATAGGCTTGGTCATATGAGCCAAAAGGGTATGCAAATTTTGCAAGATTGGTTGCCTGGATTGAAAGGATCTGATTTAGATTTATATAAATACTATGTGTATGGAAAATATAAAAGAGTAAAGTTTATCAAGGTTGGACCTATAAGGAAGGAGAATAAGTTGGAGCTGGTTCATTCAAATGTATGTGGGCTAGCTCAAGTATCTTCTATTTGTGGGTCATCTTATTATGTCACTTTTATTGATGATGTAACTAGAAAATTTTGGGTGTATGGCATTAATAGAAAATATGATGTGTTTGATACGTTTAAACATGGAAAGACTTAGTTGAGAATGAAACATGTCTCAAGTTAAAATGTCTCAGGTTAGATAATGGTGGGAAAACTTATAGAAATGCATTTTTTGATTATTGTTCAAGGAATAAAATTCATAGACAAAGGATAGTTCCAAGAACTCCATAGTAGAATGGAGTGTTAGAAAGGATGATCAAGACTATCATGGAGTGTGCTAGGAGCATGAGGTTACATGTAGGATTACCTCTTTAATATTGGGTAGAAGTAGTAAACATGGCTATATATCTAATAAATAGAGGTCCTTCATCTACTTTGGATGGAGGTATACCTGAGAAATCTTGGTCAGGTAAGAAGGTTTATTATTCAATTCTTAGAATATTTCATTGTGAAGCCTTCATTCATAGTGATAAGGATGATAAGACCAAGATATAGGCTAAGTCTAAAAAATGCACCTTTATTGGTTACGGTGAGGATGACTTTAGTTTTCTGATTTGGAGCCTTAAGGACAAGAAAATATCTAGGTCTAAGGATGTTGTCTTTAATGAAAAATTCATGTATAAAAATAAATTGATAGATCAAAAAGAGGATTCTAAAGAAGATTACACAGTATTGGAGGACATTGTAGATGATATAGTGTCCAAAAAACTAGTTTAGGCACCTACTCCATAAGAACCCCAAACTCCTATGGTTAGAAGGTATTTTAGGGTAAGAATGGAACCAAAACATTTTTCTCCATCTCTTAATTATTTATTACTCACTGACAATGGGGAGATAGTGTGCTTTGAAAAATCAATGCAGATAAATGTCAAGAAGAAGTGGGAGCAAGCTATGAATGTAGAACATCAGTCTCATGGAAAATCAAACTTGAGATCTGGTAAACCCACTTGAAGGTAAGAGAGTATTGTGGAATGAGTGGATGTATAGAGTTAAAGAAGATGATGGAAAAAATAAAAGGTACAAGGCCCAGTTGGTGATAAAAGGGTTTGCACAAAAGAAGGGAATTGATTTTGATAAGATTTTTTCCCAGTGGTAAAGATGACTTCTATTAGGACTATTCTAGGGAAAGTGGTAGTAGAAGGCTTGCACTTAGAATAGTTATATGTGAAGACTACATTCCTTCATGGTGATTTGGAGGACTTGTATATGGAGTATCCACATGGATATCAAGTCATAGGGAAGAAGAACATGGTGTGCAAATTGAAGAAGAGTTTATATGGTCTGAAACAAGCTCCATGATACTAGTACATGAAATTTGATAGTTTTATGATGGACCAGGGATGCTCCAGGTGTCATTTAGACCATTACATATATATCAAAAAAATTGATGATGTTGATTATATTATCCTTTGTTTGTATGTGGATGACATGTTGGTTGCAGGTAAGAACATATAGTAAATAAAGGTACTCAAGGAATAACTTAGTAATTCCTTTGATATGAAGGATTTGGGGGTAGCAAAACAAATCCTTGGTATGAGAATAACTAAGGATAGGAAGGAATGAAAGTTGAATTTATCCCAGGAAAAATACATCAAAAAGGTCTTGGAGAGGTTTAGTATGCAGGATGTTAAACTAGTTGGGAATCCTTTGGAAGGTCATTTCAAGTTATCAAAAGAGCAATGTCTCAAGAAAGAAGAGTAGAGAGTCTAGATGTCACATGTACCTTAGTCATCAGCTATTGGTAACTTGATGTATGCCATGGTGTGTACTAGGTTAGATATTTCCCATGTAGTGGGAGAAATAAGTAGGTACATGAGTGATCTAGGTAGAGAACACTGAAAGACAGTGAGGTGGATTCTTTGGTATTTAAGAGAGACCATGGGGATAGTTTTAAGCTATGGTGGATTGGACACCACTTTACATGGTTATGTATATTTGGACATGGCTAGAGATTTAGAGAGTAAGAGGAGTAAAATAAGATATTTATTTACTGTAGGTGACATAGTGGTGATTTGGATTTCATGACTATAAAAACTTATGAATTTGTCAAACATGGAAGCTGAGTATGTTTCTACCATAGAGGCAAGCAAAAAAAAGTTTGGTTAAAACAATTTCTTGAAGAGTTGGGGCATAAGCAAGAGAAAGGGAAGCTATATAGTAATAGTCAGAGTGTTATAGATCTAGCAAAGAACTCCACTTTCCACTATAGGATGAAGCATATATAGTTGAGGTACCATTTCATCAGGACAACTTTGGAGGAAGAATATTTGAAGTTGGAAAAGATTCATACCAGTCAGAATCCTGCAGACATGATGATCAAGATAGTCACAAGTGAGAGACTGAAGCTATGTTTAGTTTCAGTTGGCCTTCATAGTTGATAGTAAAGGGTTGAGAATTCTACTTAGATTAAATCAATCTCCAAGTGGGATATTGTTGCATTATAGAGCCTATTTATAAAATTACAATGTATTTTTCAAATACTATACATTTTAAATGTACTGTACACTCTATATGTATTCTCATCGAGATTAACTTTGCCCATGGTTTTGGTACCCATTGTTTTGTAAAACCAATTTTTTGATGCATTATGTATAGATAGATATTTATTAGGTAATACATCATGAGAGCAAGTGTTTGGGAAGGAAGAATAGAGTGTGTTAATTTAGGTGCAAATTCAGGAGGGTTTGTTGAGCACAAATCCAAACAATATTTGTGCATTATAATTATGAAGATAGATCTGAGAGTGATTATACTTTGGTGGATTGTAATAGAATCTGATATGCTATTTCTTGGTGGATGTATTCCACAATGGGTGAACCACATTAAATCTTGTCTTCTTATTGTGCATGCTTGTTTATGTTCTTTATGTATCTCTAATCATATCTATTATTGTGATTCTATGAAATTGTTATGTATCATTTTATGTATTCATTCATAATAGCTAGCACATATAACTTAGAGTCTAAAAAAATGATTAAAAATCTTGGGTTAAAATAGAAAATACACACAATCCCTAATAAAGTTTTTTGGCTGCCCAAATAACACTGATTGTTAGTAAATGAATAATATGTGGTGAAATTTCAAATTGGATCATATAAAGATGAATTTATGTGTGATGTTATGATAATATATGTGTATCATGTGTTTTTGGGTAGGCCATATCAGTTTGATATGAGAGCCGTATATGAAGGTACAAAAAACACATATAATCTTGTGAAGGATAGGATGAGATTCATGATGAACCCATTAAAATTCAAGGGATAAAAGGTGGACAACCATCCAAAGGTGAATTTAGAATCTATAAAATATTTACTAATGAAGAAAAAAAAGGAAGAGACATGCTTTTCCCTAAATTCTAGACTTTTAAAAGAGTAAAATACCAAGGTCAGTGATCATCTTGCTAAGACCCATATTTTATTAGAGGAATATGTGTACATAATGTCAAATTATTTATCAAATGGATTAACATAAGTAATAATAATTAGTGACAAAATATAAATTAATACGATGAGCAAGTTTTCTAAAAACATAACTTATAGGTTGACACCTCAAGAACATAAAGAGAAAAAGAGATCAGTGTAAGAATTATTAAAAAAGGGCCTAATCCATGATAGTTTGATCTCGTGCGTATTCTAAAAAATTTAAGCACCCAATAAGAATGTGTATGGATTCAATGTTAATAAAAAATATTATAATAATGTATAGGATTCGATTTGCAAGGATGGATTATCTAATGGACTATCTAAATGGAGCCAAATACTTGATCAAAGTAGATTTGAAGAGTGGGTATCACTAAATATAGATAAGAGAATGTGATTAGTGGAAATAACATTTAAAATTAGTGATGGATTCTATGAATGGTGGATTATGCCATTTTGTTTGTCTAATTCATCGAGTAAATTTATGAGGATCATGAAAGAGGTAATGAAACCATTCGTAAGTAAGTTTGTATTTTGCGTTTGGATAACATTTTGGTATTTCACTAGTGTAAAGAAGAGCACTTGAGTAATTTTTGACTCATGTTAAGTATAGATTATATTTATGGATTATATATCACCTTAGTGTTATAGACTTGGAAAACTTAGACCTTGGTTGTTCCTCTCAATTCTAGACCTTTCCCATTTCTATAAGTTTTACATATGCTCTATACTATACCCCCTAGATTGTCTCTTAATTTGACCAGTCTTATGTTGATGATGTATGCCTTTTATCTTTCCTAGAATTCTTAAAATATACTAATCTTCAACCTCTACAAATTTTTATCCTATACTTACTTTCCTACTCCCTAAACACTAAAGTTTGGGATAGAAAATAATTTTGATGTTAGTATCATGACCTGATACAAGTGTCCAATTCCCTAAAGTCATTTATTATGAAATTTAAACATATCATAATGGTTGACCTAAGTTATTTAATGTGATTTACTTCTCCAAATATATTGATATAAATACAAGATCAAACCTCATTCCTTCATCACTTTTCATAAACCAAGGCAACTTGTAAAATGCATTCAATCAAGCAGTCAATAAAACAAAGATTTTATATTTTATTACATTCTCATATAAGTCATAGGATCAATTCATACATGGGTATGAAGTACTAAAGGATTATCCCATGATCTCAATTTTCCATGTTACAAGCTAGGTCACTATTGTACTTGCTTTGCACATATTGCATGATTCACACATTATCCAACACATAGAGATGAACTACATCAGACTGAAGCCCTATTCATAATATTGGATATGTACGCAATGCTCATTGATAGAGGGGTCTTTAAGGTCAGATCTATACCATGATTCCACTAACCCATTTTTCCCTAAGGTCACAATGAAAGTGAAGAACTATAGTTTAAAAAATTCATAAGGAGAAACAGTCCATGACCTAGATATAAATACACCAAATCGAAGGAGAAGAGAAACCTAGAAGCATTTAGGTGGTCACATCCTTTTCAAGTAGGTATTCCATATAAGACAATTATGTCAAACTTAGATCTAGTAGCATCGATGAAACTATCTTAGGCTATTGTTAGTGTCCAGAGTTATATAAGCATTAGATCTAGAATCTAAATTTTGTTCTAGAATCATCTTCCATATTGATTTCGACCTATTCCAAATCTAGAATTTATTAGAATCAAAACCTAATAATTATATTAATTTTTTGTCACTTTCATATATAGCTGAATTATAATTTATATATTTAGATTATACTCAACATAGTACATTTAGTGTATGCTTATATTTGAGTTTAACACCAATTTGGTCTACTATAGATCTGATTATCACCCTTGTGCATTACCATTTATATATACCCCTTTGATAAGAATCTAGGTAACCCCAACCTATCTAAACCCTTTAACTTTATGGTTAAACATTTGGTGAACTTGATTCATATGAATTCAAACTTATCTGATTGCAAGGGTTTTTAGCTAGATAGGTTCTCATACTTCTATACTTTTTCATTTCTTACTTCTATTATTTTTCATGCAACCTAATTATATCCCTAGATTAGGAGATGTGTTTATTGAACACACTGAGATTTTCCTCCCATCATATAAAATGTATTAAACCAATGAGGGGTTTAATACTAGGTATCATGTTGAAACCCATGTTGATAATGAAAAACATATTGATATGGTTATCCTAAAAGAATATTCTAATAATGAAATCCATGAAACAAATGAAAATGAGCACATATACCATGATAAAGTGAAAGCATTTACATTATTACATGAGCATATTCATCAAAAACTTGAATATCTGAATTAGATCCTAAAAACTATAGTGGAAATAAAAATTTCAAAAGCTACAGTGTAAACATACCTTCCCTTCAACACATTACAACATAATACATCTATTGGGGGCATGGGTTATGTGCTTAAGCCTTTGTTTCTTGAAAACACTATTGTTACATATAACATGTAATTACCAATTGTTTTAACACAAATATCTATTTATATGGATATTACTACTCAAACCATGTTTACATATCCTTTGGTGACTACTCACTTGCTAATCTAAATCCCAATGGGTCTATAGTTCAAACACTCCTTCAAGTTATAAAGACCTTAGAGGACAAGGTTACAAACACTAAATAAAATGTTTTAAAATCCTCTCATGCTATTGATTTGAAAGATGTGTTACATAACCCTTTTACAAATGAGATATCTTTTTACCCTTTACCACCTATATTTGTTGCATCTAAGTTTCCATTTCATGATGGCAAAGGTGATCCTTATCAACATATTCAATCCTTTTATGCAAAATGCCTTGAGTATCCCTACAATGATAAACTTTTGACCAAATTATTTCTAAGAAGCCTCAAGGACTATGATTTAAGGTGGTTCTATGATTTACCTCTTCGATTTGTGAAAGAATTCAAACCTTCTATGAACTTGGTTTTATCACACTTTTAAATTAATAATTTTGAAAAGGTTTCCTATGCTAAAATTGCCAAAATCAAACAAGGAACCAATGAACCTATCCATGAATATGTCTTGAAATATATGGAAATGCTCGATAAAATGACCAATCATATAGTAGATAAGGAGTTTCAAGACATATTCAATAAAAGTTTGTTTTCTTATTTACATTAGTTCATTATTTGTAAGAAGTTCAAATCTCTTGATTACTTAGGCCATGTTGTACGAGACCATGAAACAAAGCTTATTTCATTAAATAGGATCAAGTATGTAGAAAACATACTAGTTATATATACATCTAGTACCAAATTTATAATCTATCCAAGTTATAAGTTAAAACCACATGATATTAAAAATAAAACAACCACCACAATTAATTTAGTTTCACAGTAGCCTAATTGGCTTATCCTATCTAATGCACCAAGGAGATAATTTAGACATTTACTTGAGGCCCTAGTTTTTTTACTCTCGTAGCTACTAGAGTGTCATCTTATATATCTCCTTCATCTGATCAAGTTTGATATGACTTGAATTATACCCAAAGAATATGACAAGAATTCTTATTATGATTATCATAAGTAAGAAGGGCTTTATAGAAACATATTCTTTACCTTAAAACACAAGATATGATATATTATCGATGACCAAAAGCTCATGTTTGAGGATCTCCCAAAGGAATCAGGTCCTTTGTAAGACCATTTTAGAAAATAACCTGAAGTGCAAATGGAAATTAATTCAATCCTCCTCAATCTCATTATAAGCACCCACTGAATGGTATTATTGGTACTTACACATGACATGTACCTTCTATGGTTTAGATACCCAATATTACTTTCAATTATAGTGAGATTATAGATGATGACTCTGATCTTCATTATATATTCATTCAAGGATACCTTGATAGACACCCTATACATAGGTTTATGATTGGTAATGGTGAAAGAGAGAAAATTTTCACCATGACATTACTTACACACTTGGGTTATACTCATCATGATTTTTATCCTTTTACTATAATAGTTAGAGCATTCAATGGGACCTCTTAGAAGGTTCTTGTCAAGATTAACCTACTTTTATAGGTCAGTCCCACATATATGGTTACTATTATTTCAACTATGACTTCTATAGGAATATTTGATAAGTTATTGGGAATACCTTGGATTTATATACTTAGAGAAATACATTCTAGAATACATGGGTGTATAAAATACATCAATGCCAATCAGGTAATTATAGTTTCTAAAATTTAATATGAGCATCCTCTTGAATAAGGTAAACTTATATCTGGATAGTTAATTACCAAGACTACTAAGGCTAATTCATCAGAAAAGGGTAAGCAATAGACAATCCCCATTATTACGTAGATAATATTTGAGATACAATTACATCAAAGACATACAGTGGATTCCACGTAATCCCCATATACTATGCACCATGTTTAGATATGCAAATCACCTACACATGTTCCTTTTAGGATTTTTCAAAATAAACCACAAAGAACTCATGATGAGTTCCACAACCCTACTCCAATTACTCATACTATATCTTCATGACCACAAATTCATAATTTATATATGGAGAACATCGTTGATACTATAGTAGCATCTATTGAGCCTATACATGATCTTCAACAACATGACAAGATTATTACACTAGATTCATAGTGGGGAGATATCTATGACCATCCATTGGATGCCATCATACGATTATATTTCACCTCCAAATATTCCATAAAATATTGAAAAAATAAAAAACTTTGAAAAATCCAAAATAGTTTTTTGTTTTTTGTGTTATATGTGCTTTAATGTTATACCTACCTAGACATGTTCCTTTTATATGCTATAGAGTTATATTAATAGAGTATACAGTTGTCTTATCCTTTTGAGGTGAGATAACTACCAATTCATATCTTTTCCTCACCTCAAAGGGTAGGCATATTAGTGGGGTCATATCATAGAGGCATGTTCTCCACACTTGATGAAAATTTTAAATTTAGTTGGGTCATGCTTTCAAAGCATTTTCTCCACACCTATTTAGTATTTGAAATATTCATATTACAGTGGGTATATGTTTTCAAAATATGTTCTCCACATCGGTACTTATAACATTTTTCATATTTCTCCATATATAGTGAGTGCATGTTTTGGAAGCATGTTCTCTACACTTACATATTTTTTGAATTGGCCAAAGCACATAGTTATATGATTCAGATTCACAATTGTGGTAGAATTATATACATTGGTATGATTTTTATACATAATTTTAGTATGAGACATATCTAAGGTGCACATTCTATAAAATTTGTGCTGAATGTTTCAAAATAAAAATCATTTTTAGATTCCAAAACTCTTTGACATACTGATACCTCAATCAAAATTTTATAGACATTATTGAACTAATATACTATAGTAGTTGGTTCACTTTTTGGTATGATTGAGGTGATTAACTCACTAAATATTGCTAGGTTTTCATATTGGATATGATTATATCATTTAGTCTCACCAAGTTATAAGTCTTGTTATGTTTCATGGTTGAGTTAATATCAATTTCTAGGTGATAACTCACCTTTTGCTCCAAGGTTTGGGGCATGTGCCTCTCTCTCTCTCTCTCTCTCTCTCTCTCTCTCTCTCCCCCCCCCCCCCCCTTAGATATATGCATTTTAAAGATTTATCTATATTTTTATCAATCTCAGTTTCAATGTCTTATAGCAATACCTTATTTTCCAATCAATGTGCTAATAGACAAGGAATTTACATCGACACATTGGTGTACTCCTAAACCTTTCTCTTTTAATTTCAATATATTTAAAGCACATAAAATTCTATACAATATGCACTTATTATATACTATAACATTCTCTTGGTTATAGTTCAGTCACTATTAAATCACTCAAGGTGGGCACATGCAAAGATAAGGTGTGTTATACATACCAAGGTATACATTCCTTTCCTTTAAACTAACAAGTTCATTACTATATTAGGGGTGGGGGAAATGTATATGATATTTATGTATTATATATCACCTTAGTATTTTATATAAAGAAAACTTAAACCTTGGTTATTCCTCTCATTTCTAAACCCTTCTTGTTGTTACAAATTTCATATCAGTTCTATCTTATGCTTCCTTGTCTGTCATTTACTCTAACCAATCTTTTGTTGATGATCTAGACCTTATATCTTGGTCAGAATGCTTAAAATGTACTTATGTTCCACCTCTACATGTTCTGAGCCTATACCTAATTTCATGCTCCTTGGATGCTAATGTATGGGATGGATACCAACATCAATGCTAATGTCTTAACTTGACTAAGTGTCGAGTTCCCTAAAATCAATTTTTTTACAAATGAAATCTATCTTGATGGTAGGCCTTAGTGATTTAATATAATTTACTTATTAAAATGGATTGATATAATTACAAGATCAACCCTCATTCATTCCTCACCTAGTACAGACCAAGGTAGTCTATCAAAAGAATTCAATAAAGCACTCGATAAAGTGAAGCTTTCATATTTTCTCCTATTCTCATATCAATCATATGAACAACATATTTATAGGTCTGAATTATTAAATGAGAATCCTAAGAGGCCAATTTTCCATGTTACAAGGTAGGTAACTATTGTAATTGCTTTGTACATTTTACATGATTCACACACAAGCTAACACATAAGGGATAAATACATTAGTCTAAGGCAATATTTAGAGTATTGTATACATAGCCAACACTCACTAATAGAGAATATTTTAGGGTCATCTTAAAATCATGTGTCAATGAACCCATTTTTTCACAAGGTCACCTTGAAGATGAATAATTAGGGTTTTGAAAATTCATGAGGAGTGATAGTCCATGACCCAAAATTGAATGCACTAAAGTGAAGGTGAGGACAAACCTAGAATCATTCATGTGATTGTATCCTTTTTCTAGTAATAATTCCATATAGGACATTTGCATTGAACCTAGATAGTACCATTGACATAATCGTCCTAAGATACCTTTAGTGTCTATATTTTTAAAAGAATTAGATCCATAATCTAACAACTATTTAAAATCCATTATCTAACTTAATTTATACATTTTTTAGATCCATCATTATGTTAGCATCAGAACTAGCTACATGTATTACTTCTTTGTCATTTCATACACAACATTGTTATACTTTCTATATTTATCATATACTCAACATAAAAAAATTTAGTGTATGTTTATATTAGAGTTTAACACCCAATTAGCCTGCTATATACCCAATTATAACCTTTTTGTATTAGTATTTATGTATACCCCTTTATTAAGGATCTAGGTAACCCCAACCTATCTAGACCCTTTCATTTTAGGGTTAAACATTGAGTTCGTTCAAGGAAGATAATTCATTAATAAATTTGAAAAAAGTGTAGATTTATGAAAGATGAGATCATATATTTGGGATTTGTGATTTCATGACATGGGTTAAAAAGGACTCAGAGAAAGTAAAATTATTAGTGGTTTGGATTTATACAAGGAATATTTTTGTGTCACACGACCTTTTTCTGGTAAATATCTTTTTAATATTTTTTGATATAAAGTATATTAACTCTCACAAAAAAGAGAAATGGATATAGAAATTAACGCTAAATATGATTTAAAACAATCCCCTAGATGTAATAATACTTTAAAATAAAGTGACATAATATCATCTCCATATGCATACATGATAGGTGTCATATTATTGTGTCAACCAAAAAAATATATAATTAATGACCTATAAGGACTCTTTCTCAACAGGTATAAAAGAGTAACTCATATTTGACATAGTGTTAGTGTTGATGCGATTCTTTGATATATATTTAAACACAAAGTCAAATCATAGAAGCCCCTAATTGTACCATATCATCTAAAAATATAAAATTCACTGGTAGTATCTTCTATACTTTGTGGTAGAAAGAATAGATATGTCTAGTCATAGTAAATACATTTGTCTATTAATGGTTTTAGTCTAATATTGTATTTATATCTTAATATTAAAATGAGGAAAAGGCATCCTAACTTGATAATATATTTTGATGTATACCATTTGTATTAAATACTTACAAATTAATATAAATTAAGTTAAGTATAATTACTTACCTTATACATTTTTGATATTTTATTCTAATATGTTTAATGTAGGAAATACATTAGTTAAACCATGAAGTAAAATTATCTTGTGACATCAATATAATCTAAATTGTCAAACTATGAACTCATGGTTTGACATAGTTTTCATGTCAACATTTGGTGTTTAAGCCTAGGATCCAAGTAAACTGATGTCCAAGGAAAGGTACCTTCTAGAGTTATATATGCCATCTATAAGATAAATTTAACATTATTGGGAGATATAAGTAAAATAATATATTCAACAATAGTCCAAGAGAATAGAAACTATGGAGGATAAAATCAAAGCATAATTATATCACTCGTAGGACAAATAATTTTGGGTAAATTTCACATATTTATTGTGGCCTTAGATCTTGAGATTATTAAAAAAAGCCAGAGGTTCAAGGTTTCTCATTAAGGAACTATTTAGTAGATAAAGGAAAAATGAAAAATAAAATCAAAGTAGATAAACCATGGACATGAGTGATAGAGTACTTGTTTGAAAATACATTAAAATCATTCATAATATCATGAAAAATATTAGGGTGGACAATCTTTGATGAAATAAATTATTTTTACCATAAAATTCAATAAACATAATTATTGAAAAAGTACCAACATTAGTTCATATGTTATTGATTGAAGGTGGGGTAATAAGAATTCGTAAATAATTCTTGTAGGGGATTGACACCATAGAAGGTAAAATGGGATTTGAAGAGATATGAAAATTGAAAAAAGATAAGACATGATAGCAAGTGTAGATAAATGGATGAAAGAAGAATGGACTAAATTTAAATAAATAATAGAACCAAGATTAGTTATAATAAATTAATTAGATGATATAATAGAAAGTAGAGAGAAAAAGAAAGAGACAAGGAAAGAAATAAAGAGTGTAAGGAAGACACAGGAAATAAGAAAGAAGAAATGAGAAATAAAATAAGACTAAAAAGAATTAAAATAGAGAAAAGAAAAGTAAATCTCTCTAAACATCTAAAAATGACACTTGAGTGCTGAGACTATTACTTGAGACCACCCATCCCTAACTTAGACCTAAACAAATATTAGGGCCTATTTAGACACTTATCTAGCCTTTGTACAAAGAACTTGCATCCTTGAACATCCCTAAAGTAGTCTTAAGCCTTTACTTTAGCATCCTAGCCCTTAGTGCCTCAAGTTCTACCACCTAGACACTAGCACAATAATTTGGACAGTAGCGCCATAGGTGCTAGAGTCTTATTTTGGGTGCTATTGTGTTTTTACCACCTTTTGTTACCAATGGATATCTTTTCAAATCAAAACCACCTAGGATTGTCTTAGACCTCTTTTAAGACCTACATAAGCACGCACACACACACACACACACACACACACACACACACACACACACACACACACACACATGACTTTTATCCTATTTTTCACTAAATAAAAATAATAAGTAATATAATATGAACTAGATTTGAATAAGTTGTGCACAATCAAGATTATCAATCCCTATTCTTCCCTACTTCTTCATACGACCATCTACAACCATTCCAAGTTGAGAATATTCAGATTTCTAGTCTAAAGCTCGACTGAAAATTACTCAGATAGACATTCATAATAGCTTTATTTGCACTTTCACCAACACTTAGGTGGGGTGAAATACATTGGGCTTAATCCCTCTTTGGAGTATTGGTATGTAGGCAACTCTCATCCTAACAACATGTTCAAGATATCCAACTCATCCCACTAACATCACATATTGAAACTTGTGCTAACTAGATTCCCTAGTAACACGAAAGTTTAGGATTTGCATTTAAAATTAGTGAAAATAGGTCACTGATAGGGAATTATAACTTTTGTGCACAAGAACATGCTTGTTATACTTAGGCATAGGTGCACCTAGAAGCTCAAAACAATTTTGCACAAAGAACACTAGCACCAAAAAAAAGACACTAGCATCATCAATAGTTCTCTCTAATTATTGCACTACTATCCAAGAAGGGTTTTGAAACTCGGATCCTATTTGTGACACTCAAATCACCTCATATCCCAATTTGTAGCATCTAGATCTCATGTATCAGTCAAATTTCATCTAAGTTATTGTTTACATCATTTATTGTTATTTTTAGAAATGTCGAACTATGTCAATTCTATTACAAATTGTTGGCTCTATTTATTGCATATTTATACCTTGATTTACTATACTTAGTCCCTTTAACAACCTAAGGCTTACACTCTATAAACCCATAAAAAGTTAAATCAAAAGGAAATTAGGAAAAAAAGAAATGGAAAATGGTAAGAGTAAAAGAACATATGAGATTAACAATAGAAAATAAATAATTGTAGGAGAATAAGGAAAAAAAAAGATTTCAAAGAGGTGAGAGGATGAGACAGTTAAATTAAAATAAAGATACAATAATGAGGGCATCAAGGGAAGTCACTATGGAAAGTAAAGAAGAAGAGTCTAGAGAAAAATATGTTACATAATAATCTAGGATGACACAAAAATTTGAATTAATTTTGTCGACACCCAAACCAATAATGAGCATGGTAGGAATATTAGAAATAGATATAATATGTATGCAAGAGGCATATACTATGCACTCAAGCATACTGAAAAAAAGTAAATGCATACATCAAATCATTGGAATCAGTAAATAATGTTAGATAGAAAACACAGGGAGAAATATTTGAAAGCAAAAGACCAAAGAAGATGTTTGTCGAATATAAGAAGACTTAATTAGCTAATAGAGAAAGCATGACGTGTAGAAAGTAATGAAGAAGACAATAGTGAGAGGTAAGAGAAAGAATAAATAGTGGAATGAGAGGGATGTAATACATAAGAAAAATAAGTAAATTTGGATAGATTAGTTAAAAAGGTATTAGAAGAAATGATAAAAATAAATAAATGAAAAATTGAATTATAAGAAAAAGAGAGTGGAATAAAAGGTTAATATAATGAAAATGAAAGTAGTGAATAAATATTTTTTCATGATTAGAAGGAATAAAAATATAAAAATGAAAATGAAAATGAGATACAAGAAGACCCCTCCCCCCAGCTAAAAAATATTGTTTGAAGAGATAAGCCCATTGAACCAACTTTTGTCCCCTATGCCACTTTAAATTTTGAGAAAGAAACCACCTTGTGTGTGAGAGAGGAGATCGTTATACAAAATATAAAGTTGAGATTGAAGAAGGAATAATAAAGATATTTTGAAGAAGTGTTAAGGAAGAGTTAATTTGACATAGAATTACCTCTGAATAAAGGAAGAGATACAAATCTAAGTAAACATCAATACTACCAAGAGAATGTTAAGAGTAGCTATTAGTTATATATTACATTATTTATTACCGTCGGTTAGGTAGCGTAAGCATAACGACTAGTAGTTATGCCGATAAACAGTTTTGTATCAGTTATAGGATTGCGGTTGTTTAACAATTCTCTGTAATGTATTTATACTCTTCGCTCTTACTGAATAAAACAAGAAGCAATTAATTTGCCTTCAAGATGGTATCAGAGCCTTGTGAGGCAATCAAAGATCGACGCCAAGCCTAAAGCGTGAAGATCTGGAAGGAGAATGCGCAGCATACGTTTGAGAGCATTGAAACCTAAGACAGAGTGTTAGAACCCGAGGAGAGTCATGCAGGTTTCGCAGCAAGTGAGATAATCATCACGCAGCAGCGAAGCTGAAGAAGCAGCGATGCAAAGGAGAATGCGTGGAAGCATTTTACTACTCACATCTGGTGTATAGACACCTGCCTGGCTAATGCAAAGGATGCTTTTATCTGGTAGAAGTGATCAACGCCAGATGCAGCAGAAGCGTGGAACGTGGGAGGGCCGAAGTATGGAAGCAGTCTGATCGATGAATGGCTCAGGAAGCAAACCGGAGCAATCTAATCAAATGATTCCATTGGCTTCATCTGACCAAGCGGCCAAGAAGCGTGCTGTTTGTAGAACCGTTGGAAGTGTCCATTGAAGTTTGCAAGGTACATTTTTTATATAAAATTTCAAAGCAATAAATACTACTTTGTTGGCTTTGTGAAAACTTGCAATAATTTTTTTTTAAAAATGACTGAACCCAAACTACTCTTGTCCGATACCCAAATCTTTAAAGGGCTAAATGCCGCCATGTGGAAGACAAAAATGCAAACGATTCTTTGATTCGAAGAATTATGGGGCATCATCACTAGTGTGGTGACCCATCCCACTGGAGTTGATAAGCAAACCAAATACGATAAATCAAATACAAAAGCCTTGATGTTGATCACATTCAGTGTCACCGATGAGGTTCAACTTCATATTCAAGATGTACCAACATCCAAAGAGGATTAGGACATTCTGTTCAACATATACAAGGTGAAGAATTAGAGGAAAATACTCCGTCTCCAGTCCAAGCTTCATACTTTGAGTATGAAAGATGGCGAGAAAGTTAAGTAATTCTTACGCTAGGTAACAAAACTATGAGAATAATTAATTACACTTAGAAAAATGATTGAGGCCACGTTGTTGGTTTTGATAACATTGAGAGTTCTCCCCTCCTAATTTTGCATATTCATCACGACACTGAATATCACAAAGCAACCAATGTCTTTCAAAGAACTGGTGAATCTGCTTCAATAAGAAGAAGCCATCTAGTCTATGCTAGAAGAGTTAAAGGATAAAGCCCTGATTTCCAAGTAACATAGTTCAAAGTTATCGAAAGGATTACCAACACAGATACAACAACTGAAATATGAAAAGGCAAAAAGATGGAGTCATATTTCCCGCACTAATACACATGATACTGATAATTGTTGGTATAATGCCTTGACACAAGGATCATCCAATCAAGATGGCACATCCAGTAGAGATGACTCACATAAATAAAAAAAGATGTCCTTGGTGATGGAAGCAACGTGGACATGTCGAGGCACAACATCAATAGATTGATGAATTTAAAGAGGAGGTTCTCATAAAATCAAAATGTAGTGGTGCATAAAAGGACATAGTTCTTGTCTCCCAAACCTCGTCATAAATGATCAAAGTTTGGTTGATTGACCTTAGTGCTATCCAACATATGATAGGATGTAAGGAACTATTTGATTCATTGATGACTCAACCCACTAGATATCAAGTTCTAATTGTAGATGATAAGGAGTATGTTGCAAAAGGAATTAGAACTATCATCATTCCTCTCAGGATGTGAACCTCTACTCTCACTAAGGTACTGCATGTCCCTGGATTGAAAATAAATGTTGTGTCTATAAGTCAGCTCTTGAATCATAAGGTTAAGGTAGAGTTCATGATCAAGAATGGAAAAAAATATTGTCTCATCTCATGGGAAGGTTAGGTCATTGCTAGAGCTTTTTTTAATGATCGATTATTTACCTAAATGCAGTTTCATCTGATGTTATTACTCTTTGTCTCTACTATAAAATCTACTACACTATGGCATTATCGATATGGGCACCTTTCTGTTGGTTCTTTGTACCAGCTCGGCTCTAAGGCCATGGTTTATGGACTTCCTTAGTTGTCTTATTCTTTGAATGTATGCCCTAGATGCCTTGATGGTAAATAACATAGGGTTTTGTCTGAGTCGAGTTCCTCTCAAGCCAAGGGTCATCTTGATGTGGTACATATCGATCCATGTAGACCCCTTCGTAATTATTTCTAAGGATTCAAGTACTTTTAGTTGTTTGTTGATGATTTCTATCGTAAGACATGGGTGTTATTTCTCAAAAAGAAGAGTGAAGCCTTTACACATTCGAAGGTCTTATACGAGCTTGTTGTCACCTAGTCAGGTAGACCTCTTCAAATCTTCTATTCAGATCAAGGGGGAGAATTCACATCAAAGGAATTCTTGGAATTATTGAAGCAACATAACATCAAACAACACCTAATTATTCCTTATATGGTCCATCAAAATGGAATAATAGAGTGACATAATCATTCAATCATGGAGATGTCTTATTGCATGCTTTCCACTATGAAGTTGGATGTGCCATTCTAGGTAGAAGTAACGTAGAAACTTGTATATCTTCTCAATATGGCACCTACAAATATCTTTTAAGGTAAAACACTAGAAGATTTATGGAATGGTCATAAACTTTCAATCTCTCATCTTAGATGATTTGGTTGTACATCTTATATGCATGTCCCTACTAAAAATATGAAAAATCTCAAACTGAAAACACTCCATTGCCTTCTATTGGGGAATAATACTACCTCAAAAGCTTATCATCTCATTGTTCCTAAGACAAATAAGATATATGAAATTTGATATATGGTTTGTGATGAGTCATCATTTGACTCACTATCACAGAAGGAGTCAGAAGATACCACTTCTCATAGATTGTTCCCATAATTAGATGAAGAGCATGAATAATCTTGTCACAAAGATGGTGATCTGTAAGGATAATTATTTGTTGATCTTGGAAATATGAAAGATAATTCTTCATTGAATTATTAGTGGCATCAACATCCAAAATGGGTAGAAAGCACCTTCAGGGATTCACACCTGAACTCTAATCCAAATACTTCATTAGGAGTTCAGACTAGAAGATAGGCAAGAAATGAAGTCAATCTTGCATTGATGAGTTTAGTAGTTAACAACACCAAACAAAAGATAGTTCAAGAGGCTTTATGCTAACCTTGGTGGAAGAGGGCCATGGATACTGAATATGATGCCCTCACCAAAAATGGGATGTGGGAAATTTTTTCTCTACCTATAGCAAATGAAGACAATGGCTTCAAGTGGATTTTCAAGATAAAATACAAGGCAAAAAGATCCATTGATAAATACAAAGCATGACTTATTGTAAAGGGATATACTCAATAAGAAGGAATTCATTATGAGGAGACCTTACACCGACTGCTAAGATTAAAACCATCAGAGTTGTTTACGCACTCACAACACAAAATGGATTGAACCTTTAACAAATGGATGTTAAAAGTGCATTCTTAAATGATGATCTCAAAGAAGAAGTGTACATGACCCATCTAGAAGGCTTGATTAAGAAAAAACATCCATGTAAGGTGTGCCATCTAATTAAGTCACTTTATGGACTTAAGCAAGCACCAAGGGCATGGTAAATTAAGATTGATGATCATCTATTGCATCATAAATTAATTTTTATCTCCTTAGATACAAATTTGTTTATCAAAAAGGTAGGCAAATTTTTTGACATTCTTGTTTTGTATGTACAGGATCTCATGATCACATGAAGTTTAGATGATCATGTTGAATAAGTAAATAATCATTTTAATAAATTATTTGACATGACAAACTTGGGGCTACTACATTATTGTCTTAGATTAGAGATATGGAAAAGGAAGAATCATATTTTTGTCTCTCAAATGAAATATGCCAAGATACTTAAGAAAAATAGGATGATAGATTGTAAACCAAAGTCAAATATGATGGGGAAAGGTTTGCAACTTACCTGATCACAAGATTCACCTCAAGTATATGAAACTCACTGCAGGAAGATTATTGAGAATCTCATTTAATTGACTTATACTAGACCAAACATATGATTGGTTGTCATCTATATTTTGATATTCATGCAAGAGCCAAAAAACTATCATGGGGTTGTAGTGAAGCATGTTTTGAGATATGTCCAAGGTACACTTGATTATGGTCTGGAATACAAGAAGAAATCAAATTTTATCTTTGAAAGTTATAAAGACTTAGACTATGTTGGATCTATTGTTGAAAGGAAATCAACTTCTAGATATATATTTCATCTTTGATCTGGACCAATTTTGTCTACTAGTAAGAAGCAATCTATAGTTTCTCTCTCATCCACAAAAGCAAAATACCATGTAGCATGAGGATCTATGTGTGAAGCAATTTGGTTATGCCCTATTCTATCTGACATAGGCATTCCTGAAGATCAGCCACTAGTGTTTTTCTATGATAATCAGGGTGTGTTAAAGCTTGTCAAAAATATATTATTTCATGACAGGACCAAACTCATTGAGGTCTAGGGCCACTATATTTGAGAACAAGTCTTTAATGACCACATTTAGCTCTATTACTACCCAACATATTCATAGATAGTAGATATACTCACCAAGTCACTCGATAAGGTGAAATTTGATCAATTTCAAGGTATATTTGTAAAAATAGTGTAATAATGGTGGGAAGGTTAGCATAGCTATTAGTTATATATTATATTATTTGTTATCATCAGTAAGGTAGCATAAGCATAATGACTAGTAGTTATGTTGATGGATAGTTTTTTTATTAGTCAGAGGATTGTGGTTGTGTTTACCATTCTCTATAATGTATTTATACTCTTCACTCCTACTGAATAAATCATCAAGCAATTAACTTACATTTAGAGAAGGAATAAGAATGAAAATAAAAGAAATAAAATACTTACAAACCATAAATGAATAATAATCAGTTAACAAGTGGGAAAAAAATTTCGTCAAAACAAAATGGCATAGAAGACCAAATAATTAGTATTTAGAAAAGATTCCAAAGAAATGGTAGCACATTTGTTCACACTATATGCATATTAGTGAGTTCAGAATATCACATATTACCAAGTTAAGTTGTTTGATTTCCTAGGCATGCTAAAAGATGATACATTGAAATGGTACATGAAGATAAGTCCTACACATAGTAGGACATGGGATGATATCCAATATTCATTAAAAAGAGACTTGTATTACCCAAAAACATCCAGAGAAAGTATTGTTAAACTAAGAGAGATTATTCAATGCAACAAAGAGATAGAAAAATAATTTGATAAAAGGTTTAAAGAGGTAGCTTGAAATTTAATATTTAAACTATTAATTACAAAATTTGGATGGTTCATATCCAAGTTGTTACCACACATAAGAGTAGCCATTGACAAAAACTATTTTCAAACATTTCACTGAACCTTTAGAAATGGTAGACTACCTAGAAGCACATACATGTGTAAGATAAAAATATACAATACTGAAATTCAAATTCAAAAAAATTGAACAAGAGCTAGTATAGTTGAGATTAAGGCAAGAGATAAAAATGAAGCCTAAAATAAGTAATTTACCCTCATGTTCAATACCAATACTCAAAATATTGTGTACAATATGTTGCAATAAATGTCAAAGTAGATTAAAATGTCCCAGTCTAAAAATGTAGATGAGAAATATTATCTCAAGCCAGTTGTATTGGGATGACATCTCCAAACTAGTAACCCATTATAAAAATAAAAGATTATAGTGTTGAAATTTTAGATTGCATGACCAACATAGTCATAATATGAGCCCCTTGATGAGAGTAGTTCTACCTACAAATCAAATATGATATTTTACAATGTGTGGAAAATTCAGACATCACCAAAAGAATTTCGTAGAATGAAAGCATTAGAAGACCTTAAAGATATGAAGGCTAGAGGTACTATAACATTGAAACAACAAAAATTACCCACCCCTCCATCAATAAAAACAAATCTGGATCCCACCTAAGAGGTATAGGCCCATATCAACCATATATTTATCCACAAAATATAACTCACCAAACTAAACCAAACTTCAACAACAACCAAGGAGGAGTGTCAAGGTGGATATCAAGGAGAATACTAGAGTGGATACTATGGAAGATACTACCAGGGTTATCAACGCAATAATTATATAATAGGATACCATGAAAGCTATTAAAGGGGATATTTGGGAAATAATTATCAAGGAGGAGGCTACATATACCAAGGCTACCAAAGAAACAATTATATTTAGGCTATCAAGGATACCAAGGAGGGAATTGTTGGGGAGGATAATGAGGACTAAGTGGGGGTCCCCATACATGCTACATATGTATAAAATAATAACATATTATAAAAATTTACATGGAACTAGGTCAAATAGAACATTCCTTCTATCATAACAAGGGCACACATGACATCTATACTTGTTTCAAATCAGCCCAAAATTTTAAAACTTGTGGGACAAAGACAAATTCCCTCAATGATGCCACAAAAGGAGCACAACATCTAAATAAGGTACCATGAGATGAACAAAAACATAAGGAATAACTAAAAACATGTATACAACGTGGGACAATGACATGATAATAAAAAACAAAATACTAGATGTCGTGAAATCTTACATTTCATCACAACACCCCCAATTGCTCTCATACAATAATTAAAGGAGTTTTAAAGATATGGATGGTATTTTTTTTTGAAAAATGGACGTCAACTCCATAGCCTAATAAACAAGAATTGAGTCGCATACTAAGATCTGATCCAATAACCATCAACTATAGTAAAGTTAAGTATGAAGGAAGCTACACCGAATCTGGGACTATCATTTGAGCTTCCAAAAGATTAGCCATTGAATGGCTTTCAGGGAAACATTGTTGACGGATATGTATTTAAGAAGAATATATTGGTCAGCCTTGATTTATGAGTTATTATTCATAAAATTTGGATTGTTAATAATATCTCTATAGTTTTTATTTTGGCAAGATAAGCTGAGAATTTTGATTGCAACTTAAGGAATGGAATGTAGCAAGTTTCAGTCAAAGATTGAAAATGGTTGACTATGTATGAAACTCCCTAACATTCTTACCATTTCTCTGAAGAGATATTAGACTAGAAACTTTGATAAACTCCACAAGATTGTTTCTTTTCCCAAAGTCTTTGACATGCCACCATGTATGAGTAGAAATTGTAACCAACCACCCGTTTATAAACTGTATGCAGTGGTGATTCATGTGGATATGTTGAATGCTTCATTCTAAAGTCATTACATATGTTATGTGAAGGATTTGTAATGGGATACATGCTTTTCTACTCTAGGTCTTCTCCAAAGATGTTAGGATAAAAAGAACCCAAGCTTTAAAAAGGTTTGAACCCAATCTTTAAAAATGTTTTGTTAGATCATTGTATATATGCTCTTATGCAAAATCCATTAGATGATGAACATGATGGAAAATATGATGTATTTATCATCCAACTTATCCCACCAGGCTTGAGTGAAACTACTATTATTGATATAAACCATCTTCCTAGAGTTCAAGAGATAGAAATGTTTAATGGATCTATATTATACCATTCTAGATAAATTTGATACCTTTGGTTTGAGAGGTGAAATAATTTATGTGATAATGTGAAATAAGAACAATGGCTTAATTCCAAGGGAGTATGGAGATTCAACATCAAGTGATGTTAGATATCTCTTTAGTGGCTTTGATGAAACATCTTCTAGTTCCAATAGTAATACAGATTCAAAGAGTATAGTGGATTTAGCTCAACCAATATCTGGAGACCCAAGATATGTTGCATGTAGTGGTTTCAATATGGCCGAGGTTTGTGTACTTTCTATTTCTTTATATTTTTGAGAGTCTTCATAGCACTATTTTGAAGCAGACATAATTATTGAAAATAAATCATTGACCTGCCTTCCTCCTAAAATAGATGCAATTTGTGGAAACAACAATTTTTTTGTTGTGTCAGTCCTTAATAAATCAAGTACTTGGCAATGTAAAAGGGATAATAATCCTGCAAATCACTAATGGTCTACCCACCCCTTTCCTGGTGTACCCCTTAAGGCATGCATTTATAAAGATTGATACTCAATGGGTTCTTGCAAGATACAAAGTGTAGTAATTGATAAAATTTTAAAAACATTATGTGTATAAATATGTCCCACTTGAATCTCATCACGTGTCATGTGTGTGGAACATGGGATGGTGCTTTTAGAAATAGAATATGATAACACATAATGATGATGCTATGTAAAATACAATAAGGAGGAAATAAGATAAATAAAAGGATAAAATTGAAAAATTCATAATTTTATTTACCTTAGATGTAGATAAAGAAGGAGACTATGAAAGAAGTGAAGGCATCCAAATTTGAAGAGCATTAGGTGAACTTGTAGAAGTTATTGGAAAAAAAAAAGACAAAAATTGAATTTTTTTGAAGAGAGGCATATAGTAGTGAAAATGATTCTCTACATCATCATGATTCTTGAACATTTTACCATTTGAAAAATGGATTAGTAGAAACAAAGATATATGCAAAACAAGGAATCTAATGGAAAATATTTGAAAGATTAAGATTTGTGAAGAGTAAGTTAAAATAATGGTAAAATAGAAGTCATTTGTTATTTTTGACTTGTGAAGGAAATTAAAATAGTTCTAAGAGACCAAACAAGCTAGGATGATGAGGAGACAACAACCAAGATGAGAAGGACTCCCAACAATAGTAGTTGGTGCAACACATGTAGGCAAATGAGAATCTCAAACTAATTTTTGAATATTTGATTAAAATTAAGTGTTTTTTTATAAATTTGTAATTTAAAGCAATTATAGGAACTAAAATGAACCCAAAAAAGTTGATAAGGGTAGGAAATACCAAGAGGGGAAATGGGTTTGAAGGGATTAGAGTAATAACTGCAAGAAGGCATGTATTACATAAAATGTAAGGTGTCGATAGGTATAAACAACTAGGTCAACCTAGTTGACCTAGTAGGCTAAAATTTGGCAAAATCCACACCAACAACCTAGTAGGTATGTGTCAACCTAGTGTGTTTACCAGATTACCAACTTAGTATATTGCTATCGACCTAATAGAAAAATCCGCTATGACAAATTATAACTAAGAGGGGAAAATAGAGAGGTTTACTTAGATTATGAAGTCAACTAGGTCAAAATAAAGAAATTTTGGTCAAACTAATGTTTGACCAAGGGACCAAAATAGTATGAAAATGTGTGTAATAGGCTAAAAGAGTGCTAGAAGGACCCATAATGGCTAATGGAGGACTAAAAAGGTTGAGTACGCTAAAATTAGGTTAAATTGATGGAAAATAACTAGATTAAAGTAATTTAGTCTTGTTTTTATTAAAATTTGAAAAGAATGTATTTTGATTATGAATGATGTGGAGGGTCTAATACATCCATTGTTGTTTTATGGTTGCATATGCCTATGATATTTTGGATCTTAATAGATGCATCATGGCTCCTAAAATTATTGGATCACTTGTCTATTGAGGATAGAGATAGATTGATCTCATTAGGCCTAGGATCTATAATAGACATGTGTAGGATTCCTTTGAGTTAAAAATTGTTAGTCATGTTCCTTCGAGCCTGGGAATGATTAACTAATATGTTTAGGTGGGAGGCAGAGGGGGATACTATATAGGTGGGAATCACTTTAGAGGATGTCCATGACATCCTAAGATTGCCTATAGTAGGTACACACATGGTTATAAGAGTACCAGATAGTTAGGAGGAGAGGAGACCCTTAGCCATATGGGTGATGTGATTAGAGAGGATACACCCTAGATCGAGGGTGAGTATGTTTGATGTATATACTTCATAAATTTTGGATATCTAGAAGGATGTGATAGGACTTATGACAACATGAGTGCTATGTCACAAGTTGGATGGCAAGGTACCACTATTTGTGATAGCCTTATGCCAAATGATATTAGATCAAAGGGTGTTATATGAGTTGGGATCTATCATGTTGGTATAGCTCATACATGATATGGATTTTTTTCCATAGAACAAAAGTCAGTGGGACTAATTATATTGTTGATAGCATGGATATATGAGAGGTTCCCCATGTATTAGCCAGCTGGGCTACCCCATATGGTCGATGATAGGTTACCTTGGGTTCATAGATGGAGATAGGACGATGTAGTATGATTCATGCCTCATATTCCATCATTGTATATTTTGAGATGAGTATATATTATATGGAAGTCATATGGGCACATCATTATGATATGGCCTAGCTAGGAGATAATAGCACCAACTTTAGCATGGATAAAGGTGACAGGGCACTATACTTAGTGGATGGAGCCATATCTAATTGCATATGTACTAAGATAGATGAGACAGTCTCACCTCATGGTACTGATAGTGGTGCCCATGTTTTGGGCTTGGTATGTGAGAGAGATATAAGGGAGAGGAGGATTAGAGCCACCAATGACTAGGCCCACACTTAGGCCATAATGTGAGAGACCATGGACAAGTCAAACATGATTGGTAGTAGAGTAGGAGGAGATATATGTAGAGGTAGGAGTACCAAAAGTACCACTACCAGCTCCATAGCAAGAGGGGGAAAAACCACCATATACATGGCATTGATGGAGGTAGTAAGAGCAAGAGAGAGCAAAGATAGTAGTCATCCTAGATGACCCATTAGGTAGGCTAGGATAGAGTTGGGTGATAGATAGACCACTCAAACATAGCCTAAGATGAGCATGAGTGGTGAATCTAGTATTTATGCTTAGGCAGTGACCTATAGATGAGGTTATCAGAAGACATATAGATGGGGAGACCATGATTGGTGGTCACATAGATGGTGAAACAGTGGTAGGTGATATATGGCTAGGTAATAAAAGATAAGTAAAGTTTACTTAGGTTATTTAATATATAGTATAGATAGATAGATTTTTAGATATATCATTGATTTAATATATATATGGTTGGAATTTTAAAAATATTATAGAGGAGAAGGAGATCAGATGGGGGTCCCTAGTGAGGGGATCACTCCATGATATCCTAGATGAGGTGTTGATGCCATATAACCCTACCATATTGGAGGATCCCATATTACCATCTACCCTAACCTAGGTAAGCTATTTCAGACTAGTAAGAGAGGATATGAGGTGGTTAAAGGTGCACAAAGAGGGGAGGCAAGCACCAACAAGGGTGGGTGTAGGAGATGCAATGACATAGTAGGCCCTAGCTCAGGAGAGAGCTACACATCTAACTACCATGACATATATGAGACAAGTATAGGCCCAAGAGAGAGTGACACATCTATAGACCCTAAATCAATTGAGGTAGGTAGAGGTATAATGGGCTCATTTATAGGGACAAGTATTAATACTTAAATCTTAGATAGACTCTATACAATGTTCTATTCATAGGATTCAGATCGAAGCATCTATGAGTAGTATGGATAGTCCAAGAGATAGGTATGATGGGCCCCAACCATAGAGATAGAACTTTGTATATGGTTGTATTATTTATTAAAAACTCATTGTGTTTGTGTGTGTGTGTGTGTGTGTGTGTGTGTGTGTGAGAGAGAGAGAGAGAGAGAGAGAGAGAGAGATTTTGGTAGTAGGATGTTGATTTTATGTGTTTGCATTATGGTTGTGGGTTATGGATGCTTGGATATATTTATTTCTCACACATGTATTTAGTTATTTTTGTATATGCTATAGGAAATATATGAGTTGTGGTTTCTTTTCTAGAATTATGTAGAACACATGCATGGTTAAAAAGAAATAATAAAAAAGGACTAGGTAAAACATAATCAATAAAAAATGTAATACACACTATTTCATGTTGATAAATGTGTAATAACAAGAAAATGACTAAGTATAAAGAATCAAATATTGGTAAAATGGTAAAAAGTTTGTTTTTGAACCAAGAGAAAGATTTGGCACCAATTTAAAAATATTAAATTCACATGAAATCATGTTGGGAATTATGAAAATAATGTAATAAAGTGGAAAGCATGAAAAAGGACAAATGGTATAAAAACAAATCAATTAATTCATTCAATCATACTAAATCACGTTGGGAAGTATAAGAGAAAAGAATTGGAAAAAATGATCTTAAATTGATCACACTAATTTAAGACGGGAAGTATGAAAAATTCAAGTGGATTCTTACATGAAATCAGAAAATAAGAAGATAAAAGTGGAAGAGTAATGAAGTTAGCATTAAACATACTAAATCAAGTTGGGAAGCATGTCAATGAAAGGTAAATTTATAATCCATCACATCTGATCTCATATTCGACACATGTAATCTTGATTGTGACTTAGATTTTTGGAAAATTATGTGAGGAAGGCCAAGTCCTATCTATGGTCTTATACTATAACTCATAAATGGAACACCAATGAGGTGGAATAAATGTGAAAATATGGTAATAAGGGATGTTGGTAATAGGAATGTGAAATTATGGTAATTTGTGAGGAAGGCTAGGTCCTATCCATGGTCTTACAATAAAAATCACAAATGGAATCCATAGGGGAGTGATCAGTGAACAAAAAAATATTTCTCAAGAGGAAATATGAGGAATGTATGAAGTGAAAAAGGAAATGTAAAAATATTAACTTAGGTGTTTTATGAGAAGACCTGAGGAGATAGGAGGCATACTAAGGACATGAGAAGACACTAAGTGACTAGTGACCATCAATGTACAAAGGAAACCTATTCGCTATAGACACAAAGTTTTGTAAGAAATAAGAAAATTAATAAGATCAAATCATGAAGGTATATTGGTACAAAAAAAATAAAATTGACCCACATTCCCATGACATGTTCCTAGTTCCTCAGGACCCCTTACAAATCTGTCAGTCTACTATGAATATTGGGCACTTGTGTGAGAAAGTAGGTAGCACTAAAAGATTTTATTATTATTGTATAATCTACTAGCCTACCACACCCCAATTGACCTTAGATCTATCATGAGGACAACTTTGGAGTTTGATATTTGACTAGAAAAATAATATGAGCTTTGAATCACTTTTTTTTAGTGTGATTTGACTTTTAAGTATTTTGATTGTTTTTGTCTTTTGTATCATTGCCTTTTATTAAATGATTTGGATTTTAATTTTTTTTAAGTATTTTTGAGATTCCTCCTTCATATAGACTTGGAATGACCAATCATGAGAGATAGAGTGATACACACTAATGAGGTTTATTCTTAGGCTAAAGGAAGCTAAGTGACCAAAGATAAGACTAACTAGAACACTTAGGCTTAACAATGAACCATCATGCTATCTCAAGTATCAACCATGTATATGTTTAGTTTTTGAGAAAGGAATAAATGGAAAAATGAAACCCAAAGTGGACCACAAAGGAGACTATAATGAGATTAATTGTTTGTGAATTGATCACATGGTAAAGAAGGAATGACTAAAGGGAACCAGGTCATAATGAAAATTATCTATGCATATAAAGATAAGAAAGCAAAAAATTATGGAAGGAAATAAGGGAGTTTGTAAGAAATAAACTCAAGAAGAAAAAGAAAGCAATGATAAATAAGACATCCACAAGAAAACATAAATGACATTATAAGGAATATATAAAGTATAAAATGAAAGCCACCATGTCAAATAAAGAAAAATTTAACACAATGTCAAATGATATATCAAATAGATAAATAAAATATTTGATCACACATACAATCCAAAATGAATGTAAGAACACCATGTATGTGTTCATAAATATTGATAAATTTTCCCACACATGTTATCTAGAACATCTAATAGATCTCCATGAAGTTGGAGTCAAACTATAGATAATGCTTCATTTATCTTTCGTGAAAAATGGGAAAATACTTCATGTCTAATCTCCTCAATAGAAAAGTTAGGAATGCTTGATGCATCATGCTAAAGAGGGATATCAAGCAAGGGATGCTCAGAAGAATCCATAAGAGGGGACTCTATAGGATAAGAAGGGATCACCAGTGGGGAAGGATCCATTGGTGAGGGACTAATAGGTGTAGAAGGATCCACAAGTGAGGGAAGGTCCATGGGTAAAGGATTCATAGGTGGAGGAATATAAGGTAACAAAGGGGCCACATAAGGGGATAGATTCATGGTAGGTGGAACCACATGAGAATAAGTGGGAGCCTTATTGTAGGAATGACCTATGAGAGGAATGGTAGAAGGTATAGAAATAGCTATAAGGTGATTTTTAAGATGCTGCTAAAGGATGCGACAATGATTGATGTCATGGGTGATACATTGGTGCCAAATAAATTACACCTTTCCATACTTAATAATATACTTAGGTAGTACCTTCAGAGGATCTATGTCCTTGTCTAAGGACTAAGGGTTAGCAGGATGTAAAGTATCATTATAATGTCATAGATTCAAACAATGCATGGATGAATGATTGTATGTGTTATGGAAGAAACATATATGCTTATGAGTAGGCTTGGTATAGGTACTCAAAGGTGGAGGTGTAAAAAAAGTGAAAGGATATTAGGAAGTCTCGTTGGCCCAATTGGTGGGAAACCAAGACATCTATGTTAAAGGAAGTAAATAATCATTGAGAGAAGGTGGTGTTGGGGAAATAAATAGAATACGCTCGATAGGAGTGATGGGATCAAAAATAAGAATAAACTTAGATAAAATGAAAGTAGGAATGGGATACAAAGTAGGCTCTACTGAGGGATGGGTGAGGTCTACAAAAGGCCAAATGAGGGTTGCACACAACTTAGGGATAAGCAAGCTATAGGGGTCTGTGTACCTAGAAAAGCGGTAAATCCCAGTCATAGCACATTCCATAAGCATACTTCTACATGGTTTTTTATAAACTGAAGGTGTTTATACCATCTCTACCCTATGATAAAGAGAAAAATGCTAAAATTAAGAACTATATATGATGGAATATAGGAAGAAGCACTAAAATATTGAATCAAAGAGGAATAATAATGGATAATCTCAACATCATAGGCCTAAACAAGACCACTTGAGAAGGGATCATCTATGGTATAGCCATCATCATATTTAGGTGTATGAAGATCAATGATGCAAATAGGGATGACATTATCATCCGATGAGGTGTGATGAATAGAATATTGATCTTACTCAAGACAATGGGGATTCATTACAAGGTGGTTTATAAAAATGAGGCTGTAAAGAAGTAGGAAGCTAAGAGATCAGATGAGGTGAGAGATCATAATTTTTAATCTTTAGTTTGATCTCATCAGGTTCATCATCAGAATCTAAGAGGTTAGGGTAATATTCCCAATGAGGTTAGGATGGCTGTTGTAACCTGAAGTGGAATTGATGGGAAAGTTGAATCATTGAGACTCATATAATGGAACACTAGGGAAAGGCTCAAAAGTAGGAATATTGAAGACACGACAATATTGGAATTGTTTGAAATTCCAAGGGTTAGTGTCACCTAGAATCCTATAAATAGATCCATTATGAGGGAATTTAACACATTGGTAGGTATAAGAAGCAACTTCTCTCATACAATGAGTCCATGACCTACCAAGAAAGATGTTATAAGATAGATAAAATTTAAATATCATCATATTCATAAAAATGATGATAGGTGGGATGGTAATCGGAAGCCACACAAAACCTAAATGAGGCATTTTCCTTCAATCAGATCCTTGACATGTGATACATGTGGATTTGAGGTTGAATTTATAATATCTAAGGTTTTTGATGAAATTGAGAGAGGCAACACAGGTGTAATAACCCTCATCAATCAAGCCATACCTGACTTGGATATCACCAATTTGGACACTAATGAATAGAGGAGGATCATCTAAAAGAATAAAAATCTCATTGAGAATCATAGAAGTGATGGAAAATTTTTAGGAAAGAGAATTTTTCATTAATTCATCAACATGGATGGACATCTCTTCATATTGTTGTAATATACTATATTTAGATCCAGATAAGGTTATTTCACATCCTACTAGGGGAGGATGAGGGATGTTCATTTCAAACAAGAGTTGTATAATATGGTTTTTATGATGTAAAGAGGTCCTCATATGCTTAGGAAATGGAATTTGGGATGGGCGATTG
Organism: Torreya grandis; assembly: GCA_037957365.1. Classification (NCBI taxonomy): domain Eukaryota; kingdom Viridiplantae; phylum Streptophyta; class Pinopsida; order Cupressales; family Taxaceae; genus Torreya; species Torreya grandis. Next base: position 890,040 of record JARHVA010001559.1, on the reverse strand, counting down.
GTGATTTCCATGATGGGATCCCACTTATCATAACCCATTCTAAGGTTTTTATAAATAGGTACATAGTAAAGAATGAGGTACTCAGAAGGAGGAGCCAATGTATATTGGAATTTGTGTTTATAAGAGGGAGAATGTTTAGAATAAGGTTGTAAATTATGGTGAGAAGGTGAAGTATTTGGTTTAGGTTGGTTTTGAGAATTGGTAGGAGAAGTGTTCATAGAAGACTGATTGTCATTGGTGATAGGTAACGAAAATAGAGGAATGGTAGAAATAGAATGAGAAGTGTTATCCAAGGGAGAAGTGGGAATTGGGTCATCAAAATTTATAATATCATCTTGTCCCAACTTATTTAATTAAGTTGGAAAATAATCTTGGATAACATAGAATGTGTGAAATAATGTAGGAGTGTAGCTAAGTTTTGGATTAATGAAAGCAACCACCCTTCACACATTAGTCATAGTAACTATACTCTCTTTAGGAGTTCAATCAACAATACATTTTATAATATTGGTGGAAGGGTTGGGATTATCTTGGTTGTCTTGATTATGTTGGTGATTAGGAACAGGGTCTTTATAAATATCCAAATGAGTATTAGCTTGATTCAGGGCTTGAGATTTAGTATGAGTTTCATGGGCTTTAGAAGTAATGTCATAAGCTTGTTAACATTTTTGAATAATATAATCATGATCAAAATTAGGACCAAGAAGAAAATCCATAGATAAATTATGAATCTACCTATAGGTCTCATGAGAATGACCTGAACTAGCATGAAATCAACAAAATTTATTACGATCATACTAGGATTTCATAAGACAAGTGAGATCAAGTTCTCATGCTAGAGGCCTAGGTAGATATTTTAGTAATTTGGCTGAGGATAAATGTTTGTGAACATTAATGTTATTAGGTGAAGACAAATTAGGATTGGTGTATTGTTGATAAGGGGGAGTTGGTTCCAAGGATTGGTTAAGAAGGACAACCTGAATAGTATGAATGGTGTCATAAGAGTTTTTGACACCATCATTGGTAACATTATGATTTTTGTTTTAAATTAAAATACGAGTACCCATAGAAGGTTGGCATGGCTCAAATTGATGCATAATGAAATCTTAATTTTTTTCTTGGTCAATGGACTCCTCTAAGGTGCATGGAGAGAGAGAGTGCAAACCAAATATTGCAACTTGGAAAAAAAGCATTTGTAAAGATATGGAAAAGGTTATCATCATCCATGCTATGTTCACATTTGTTGGACAATGTTTTCCACATTTTAACAAAAGCTTGGGTAGTTTCATTTTCAAGTTGTTTACAATTTGTAAAGTGGGTCAAAGTATTTTTGGGAAGATGACTAATTTGGAACTCTTGGATTAAAGCATTCACTAAATCTTCCAAAATAGTAATATAATGAGTTTTAAGTTATTTGTACCAATCTAAGGCATCATCCATAAGATTTTTGGCTAAGAGCTTAGTAGCAAAAAAGGTATTTAATCTGGCCCAATTTTTATAGTGATTTACAAATGTTTTTAGATGAAGATTAGGATCAGTTGAACATTGTAATAGATGGTAAGGGTGATACCTCATATATCAATATTAGTAATTTGAGTGGTAAGAGGTTCATTTTGAAGATGTTTAATTATCTTATTGATAAGAGGAGGTTGAGAGATGAGATTACCATGGGAATATCAAAGAAGAGGTGGGGGAACATTTTGATTATGTATGCTCTAAGGCATTAGTTGAGGGTGGGTTTGAAGATGGAGAAGGCTATTTTGCATTCTCAACATTTGATTTATATTATGAGTTTGAAAAGTGTTCATTTAATTAAGAATTTTTAATAAAAGTTGATGGGTTTGATTGGCACTATTATCATGATTTGAATCATTAGCATTAGAAGGAATGACTTGGGTACCATTATTGGTGTTGATAGTAACTTGAGAGGAACTATTAGAATGTGAGGCATTAGTGGCAAAATTTGCTTGTGTGGCAAAATTTGAACTAGTGAAGGGATGAGAAGAGGAATTGTTAGAATACTGATTACCATGGGTAAAAAATGATGCACTAGTTGAAGGGTTAAGGAGAGTGGGTCTTAGGAGAGGCCCAATAGATGTATAACCTACCATGTTAGTGGAGATACTAGGCATGGAGGTGGAAGAAGTTAAATAAGAAGAGGTCATGGTATGAGAAGGGATCATAATAGAGGGAAGAGGTTGAGAATCAAAGAAGGTAGTACCCCTAAATCCATGTGAGAATGTGGGAGAATATTAATGAGACTCTTCAACTTAACCATTAATCATGAGTGGTAAATGATAGAAGCATCCTTTCCTCGATGTTGAGGAAATTTGGAGATAAAGAAGAGCATTTTAGGGGTATACTCTAATTTGGGTTGATATTCAAATGAAAAGAGAGGATTACACAATGAAGAGGAATGAGGAGGGGTCCATAGTTCATTGTGCAAGTGGCTATATGAACATTACTCTCACCCAGGAAAATATCTTGACTCTACTTATGGAAGACCCTATGAGGGTTTGTAAAACTCATCATATCTGTTGAATTCAACTCAGTGTTGCCTTCAAATAATATTTTCATGATGAAGGAGAAAAACTAAATAAGGTAAGAAAGATGCAAAACAAGGGAATATTAAGTGATAAAAAACTATACAGAGTCAACCTCATATAGAAAATAAGATCTAAAAACTATACAAAGTTGACAGGGTTGACCTAATACAAAAAATAGGGGCTGAAAATTATACATAGTTGATAGGGTCAACCTAGTATAGTAAATAGGGAAAAATAGATAGTCTATATGAGACTATGTCGACATGAATACTGAAATAAGAAAAAAGTTTCAAGTATTTTTTGAAAGTAAGAAATGAAGGGAAACACACAATCAATTGGGTCAATGAAGTTGATCTAATTAAGGCACACATCACAAAACCTTACACCAATGCTGGATAATATAATATTTTCTAATATAACATATAATTGAGCAAAGAGAAAGAAGTCAAATCAGAAAGGAAAAGCTAATTAAGTGGTCAACCTGAATGTTGTTAGATTATTAGAATATGTGATAAGAATTTGGTTGTAAGCAAGGAAATAAAAAACAATCTAATGATGGTTTCAGGATGTTTAGGCTAAAATAGATCTATAATGGTAATGGTACCAGCTTGGTATTGGGGTCTACCCCCTAACTTCATACACCATAGTGATAATGGTGTCGGGTGTTTAGCCAAAATATAACATTAACCACATGTTTATACTTGGCCAAAAAACTAATTCAGCTTCCCCTTGGTGATGAAATTCAAGTAGGTAGGCCTTGGGTAGAAAAATTCAAATGCATTTTAATTTTTTTTATTTGGTAGTGTGTGCATAAAAGAGAAAATAGTGTAACTAAATGGTATATTGAAAACCATCTAGTTATACTATGTGATCTATTTTAACCATGCAAGTGACAATAAATGAAAGTGTGAGCTAATTACTAGTGTACAAATATTAATTCCAACTCTGAAACATAATATAGTGTCAATTAAGTCAATAGTGTATGCAGAGAATATAGAATAGGGTCAACAGTGTCACCTCTATACTATGGAAGCAAAGGTCTAAAAATGAACTATATCAACAATGTCAACCTATTTTTTTATAAAGAACACAAAATATTAAACTATGTCAATAAGGTCAACCCAGTTGATTATATAGGGGTAGTTTTAAAGATTTTAAACTGTGAAAAATAGAACTATAACAAATGCTGGAAATGACAAAGAAGGATATAAAATAACCTTAGATGGTTGGAGGATGCAAAGGAAAATAATATTGATGTTGAAGTACCCTAATTTATAATTTAAAACTTTACTAACTATGTCAACTGGGTCAACCTAGCTTTGAAGATCTTATTTGCTAAAAACTTGAAAATATATAGGGTCAATTGGGTAACTGAGTATACTAGACTTGATGCCTAAAAATGTACAGGGTTGATGGGTCAACCTGGTAGTCTGAATTGAACTCTAGAAAACTTGCATAAATAGAATAGAGTCTTATTGATGTGACTATGTGTTAAACTTACGCATAAAAGTTAGAACTATGTCGATAATGTCAACCCAGTATTGTAAATATATATAAATAAAATGATGAAATGATGAAATATGTGAAATAAAACCTTTAAAGTTTAGATTCAAGTTGGCTTCACCATAATTTATGCAATCATAAATTCATCATGTTTATAAATCAATCCTAACTTGAAGAAGATAGATCATACCATACACTTTCGATTAGGGACACATTTGTTAAATAGAAACATGACCAATATGAGGATCTTTTAGACTTAATTAGGAAATCACTTATCACAATACACTATGATAGGGAGGGTTTCAAAACCTCCATTCAAACACAACCATGCAATAACCCTAAGGGAGTCTTGTGTTTTGATTTCTCAAAAAACTAACAAGTAAAGTAAATCTAATCTAGTGCTCACCAAAGCTTGTAGCACAAAGTGGGGATTAGAAATAATAAAAGTAAACATGCATAAGATACATATACTCAAGTCAATGTATATATAATATTAATACATAGAAGAGAAGTAAAAATTCATATCTAACTAATCTGACAAAGGAGGAACAAAGTTAGGAATAATTACCTTTGAAAATGAACCTACCGAGCCTCAATCTCTCCCTTGGCCAAGGTACTTCACAAGAGGTTGTTGTGGTATGTAAATATGCCAAGGAAAAATCAGATCTAGGATACACAACCTATTAATGCATCCAAAATATTTCTCCATAAGATAATATCTATATTTCAAAAAAAATTATGAAAACCTAAGCTTGCTCCTCAAGTAGAATGGTCAATAAGCAGATACACAATAACTCTTCTTTATTTTTTTAAATAATGAAGAAATGAACTTGTATATATAGGTGGATTTGAACCTAAAACCTTCCAAACATATTTGGTCTATAGGTTTGACCTAGTCAACCTAGCACAATTTTAGACAATAATTCACTAGGTCATGAGCTAGGTTGACTAAGAGCCAAACTAGTTCTTAAGTCAAAATCACCCAAAATTGTATAGGGTCAACCTAGTTAGCCTAGTATAATTGACTGATAAAATGAGATTGAGGAAAAAGAGGATAAAATGTGGGAAATGATTGGAGAAGGTATAATAGAGAAGAACAAATTTTGGGAAATAGTTTTAAGCATATAAGTGTGTAGATAACAAGTGGTAAAAGGGGTCATAATACTGTAAAGCACCAATGGTCTACCCACCCCTTTCTTAGTGCACCTCTTAAGGAATACACTCAAAGATATTTAGACTCAATGGGTTTTTATAAGATAATGTTAAGTTGTGGAGCTAAAAACTTCACTGTTATGCAAATGTGGAGGTTGTTGAGTGTCATAGTAGCCGATGTCGGTCAGGCTAGCCGACATCGATCAGGGGTAGACTGGAAGCTACCAACATCGGTCATGTATCAGCTGACATCAATCATCTCTAGACAGACAGAGACCGACATTGGTTACCTGTGTGCATGCATTTCCAAAATTAGATTTGGTCTAATTTTATGAGGATCGAGTGTTTGGATGTAAAGACTAATTTTAGTCTTGAGTCTGCTTTTCTATTTATTATTTGTATGGGATCTATTTAAGAGACCCATGGGGTTGTATTTTAATCAAGGACAAGGTCAAGGACTTGTAAAGGATAAGGACATTGGTCAGGGGTAGACTAGAAGCTGCTGACATCAGTCATGTATCAACTGATGTTAGTCATCTCCAGACAGACAGAGACTGACGTCGGTCACCTGTGTGCATGCGTTTGCATGCATTTCTAGAATTAGATTTAGTCTAATTTTAGGAGGACTGAGTGTTTGCATGTAAAGACTAATTTTAGTCTTGAGTCCACTTTTTTAATTATTATTTGTATGGGATCTATTTAAGAGACCCATGGGGTTGTATTGTAATCAAGGACAAAGTCAAGGACTTATGAAGGATAAGGACTAGATCCTTCAAAGTGTAAGATCAATTGATCTGCAAGTAGCAAGATCAGGAAGATCTACATGGTAAGTAAGATCAGTTGATCTGCAGGTATCAAGATCAGGGAGATCTACTTGGAGTACTTGGAGTACTTGGTGGACTGGTAATAGGAAAAAATAACCATTGGGTTGATTGTCATTAACTGGTGGAGGGAAGAACTCGGTTATTGAGTTGGTTGTAATTGATTGTCAGAGAGAGAACTCTTGAGGGAGAATTACTGGACATCCAAGAGGTGTGGGAAGAGTGTGATTTCTTCATTATATTTCTTTTTAGAAGAGTGTTAATATAGATTGTATTGTTTCTTGTATCATATATTCTTTGTTGTTTCTAAATTCTAGTTAAATATTACTTTTGATTTAATTCTGTGTCTAGTTGTTTATATAAAGGTAATCAAGTGTGCTCATGAGAAGTGGATCCTAACAAGTGGTATCAAAGCTAGGATCACCAAGTGATACCACTAACAAGTGGTATTAGAGCTGGGTTCACTAACACCTAGGTTTCAGAGTGTGTTAAGTGTTTTTTGATTACAGGTCACTCATAGGGGTTTTTGTTTAAGTGGGAGTAAAGCAATGGTAGAAGAAAGTATGCTAAGAATGGAGAAATTCAATGGCAAGAATTATCAATTATGGAGAATGCAAATAGAGGATTATTTGTATCAAAAATATCTGTACTTAGCATTGGGTGGGCTTTCAAATAAGCCCACATGTATTCAAGATGAAGAATGGAAGGTTCTTGATAGAAAGGCTCTAGGAGCTATAAGGCTGACCTTGGCAGCTTTTGTGTTTTCCAACTTATCTCAAGCAAGGACAATGGTAGAGTTAATAAAATCTTTGGCAAATTTATATGAAAAACCCTCAGCTTCGAATAAGGTATTTCTTATGAAGCAATTATATAATTTACAAATGCTGGAAGGTGGATCGGTATATAGTCATCTTAGTGATTTCCATGGTCTGGTAAACTAGTTAAATTTAGTCAAAATAGTTTTTGATGAAGAAATTAAGGCTCTCTTAATCTTATGCTCTTTACCTAAAATTTGGGATAGCTTGGTAATGGCAGTAAGTAATACTACATCTGCTTCAAATATCTTGAAAGTTGATGATGTTGTTAGTGTGATCTTGAATGAAGAAATTCATAGGAAAAACATAAGGGAGACATCAGGTAATGCTTTAAGTGTTGAAAGTAAGGGATGACAAAGAGAGAAGAGCAAGCAATGGAAATCAAGGTCAAAGATAGGCAGCAGATCCAAATCCAGGTATGGCAGTATAATTTTCTAGAATTGTGGAAAGAAAGGACATGCAAAAAAAGATTGTTGGTTGAAAGAAGATCAGCATGAAGGTAATGAAGAAGCAAAAGATGCAAGTATTGTTACACAAGATACTCTTAAATTTTCTTTGGATAGTCATGTAGAATCATGGGTTATAGATTCTGGTGCTTCTTTCCATGTAACCCCAAATAGAGAATTTTTTCATGATTATGTCCATGGAGACTTTGAAAAAGTTTATTTAGGGGATGGCGAGCCTTGTCAAATGATTGGCAAAGGGAAAGTGTAGCTGAAGTTGTAGACTGGCAACACATGGGTGTTAAAGGATGTCATGCATGTACCCATCTTGAAGAGGAATTTGATTTCTATAGGAAAGTTGGGTGATGAGGGTTGCACAATAACTCTCACAGTGGAATCTTGAAAAGTTTCCAAGGGTGCACTTGTATTAGCAAGAGGTAAAAAAGTAGGTACACTTTATCTATCTACTTGTATTACTGATTCTCCTTCTATTTTATCTACTTTAGATGTAGATGCAAAGATGTGGCTCTGTAGGCTTGGTCACATGAGTGAGAAGGGAATTGATGTTCTTAAGTCAAAAGGTATGCTTTTAGATTTGATAGACCAATATTTCTATGAGCATTATATGTTTGAGAAATAAGAAAAATTGAAGTTTCTAAAAATTAGGTCAACAAAGAAGAAGCACAGGTTAGAGCTTGTTCACACATGCATGTGGAGACCAGCTCAGGGAGCTTTTATTGGAGGATTATAGTGGTATGTTTCGTCCATGGATGATGCTACAAGAAAGGTATGGGTTTATTGCATAAAGAAGAAATCTGATGTTTTTGACATATTTAAGAACTAGAAAGCCTTGGTTTTCAAGGAGAAGATGATGGACAGAGATCAGCTCAAGAGGCTGAATAATTTTGAGCAGGGCAAGGTTGATTTAGACAAGGTTATGATCCAAAATGAGCTTGTAGGTAAAAAACATCACTCACAGGAAAACACAATTACTGGCGTTGGTCAGGCAGAGACCGATGTCGATCAGGTAGGAACTGACATCGGTCTAATGGAGACTAAAGTCGGTGATGTCGGTCAGGTGGTAATCAATGCCAGTCAGGTGAGAATTGACATCGTTCAGGTAGAAACCAATGTTAGTCTAGTGGAGACCAAATTCAGTGATGTTGGGCAGGTGGATATCGATGTTAGTTAGGGAACCGATGTCGGTGGTCAAGTGCAAACTGACATTGGTCAAGTCAGTCATATGGAACTGATGTCAGTCGATGCAGACTGAGAGATGACCGACATCGGTCACTGTTAGAACAAAATTTGGGTGGACAGCAAGCTGTCAATGAGTCTCAAACACCCATGTGGAGGTCTAAAAGGGTAAGTAAACCTCAATTTCATTATTCCCCTTTTTTATACTACTTGTTACTCACTAATGGTGGAAAACCAAGAAGTTTTGAAGATGCAATGTAGGTAGAATCTAGGAAACAGTGGGAGCATGGCATGAATGAGGAAATTGATTCCTTGGAAAAGAACCAAATGAGAGATTTGGTTGAGTTGCCAGCTGGAATGAAAGCACTAAAAGATGAATGGATTCATAGGTTAAAGAAAGGAAAGAATGGATAGGTGAGACAGAAGGCCAGGTTATATGGTCTTGAGCAAGCTCGATGATAGTGGTATAGGTTTGATAGGTTTATGACAAAGCATAGCTTTAGTCAATGTCAATGTAATCACTGTGTTTATTTTATCAGGTTGGATAATGGTCACAACATTATCGTGTTATTGTATGTAGTGTATATGCTTGTTACAGGGTCACACATGCAGGGAATTGTTGAGCTAAAGGTAAAAGTAGCTCAAACATGTGCTAGGAAGGATTTAGGAGGAACAAAGAAAATCCTTGGCATGAGTATTTCTAGAAACAAGGAAGATCACAGGTTGATTTTGTCTCTAGAGGATTATGTGAATAAGGTAGTGGAGAGGTTCAATTTGTAAGATGCAAAACTGGTTAGCACACCTATGGTTGGACAGTTCAAGTTGAGCAATGAATAGTGTCCTAAATCACATGATGAGGTTGAGTACATGGTATGTACTAGACCTGATATTACCCAAGCAGTGGGAGTTGTCAGCAAGTTTATGGCCAATCTGGGAAAGAAGCACTGAAAAGCAGTTTAGTGGATTCTTAGATATCTGAGAGGGACTAGCAATACGTATTTATTCTATGCAAGGTCAAGCACTTCTCTACATGGGTATGTAGATTCAGATATGATAGGTTACTTGGATGACAAGAGAAGCACCACAGGATATGTGTTCACTGTTGGTGGATCAACAGTTAGCTAGATTTTAATGATGCAGAAGGTTGTTGCAGTCACGGTGGCTAGCAAGGATAAAAACCTTAAAGGTATGTTAACAAAGCTGAGAATAAAGGAGAAGTTGAATCTCCATTCAACTTTTGTTGGTCTTCAAGACTGAACTTGAAGATGGGGATACAAGCTGGAAACAAATTAGAGGACGTTGCTATACAAGTACAAGGGCAACTATTTATCTCCAAGTGGGAGATTGTTAAGTTGTGGAGCTAAAAGCTTCACTGTTATGCAAATGTGGAGGTTATTGAGTGTCACAGTAACTGATGTCAGTCAGGCCAACTCATGTCGATCAGGGGTAGACCAGAAGCTATCAACATCGGTCATGTATCAGCCGACATCGATTGTCTCCAGATAGACAGAGATTGATGTCGGTCACCTATGTGCATGCATTTGCATGCGTTTCTAGAATTAGATTTGGTCTAATTTTAGGAGGACCAAGTGTTTGCATGTAAAGACTAATTTTAGTCTTGAGTCTGCTTTTATAATTATTATTTGTATGGGATCTATTTAAGAGACCCATGGGGCTATATTGTAATCAAGGACAAAGTCAAGGACTTGTAAAGGACAAGGACTAGATCCTTCAAAGTGTAAGATCAATTGATCTATAGGTAGCAAGATCAGGGAGATCTACATGGTAAGTAAGATCTGTTGATCTACAGATAGCAAGATCAGGGAGATCTACTTGGAGTACTTGGAGTACTTGGTGGATTGGTAATAGGCAACAACAACCATTGGGCTGATTGTCATTAACTGGTGGAGGGAACAACTCAGTTATTGAGTTGGTTGTAATTAATTGTGAGAGAGAGAACTCTTGAGGTAGAATTACTGGACATCTAAGAGGTGTGGGAAGAGTGTGATTTCTTCATTGTATTTCCTTCTAGAAGAGTGTTAATACAGATTATATTGTTTCTCGTATCATATATTCTTTGCTATTTCTAAATTCTAGTTACATATTACTTCTGGTTTAATTCCATGTTTAGTTGCTTATACAAAGGTAATCAAGTGTGCTCATGAGGAGTGGATCCTAATAGATAAAAAGTGTTAATAATAAATAAAATCTAAAAAATATTAATTTAGACACATTATATGGAATAATTTTTAAAACACCAATTAGTTGGGACATGTTGGAAGATAAGGTAGTCTTTGGATCTGAGATGATTTTAAAAATAGAAGATAAAGTTAGAACAATCATGTAGATATTTTTTATGTCTAATGATAGGTATAAGAGTTATGTTGATCTGAAGAGAACATATAAATAGTTTTCAGTAGGTGATAAAGTGTTCTTGTAGGTTAAGTTGCAGAAGAGCTCGATTAAATTTGGGAATTCAACAAAACTTTCATCAAGATATATGGGACCCTTTGAGGTTTTATAAGTGTTCAATCCTTTATCATATAGACTTTCATTGCCACCATCCTTATCTCTATTTCATAAAGTCTTCCATGTTTCTTATCATAATAAGTATATATATCTGATCCTTAACATGTATTAGATTGGAACGCTTTATAGGTTTTGGATCTTGGGGTGGTCATGGTAGAGCAAATTACAGTAATTAACACTCACAAACTTTTTTGTGTGATAGATAAATTTCATAGTGAAAGGTCTTATGGGACCAATAATCTGAAGATAGTGCTATTTGGGAGGACTATGATGAGTTCTATAGGTAATTTTCATATTTTTTTATTGATTTGATGTTTCATACTATGATATTTTTATTATAAATAATGATTTTAGTTTATAACTAATGTTCGAATAAGTGTCATCAAGATGATGATCAAATTTAGGTGGAAAGATGTTACATCTTGATTTTTCACTCTATAAATTTACTTTAATATGCATGGATTTTTATGGTTGGTATTTTGATTTGATTAATATTAACTAAGCTGTAAGTTATATGTTGTTATGAGATAGTTGAATGTTGCTTTGATTAAATGGTTGCATTGCTATAAATTTAGTTGTATGGTATATTATTACATTATGATCATGTTGATTTTTTATTATAGTAGTATTTTATGATATATGTCATGATGTTGTAGACTAACTACCTTCTTGTTGTGAGTTTGATGTAGGAGAGATTCATCCCTTAGAGCATGATGGATGGACAATATCATCAACGAGGGTGACGTAGATGGAGGTGTTAGGAGAAGAAATAATAATGGCTAGAACCCATGCACACACCATGTTAAATAGTACACATTAAATGCATATTTTGAATTGTTAATGTTAGTATGTTTTTGATGTGTCTACATTTAGAAAATTATTTATGCATGTTAGTTGTGTGTGAGTTCAATTTAATGATTATGTGAAATTAATATTGTGTGATTAAATTATGGATATTATCCGGCAATTGGATGTATAATGTAGTATTATGATTATTTTATGTTATGTAATTATTGATTGAACTCAAAATTGTGTGATTCAATTACTAACGCATATATCCTAACCATTATATCTTAGTAATGTTCTAAAACATTAGTTAGTTATCTTTATGATATTGTAAATATCATTATATGACTTAAATGTGTTAACATATATATATATATATATATATATATAATGATAACAAAAGGACATAGATAATCTATATAATGTAGTAATAAACAATTATTACATTGTTATAATAATATTATATTTTGATATAATAGTTGTTTGAATTATCATTACAGATAAAAGAATCTCATCAACTTTATATTAGAAAAATAATTATTAAGGCCATGATATTGATTATTTTTACTAGGTTGTTGCAAATATTTCATTATGTTGTAAGACTAACCTATGAACTAAGCCTAGACATTGTTTGGAATGCCTAGTCGATTCCTTAGTAGAAGGTCAAATGCATTAACAAAATTACCTAGCTAATTATTTTCAAATTATTATAGAAATAACTATGTTTTAAATTCTTTTGGAAGTTAATGTTAAAAGTGTTAACCATATATATATATATATATATATGTGTGTGTGTGTGTGTGTGTGTGTGTGTGTGTGTGTGTGTGTGTGGGAAAAGTAAACAAAGGAAAAACACAAAAATAAAAAATCGGCATCTTTAAAGAAAATGCATTATTCATGTAAAGGAAAGAAAGGAAGAGGCATAGTGTAGAAGGATAATAAGTAATTGGGAAGAGGACAAGAGCATGAATTGGAGAAGAAAGAGTGAAGTACAAAGATAAGGAGAAAAAGAATGTGGAGAGGATAAGAGGGAATCAAGTGAAGGAATTTAGGAGTGTGTTGTCTCAAAGTTGGATGCTCTTGCAAGGTAGGTGAAGTTACTAAGATTTTATATTAAATTTGGCAAAATTCTATGTGAATTGTGATGATATTATTGCATGGTTAGTATAGGTATTTGTCATATAGATAGTGATATGTAGGTGTTTGATTCTAAAAAAAAGGAGATTATATATAAAAATTTCATGTAGGCATTCATCAAATAAATTATATAAAAACGTATAGTGATAAGTATGAATATATTTAATATGAAACTAGTAAAGAAAGCATTGTGTGTTTTAATAAATACATAAACTAAGTTGAGTTTAGGAAAAATAAGGTTAATATGAAATACTCTACATTATTAACTATGAGATTTATATAGTTATAAGCAACGATTAAAATCAGATCTGATCATATACTTATAAACTATGAGATTATAATTAAAATAGTGTTTGTAGAGGTAAAAAAGAACTCAATATATAGTATTATATTTATCAAATTTACTAGCAATTTGAGTGTTTTTTGAGGTCAAAAGCACTCAATTATCGTAATATCAAATTTACATTAGTTTTAAATCCATAGTTATTTAGAGTGATTATTAAGGTCATGGGTTTTAAGATAACTATAATATTTACTCTAAATTATATAGTTATAAGTAGTGACTTATATATATAGAAATTTGAATATACTCTTTAATATCATTGATAGTTTGTAATTTTTTTATGTCACTTATATACAAGAATATCCTCTCATGTCCTACACCTTCTTCTAATATTAACCTTGTAGTGTAGTATGGAGTTGAAAACCATTCACTAGAAATATTTGATGACATATAATGTGATATTATCTATGTAATATTCATTTAATATGACTTGCAATTATTTATCTAGTTGAGTAATTAGATTTATACCTAAGATATATGTTGAACTAAGCATAAGAATATTTAATACTTGTTTAAACTATGTGAGTGTTTGATGTCGATTTGACTTAAGAAATAGCAGAGTAAGGATATAAATAGTCTAATGACTATAACACTCTGTTCATTAATATTTAGGGAATATTAATATCTTATAATTAATCATCAATGTATTTTGTGTCTAGGAGAGTAACAATGATTGTTGAAATCATATGAAGTTTTTGATTAGAAATATAAAAGATTGTTGAAATTTATATATCATATTTATATATTGTTTGAGTACCGATATGAAGTATATATTATAAATATATTTGGTATATACTAGTTCTTGTATATATGAAATATGTCAATATGAGGACATAGTTACTCATATGCATATACAACATATATTATTACAGTGGGAGGTATGCTTGTAATTATAGTTTTATTGTATGTTAAAAACTAAGCAATAGATTCTTAAATAATATAACACTATTTATAAATGCATACATCCTTATAAAAATATAATGAGTTGTCTAAATGAAATATTATATTTTTGTGAGAATTATGACTTTCTTTAATTTGAGTAGATGTTGAAATTGAGTAGTGTGTACATAAAAATGATAGACTATGATACTATTGCTTTTCATAGAATGTACTATAAATTTGAATCTATTTACAAAAAATAGATATTTGTGATATATATATATATATATATATAGTTGGTATAAATTGTACTTATTATGCTTATTATAAGATAGCGGAGATTGATTCATACATTTGGCAGACTAAATGTATGCCTTTTGATTATTCCTAGGTTTAGCATGTGTTATGTCTAGTAGAAGGAAGTAAACTATATGAATCTATTGGTTATAATTATATTAACCAAATCTCATATTGATGGTACTAGGTAAGTAGTGAGATAGACTTCACTAGCTTACTAACATCACCAATGCTAGATGAAGGTAATCTAATCAAGTGGTGTGTATGAATTTGACTAATCCTAGATATCAATAACTATTATAAACTTTGGCCAAAGTAATGTTTGAGTTATAAAATTTCATTTTATATTTTATTATTTACACGTTTATTCCATATCATGTTAGATTATATTTTCTATATGGTACACATCATGTATTAAAAATCTTACAACACACATGTACTAACTTGTCTCTTTGGATTCCCTCACTATCATTATCTATTCATCCGTGAAGTGAGGGATATTCCCCAATGGTGGATTATGTGGGGGATCGATGGTCTATGGTTGGTGTTGGCATAATTTAGAGATATCACATTGTTAACATAACAATTTATCGATTTGTTATGACAGGTTAAAGACTAGTTTGTTAGCATAGTGATTAGTTCTTAGTTAGTGCAATCTATTATAGCATTGTTTAGATGGTAGATTAGGTAGAATAAATTATATAATAGTTATTAGTGGTTAAGTGATTAGTTACATGTTTGATAACTATTTATCTTTGTATATAAACTTCTATTATTCTTCAATAATATCATCAAAGCATTGAATCACTCTATTCCTTCATTGGTATAAGAGCAATGATAAGCATCAAGCGCTATATGGAATTCTAAGCTTGTATGGGGTAGGTCTATTTTCATTCATGGTCACCCCTTCTATGTGATTTTTTTTAATGTCTTATTTACTCAAAGTAAAGCAGAAAGATTTGGAAGCTAGAAGCAAATACCAGACTTATCACGTAGGTATCTTGGAAGTCTAATGATGTAATAATTCACAAATAACTAGGGAATTTATCAAATATTATTTTAATATATAAAAGTGAGGCATTATAATTAATCTAAGTGTAATGTGTATGATTTTATTTGAATGTGATCTCAATTTGTGTTTAGACAATTATCATTATTTAGTTCTATTCAGTGCAGATCTAGTTTCCATCTATTCCATGAAAAGGGAGGAATTGGTGCAACACTTTCCAAAAATAGCCCAAGCCTCATTGAATTCAAGTCTTCATACTATGAGAATAATACAATAAAAAATTTAAGGTGTAGATGAAATAAGTTATTATTGTGGTTATACATAGAATAGAACCTATCATTGCATATCTTCAATTAATTGCATGCAGTCTAGCCAACATTGAATTCATCAATAATTTTTCATTCTCAGTGAACATGAATCCCTCCATGACAACTTAATTGAGCTTAAAACTCTACCAAATAAGTCAAAACACATCCACAAATTAGTGTCACATCACATATTCATATAACCTGGTGGATCGTGGATATCTCTATGCATTTGTTTTACTAAGTAGATAAAACTTTGTATATTCATGCATTCTTTGGGCTAAGTATTTAGTATCAGACACAAATTCATGTTCTACTATCTCACTAGTAGCATGTGAACATTGCCACTTCAATCTTGGCTCGAGGTAGTTTTTATTTAGGTGAGAGTCATTATTTTAAATAGTCATTTTAAAGTGTCTGTTAGGTATTTGTTAAATTTTGGTTCATGTCTTATAGTTTTTATTTATGTTAAAATTTTATTATTTGTAATAAAATAAAACTATATAAAAAACTCAAAGTTGTCATTTTCATTAGCTTGAATTAGTTATTTTGAGTTTTGAGTTAAAGGTGTGTTTGTCAAAATCATTTAGGTGAATTAGGTTAAAATCATTTTTGTCAAAAATGTCAAAAATTAAAAATGAGTCAAAGTGTTAGTTTTATGTCAATATTATCAAAATTAAAGTTAATTTTTTGTACAAGGATGCACTATTGCTTATACACAATATCTTGAGTCAAATTTCATCAAATGTCAAGTGGGTCCAAACTATGGGGGGACTTCTCCTCATACAACTGAGTGAAGTAGCATCTTTTATTGGAGGCTAGAGGATACATAAAGGCTGGAGGACAATTGGCATCCTCTTGTGAGTCACCTATGACAGGGTCATAACATTGCTATGGTGACAAATTTTGGTGTGTTTATTTTATGTTTTGCAATTTATTTTTAATAAATTACTGAGAATTATTTTCTAGTTTGGTACCTCATAAAAAAGAATGGTGTGGGGATAAAAATCACTAAATTAGCACTTGGTTCTTGGAAAAGGGTTTGTGGTGGTATGAGAAACCATCGAAGTGCAGTAAAAACCCCATGTAACCCTCTAGGTTCATTATCAACCTACAGTATAAAACCATATGGGTTCATGGTAATCCTCATAATCCAATAAACCATCAAAGTTGTTAGCAAAGAGAAGTATTCCTATGACTTCTAGGTTTTTGGTAATTCTACAAGGAAAAACCAAGGTGACACCAAGACCTTGAATCTACAAAGATGGCATGCCATCGTAGAAAGTGAGCAGGCTACGCAGAGATTGTATATCTTTTTACAGTGTTTGAAATAAAGGGGGGACCGCTATTAATAAATATGATGTTTTTAAAAACAATGTATAAAGGGGGAATGTTAGATATTACATTGTTAACATAATAGTTCATCGATCTATTTTTACAATGTTTGAAATAAATGGGAGACTACTATTAGGAAATATGATGTTTGTAAAAACAATGTAATAAAGGGGGAGGGAGGATGTTGGCATAATTTAGATATATTACATTGTTAAAATAACATTTCACTGATATGTTGTGATAGGTTATCCACTAGTTTATTAGCATAGTGATTAGTTCTTAGTGCAATCTATTATAGTGTTGGTTAGATGTTTAGATGGTAGATTAGGTGGAATACATTATACAATAGTTATTAGTAGATAAGTGATTAGTTACATGTTTTTTAATTGTTTGTCTTTATATATAAACTTCTATTATTCTTCAATAATATCATTGAAGCATCAAATCACTCTATTCCTTCAGTTGATGTGTAAAAGCACTTAGATGATGCTCTCCCTCACCACAATAGTACTTAATTGGATACTACACTTGAGATTACCATAGATACTATAGTTTGGGGCACTAATTATTCATGGATCCTTATATCTTTTACCTTGTATTATATTTATTATTAGTGAAACATTATCCCTAATGAAATGCAATTATTTACTCATCATACTATGATAACAGTGGCTACATGTTTGTACCAACCATGGCTATAAATCTATAATTACTTTTTATATTTAGTTATTTTTGTTTCATATGATGGTAGTGATTAGTGACAAGTAAATGTTAATGTTTTCATTCAAAACATGCACCCATGGATTCTCTATGGCATGCGTAAGCTTGGTGGAGCGTGAAGGCCTTACGCAGGGCATAAGAGTCTAAGGTGTTGAGCGTAAAAGTATTATTATTAAAATACATATGGGAACATCCCTAAGGCAAGGGACCCTTGCACTCCTTAGGATGAGCCTCCTGAGTAGGTCAAATTCTTTCTATTCTAAGTACACCTAGTTTAAGACTAGTATGCAGGCATAAAGAGTATAAAGGTAAACTATCAATAGTCTAAACCTAGGATATTTGAGAGGAAAAGGGAGGGAGAAGGTAAGAGAATAATGAAAGTAAAAGGTGATGCGCCAAAAATAGAGTCAGTTCTCCTACTACCATAAACATAGTGCAAACCTTTGAGAACAAATCAATATCACATAGTTTCCACCAAGTCACTCTAAATGCATGAGTGTTTTGCATAGAGGTGTTGAAACATAATGCAACATTGAGAGGGATGAAGGTTATCCATATACAAAACTTATATATACCCTATTGCACATAGGATATGACCTTAAAGTGAGCTATGAGTTTAATGAAGAGTTGTTGGGAATGGATGATGATGAGAGGGTTGAACAATACCCACAGGCAAAGATAAATAGACATAAAATAACACATAAATCATCAAAATAAAAAACAAGAGGTGAACTTAAATGTCATTAACATGTAAGGTTTAGCCTATACAAGTGATCATGGAGGGCAATTTAAATAATATAAGGTCGATAAAATGTGTCAACCCCTTTTTACAATGGAAAACAAGGCTTTTATAGAGAACAATCCTATTTTATAATTAATGTACCACTTAGAGCGATGGATACAACTTTTAATTATTTTTTAGTGTTGTAGCCATGCTTTCTAAAGTTTATCTAGAAAATCAAGATTGATAATAATAGAAGGAACCTTACATGTGCATGGGGAGGAGGAATATTTCCCAGACAAGATCAAAGAGTGGCATGAACTTAAATTCTGATATCTAGTGGCCACTTATGCATTTAATAATTTTAGCTATACCTCAAATTATTGTGTATTAATGTCTCATTTACTTAAGGAAATATCACCATGATTATGAATTTGATAGAGCCATGGTGACATCTTATTTTGGGTGGCTACTTTTTGAATATATGGCTCGAGATGATCCTCCATTAATTGTACACATCTTCCTTTGCTTTGAAACCTGGAGCTAAGTTAACTATAAATGAAAACTAGTCTAAGATTATTGGTTTTCCTATAGTTTATATATATGGCACTCTATTTGATGCTTGGTACCATTCATGCTTGCTCACCTTGGTAAAAAACCAACCCTTCAACCTCTAGCTAAGGCATCTAGGCTTCATTTGATTTACCATCAAAATTGACTCATATCATTGAATTCTTGACTCATCTCACTCCATTAATCTACCTAATGTGAACAAACATGATCTATTTATCCTCTGCCAAGATTAATACACTTGTTCCACTTGTCAATCACACCTTTACACTTAGGGTTCGCTAACTCTTTGACTTTCTCATGTGCCATTGTTCTCTCTGGGCCCATTATCCTGTCTTTATCCACTCACCATTAGATTTGATCCAGGCACCCAAGATTTGGGCACTTGTCAAGAAAACACTCATTCGAGGACCCCTTTGATGATTTTTTAATGTAAATGTCTATTTTATGAGCTTAAATTTTGACTTCTACATAACCATATTTGATGTCTACACAAATGAATTCAAAATCTATGTGACTGTCACTGAGATATTTGTATTTCAATAGTTATTTACTAGGGCTTAAATTTGACACTTATGGGGGCATAATGGACCACAAATTATGTGAGTTATTTCCTTTGGGCCCTTTGCTAGACATTTTGTTTAGGACACCTTCCTTGAAAAAATATCCTTTGGGACCTTTGAAATGGACTATTTTCCCAAGAAATGATCCTTTGGGAAAGTTGTATAAGGCACTTTATCAAGAGAACAACCCCTTAGGACCTTGTCTATGGCACTTTCCCCAAAGAAATGGCCCTTCAAGATTTTCATTTAGTCTACTTGTTAAAGACTTACCTTCATAAATTCTACTTTGGACCACTTTTCCTATGGAAAGATCCTTTCGGCTTTTTATTTTTGACCATTTTCCTGAGAAATGACCCTTCAAGAAAATTGTTTAGGGTACTTTGCTACAAAAATTGACCTTTTGGGAAAATGTATATGACACTTCACTTGAAAAAGTGCCCTTTGGTATTTCTATATTGGACCATTTTCCTAATAAAAAACCCTTCAGCAAAATTGTTCAGATAATTTTCTCAAAAAAAATGGCACTTAGCCTTTTTTGATGTAGACAATTTATCTAAAAGAAATAGGTCTTCAGGGAAATTTTTGTGGAATAATTTCCTCAAGAGAAATATGTCTTTGTATTTTTCTTTGGACATTTTATCCAAAATAATTCATGCCTTAAAAAAAAATTTCAAATATTTTATTTGAAATAATTATACCTTTGAGAAAATTATGCAGACAAATTATTTGAAATAAATATGACACTTAGCTTGAAAATTACCCTTTGGGCTTCTTGTTTGGTCCACTTTGCTTCAGGACATTTGTTGTAAATACAAAATTTGAAATAATGAGCACTTAAAGAATTTTGTTTTGGATAAAATGTCTGAAATAATTCCCAAAAAGGTCCACAAGAATTAAACTTAGCCAAACAAAGGTTTTTCACTCAACTTTTGGCTTACAAGCTTGTTGATTTGTTCATGAAATAATCGTGGACACCATGAAAACCTGCTTGGGAACCTGTTCCTTTGCTCTTCAAATATATTCCTCAAAAATATTTAGGACATCATATTACATCTAGGAAAACTTTGTATGTGGGCCAAAAATGGCCAAAATGTTTAACAACTCATAGGGAAGCCTGCCTACCATACTTGAGAACCTAGACCATGAACAATCCATTAGGCATGAAATCTTTGGAGATTTTGATTCTTTCTCTTACAATCACACCAATTACATATCTTTAGCTTTGAAATGAATTAATATTCACTTGATAATATAAGAATTGTGCCAGAAGAGCTTATAATAAAATACCTAAGTTAAGAAAATACTACGCACAAGCACTTAGAGGAATTGAAACTACTCTAAAATAAGGGAACCTAAAACATACTTTAGGGCAATGAAAACATGTAATCTACTTATTTACAAATGTACAAAATGATTAATAGAGATAGTGCTTGAGATGAATCGCATTGAGTAGGACTGGTAGCTCCTCTCCATTCGTTATGAGAAGTTGGAAGGCGTTATATGGCTTGTAATTGGTGGTAGTATATAAACCACTCTATATTGCATTAAAGTTGGTGTGCCTTATATCTTTCACTCTACATGCATCCTATTTGAGAAATAAGTCTCCCTCTTATAAACTCATGTCATTGGCCTTTTTATCAAAGATCCTCTTGGTTTTCACCTATTATAACTCCATGGTACACACAACTTACATTTTAGTTTCTTTGAGCTCCATTAGTTCAGCTAGTATTATCTCAAGTGGATCACTCTCAAGAAACTCCAATTGATGCATGAGTTCCAATGAAGGTAACTTGAGGGATGCTAGTAATTTAGGTTCCCTTCTATAAACTAGTAGGAAAGGCAAATTTTCCATCACCTTCTTGGGATTGATCTGATCGGCCCATAGAGTAGTTCTAAGCTTAGTAAGTTAATCTCGCTAATTATCCTCCAGATTCCTCTTTATGATGCAAAATAGGTTTTTGTTGGTAGACATGTCTAGACCATTACCTAAGGGTAATGATTTTATGAGGTACTCATTAAAATATTATGTTTGGTGACCCATTCACTAATTCTAGTTCTAAGGAAGGCCAGTGCATTATCTGAGATAATAGTGGTGGGGATGCCAAATCTCATTACAATTCCTTCATAGAAATTGAGAATGGATGTCTCATGGGCCTCCTTGAATGCAATCACTTCTATCCACCTTGTGAAATAGTTAATGGCTATGAGAATCCATTTGTTCTCATAATTTGATGGTGGGTTAATCATACATATGAAATCTAGGCCCCACTATGCAAAGGGTTGATCAACTTGAATTGGGTGTAGTGGTAAGGCTACAAGCCTTTATTTTCCTATGAAGACGACACATTTCTTACAATTTCACATATATTTGTGTGCATCTTTGAAAAAATTTAGCCAATAATAGATGGCTCACATGATCTTTATGAAAGTGGTATTAGGTGAATAATGGCCTCTTGCAAGGATATTGTGTAACTCTTGAAGAATTCTACTTTCTCTAGTTTTATGCACCTCAAAAGGACTCCATTGAGATCTTTTCATAAAAGTGCACCCTTTATGAACACATAGGGAATAAAATGCAGTCTAAAATGCCTAAAAATATATTTTTCAAGGATAGGAGGGTATATGTTATCCTTAAGGAAGGTCTTCATATCCTACACCTAGTCAGTCATGGCCTATGGATTTGTGCATTCCTCCTCATGTGATATTAAGACTACACCATCTTTAATTTTTACTACTTTATCAAATTGCTCATAGAATCCTTTTCCTTGCACCAGCTTGGTGACCTAGATATATACATCATATTCAATCACCTTGCTGATATAGCCATCTCATTTCTCACTAATGTCCTTACTGAGCAGGAACTCCTTAATGCTTATGTACACCACCATGAGTTAAATTTTGTTGTTGAAGATCATATGCCTAAATTTATTTAGTGCTCTCAAAATTATGAGGGTGTGTTTTTAAAAAAATCTATAATGTAGCTCATAATATTTTAGTGCCTAGATGAAGAAGGCAATTGGCTTCTCTAGTTACTCTTTGTTTTAGTACATCAGGATGGCTGAGATGCCATCAATCCATTGAATGCATAAAGGCTAAAATCCTTACTATAATCTGGGTTGATCAAAGTGAGTGCTTGCATGATGGCATGCTTAATAGCTTCAAAATTTTCCTTACCCTCACACATCCAACTAAATAAAGTGTTTTTATTTAACATCACCATGAGGGTCTTGATCAAGATAGCAAAACTAAGCACAAACCTTTTCACAAAGTTGATTCTCTACAAGAAGCTCTGGAGACTTTTCTTATTGCTCGAAAGAGGGAGGGATGAGATAGACTTGACTCACTTTAGATAAATTTTGAGTCCCTCTTTTGAAATAATATGCCCAAGGAGGGAACCCTCATGAAATTTGAAGATTCATTTATTAGGGTTCAGAGATATTCTAAACTCATGACACTTTTCAAAGACTTGCTCTAGGTGATCTAAATGATCCTCAACATGTTTGGACAAAATTGATATGTCATCAAGGTAAACCAAGATGATTTTATTGATGAGATACTTGAATTCCATATTCATGGCTATCTAGAAGGTTACACCTATGTTTGTCAAACTGAATGTCATGCACTCATATGCAAAGGTTCCCCACTTAGTGGTGAATGCGGTCTTGTAATGGTCACACTATTGTACATGGATCTGGTTATCACTTGAGTAACCATCCAATAATGAAAATATCTCCATTCCTATGACTATTTGTAAGATTTAATATATTAGTGGGAGAGGGTAGTGATCTTTGAGGGAAGCCTTATTCAGGTCCTTAATGTCCACACAAAGGTGTATCTCCCAGTTCTTTTTGTGCACCAGTACCGAGTTTGTGACCCATGAGGAATATTTTATTAGAAATATTATGTTTGATTCAATGAACTTGGAGAGCTCATTATGCATCAATAGCTTTAGATTTAGATTAATAGGTATCTACTTTTGATTAAAATTCATAAGTTGGGCATCAGGGTGGAGCTTAATTATGTGTTGTGCTAAGACATTATCAAAGCCTCTAAGATCTTTGTATCCCCATGAAAAGAGGTCTTCATATCTCTTACTGAGTTTAATAAAGCTTTCAATCTTCAATGCAAAGAAAATATTACTATATTTAAGAGATTCTCCTTATGAAATGATCATGGGCATAAAGATATCTTATTTTGTTATCATGTTATGTCTCTCTCTTAATAATTGGTCATTAGAATCAAAGATGTTTTCTAAGGTGACTAACCCTCTTGACAACTTGTTTCCTTTCAATTAGATGATTTTATATTCATATTGGGCTCATAGTTGTGCCTGGTTC
This sequence comes from Torreya grandis, assembly GCA_037957365.1. Taxonomy (NCBI): domain Eukaryota; kingdom Viridiplantae; phylum Streptophyta; class Pinopsida; order Cupressales; family Taxaceae; genus Torreya; species Torreya grandis. Next base: position 866,032 of record JARHVA010001559.1, on the reverse strand, counting down.
ATGATGTAAAACTCTACCTCATTCTATAGGAAGTTGATGATTTGATCATCACTCTCAAACACTTACCAATTTTCCATGTTATTAGGAACTTCCTATCTGACCATGAGCTTGATGAGTTATTCATACTCTTTCATTATGTTTCATGGAATGTCATACTTCACCCTTATAGTCACAAGAATATTTAAATCAACATTATATGCTCTTGGTATGGAAATGATGTTGAATGTATCAAATCCTTCTATCATATCCCACACTCTATGTTTATAGGCTTTAATCAAGCTATTCTTAGTCAAAAGTTTCACCCTAACTTGGTTGAAAACTATCTCACTATCACCTAGCACCTATAGTGCCTTGATTCCTTTCTTATGCATAATCTAGAGGCCTTGAATTAACACATCATACTTGAAGTAATTATTCATGAAAGGAAATTATAGTCTAGAGGCATGAAATTACTTTTAATTATATGGGGATACCATCATGACACTAGTTCCTACACCATTCCTACTCTGTGATCCATTAAAGTATAAATTTCATATACCTTCAGGGTCCTCATGTGCTTTCATAAGCTCAAGAAGCATGCAATTTTATTCCATGATGTAATGTGTGTCGAACCCTATCTCCACACTATCATATGGGTCTCACTCAAAATGTTTGTGTGCCCACTTATCCAACAAATTATCTAGGGTTTCTTCCAACATTGTCGCATACTCATAGAGAATTGAATCCTCCTCTTGGTTGAACATCACATAATTTTTCTTGACTGGGCTATGAGAATATGGCTCTATATGAATTTTGAAGATAGGTTCTACCCTTATGGTCACTTTGGTCCCATAACTAGTTCTCAACAAAATGTGTGACCAATATGAAGACAAATATCCAACCACCTTTGCCATGAAGTCTTGGGAGAGGTTGATGGCAAAATAAAGGGGTGAGTTGATGATTGCATATCCTACATAATGGAAATGTTTAAACATGGATGAAACATTAGATTTAAACCCTTTAATATACCTACAACTTTGACCATCATGCCATCGATCTGGATCACTCTATTTGGAATAGGGGAATACATAATTCCCAATATATCCATGATCTTTCTAGTTATTATAGAGACACTTATGCCTGAGTCATTTGTGAAATTATGTACCAAGTGCTAGCCTATGATTAAGGAAACATAAAATGGGAGTATTTTGTTGCCATTACTACCTATACTTATCCTTTTGGTTGGCACAAGCTTGTAAAGGCAACAAGTGATAGCTAGGATATCTAACACTCCTAAAAACTTTTTAGTGTATCTTGTAGAAGATTATATTGGGATGGAATAGTAATCCATCCCACATTATGACATTGAGGTTTATTTTATTCATCTTATATACTATGTTGAAAGGAACCTAAGATCCCTTTGGTTCTAGCCTAGGGACAATGACTTATATTGGTGCTAATGCACCAACTTGACATGGTCCTTCCTTTAGCACAACCTTCTATGGGCACAATGGTTATATTTGACTGATATTTTATCACAGCCTTATATAAGCCTTATGTAAGGAGGTCTATTTGACTGGTATTGATAAGTGAAAAGCTGATGATGTCAAGGATACTATGCTTGCTACTTTTTAAGGGAAACTAGTTCATTCTCAAAACTTTGTAATAGTATCTTCACTTCATGAAATTAATTGAAATAAATGATGGCTAGAGTAGGTGGGCTCATTATACTAGGGATAGGTGATAGTATAGGTTGTGTATCTACTTGATTAGTTAGAGACTCTATGAATATAGGCATGGGGGGTCTAGGTATAATCTTTCTTTCTTGAATCAAATAACTTTATACATGCACTACCACTTCATAGGCATTAGGGAGGACTATGCCTCTCATGGACTAAATCATCACCACTATATCATTGTTAAGAGATTTTAGGAAATATAAGAATGCAATGTTTGCATAAGGCTTATATAAGGTTGGGATTTTATCCCAGACTCTTTGGAATCTAAATTTTAATTTGACCATCATTTTATGCAATGCTTACTTTATAGTCATGAGTTTTTCTATTAGGGACAAGTGATTGCTTCGATATTTAAATTGCTTGCATAATTCTTTATCGACATCATCCCAATTATGAATAGAGTTTGGTTACAAAATATTATTGAATAGATTTTACATTAAAAGAAGAAGGTAGAAACCTGACTATGATGTTGTCATGGGTGACATGGTGCACTGAGTAGATATCCACAATGTCTTGGATATGCTCCAATGGGGAGGTTAAATTTTCACCCATGAAATAGAACAAGATTTTGAGAGTGGACACGAGAATGCCATTGTATTGTGATAGGACTAATGGATTACCTCCATTAAAATGCAAAAACACCTGATTCTTTAATAACATTGTCAATGGAATGGGGAATAAACCTTTTCTTCTTCTGTAAAACCTTCTAAATGGAAGTGTAGACTGCAGCCTGGGAGGTGACTAACTTGCACAACATATTATGATAGGGGCAAGGATATTATGACTCTCCTTCTTCTTGAGGGAATTGGAAGCTAATTGAAATGAAAATTGATGCCTCTTGTATATGATATTATTCTTCTTGGCATGTAGGTAAGAGGATAATTTTTATGGACCAAAGATGTTTGGAATCACCAGGTAATCTCACTGAGTATCTTGTACACTTATTAGCTTAATATGGCACCAATTCCTTAGATTTTTTTAAAATGGTCCCATCGAGTGTGATAAGAACTTATTATCTAAATATAGCACCAATTAAAAACATACACCCATGGATGCTTTATGACATGTGGAAGCTTGGCAGTGGGGCATTGAACATGAAGGCCTTGCATAGGGAATAAGATTCTAAGGCATTAAGTGTCTAAGTATTATCATACAACTATACACATGAGCAACATTTATCTCATCATAATGATGGGAATAACCCCAAGGTATGGGACACTTACATTCCTTGTGATGAGCCTCTAGAGTAGACCAAATTTCTTCTATTTTAAAACACTTGGTTTAAGACTAGTGCATAGGCCTAAAGAGTAAAAGGTAAACTAACACTAGTCTAAACCTAGGATCTTTGAGGGGAAAAGGGAGGGAGAAGGTAAGAGAATGCTGAAATTAAAAGGTGATCCACCCAAAATAAAGTGAGTGCTCCTACTACCATAAACATAGTGAAAACCTTTGAAAACAAGACAATATCACATATTTTCTACCAAGTCACTCCAAATGCATGAGTGTTTCACATAGAGGCATGTGAACACAACACATCATTGAGAGGGATGGAGGTTATCCATAGACAAAGCCTATACAGACCTTGGTGTGCACTGGATATGGCCTATAAGTGAGCTTTGCATTCAATGATGAGGTGGTGGGAATGGATGATAATGAGAGGGGTGAAAAATACCGTTAGACAAAGATCAATAGACACAATAAAACATAGATCATTAGAATAATTAAAAGAGGTGATCTTAATTATCATTAGTGTGCAAGGTTTAGCTAATACAAGTGCTCATAGAGGGAAATTTCAGCAATGTAAGGTTGAAAAAATGTGTCGACCCCTTTTTACAATAGAAATCCAAGATTTTATAGAGAGAAAACCTATTTTATAATTAATGCACCACTTAGGGTGATGGGAACAACTTATAATTCTTTTTCAGTCATGTAGTTATGCTTTCTAAAGTTTATCTAAAAAATTGAGCCTAGGAATCATAGCAAGAACCTTATGTACACATGTAGAGAAATAATATTTCCCAAAAAAGATCAAAGAGTGGTGTGAATTTGTATTCTAATGTCTAGTGGTTGCTTATGCATTCAACTATTATGGAAATACCTTGAGCTCCTACATATTAATGTCCCATTTACTGAAGGATAAGATCACTATGATTACGATTTTGATAGGGTCATGGTGATATATTTTTTTGGGTAGCTACTTATTGAAGATATGGCTTGAGATGCTCCTCCATTAATTGTGCACATCTACCTTTGCTTTTAAATCTAGACTTGAGTCAATTATATATGAAAACCAATCAAATATTATTGGTTTTTTAATAGTTTATATAGATGGCACTCTGATCGATGCCTGGTCCCATTCATGTTTACTTTCCTTGGTAAAAAATTGACCCTTCAACCTCCTTCTAAGTCACTTGAGCTTGCCTTTGCTTAATTTGTCATCATAAAATAACATGAATCACTAAATTCTTGACTCATCTCACTCTATTGATCTGCTTGATGTGAATGAACATGATATGTAGATTTTTTACTAGGAATCACATGCTTGTGCTACTTATTAATCACACCTTTATACTCAAGGTTTTCTTACTCTTTGATTTTATCATGTGCCATTGTTTTGTTTGGGCCCATTATACTATCTTTACCCACTTGCCATTACATTTGATCTAGGTACCCAAGATTTGGACACTTGTCAATATTGTGCTCATTCAAGGACCCCTTTGACAATTTTTTGAATACAAATAATTATTTTATGAACTCAAATTTTGATGTTCATGCAACCATAATTCATGCTTGTAAAAACATATCCAACGTCCATGCAAATTCCATTGAGATATTTGAATTTCGTTTGGGCACCTTCCTTGAAAAAAGATCCTTTGGAACCCTTGAACTGGGCCATTTTCATGATAAATGACCCTTTAGGAAAATTGTATAGGGCACTTTATCGAGAGAAAAACCCCTTGAGACTTTATCTATGGCACTTTCTCAAAAAAATGGCCCTTCACTAATTTGGTACACCTTGTTGAAGACTTACCCTTTGTAAATTATACTTTGGATCACTTTTCTTGTACAAATATCCTTCGTTATTTTGGTTTTGGACCATTTCCTTGAGAAATAACCCTTTAGGAAAATTGTTTGGGACACTTTATTGCAAAAATTGATCTTTTGAGAAAATGTATAGGATACTTCGCTTGAAAAAATACCCGTTAGGATTTCTATATTGGACCATTTTCCCAAGAAAATACCCTTTGGGAAATTTTCTCAGATAATTTTCCCAAAAGAAATGACACTTAGCCTTTTTTGATGCAGATAATTTATCTGAAAGAAATAAGTCTTTAGAGAAATTGTTGTGGAATAATTTCCCCAAGATAAATCTATCTTTATGTTTTAGTTTGGACATTTTATTTAAAATAATTCATGCCTTCAAAACTTTTGTCAAATATTTTCTCTAAAATAATTATACCTTCAAGAAAATTGTGCAGATAATTTATCTAAAATAAATATGACACTTAGTTTGAAAAATACTCTTTGGGTTTCTTGTTTGGTCTACTTTGCTTCGAAAAACATTTTTTGTGGACAAATTTCTAAAAAAATGTGCACTTTGGGAATTTTTTGTTTCAAAAAAAATTGCCAAAACTATTCCCAATACTTAGCTGAATAATCTAAAATAATTATCCCAAATAAAATATTAGTACTTAGCTTAAAAGGGTCTGCAATAATTGAACTTAGCCAAACAAAGGTTTTACACTTGATTTTTGGCTTGCAAGCTCATTGATTTGTTCATGAAACTGATATGTACACCATGAAAACCTACTTGGGAACCTATTCCTTTGCTTTGCAGACCTATTCCTAAAAACTATTTAGGACATGCTTGCATCTAGGCAAATTTTGTATGTGTGCCAAAAATTCCCAATAGTTACATGCTTATTTTATAGTTAACATACATAGATTATTTTATCTGGATCACTAATTAGATTCTCATAGTGAAATCAAATGAAATAATATGTTGATTAAATTTTAAAAATTCATATTACTCTAAATCGATCCCAATGAGGATGTTATATAGGTGAACTAGTAATTAGTTGGTCAGATTAGAACATGCATATTTTTAATAGGGGATTTTATCAAGTAGCACGTGTTTATTTTTCATATGATTGATATAGGTAAACTAGATGTCATTTGGTCAGATCAAGATGTGATAATGTGAGCTACATAAAAGTTCTTAGGAATATATGGTAATAATCACCAATAATATAATATTATAGGGTTCTCCTACATTCATTTTAGAAATATAGTCCCACAGTCAAAGCCACTTTTTGTCATAAAATTTTACATTTCATGACAACACCCCCAATTGCCTCATACAAGCAATTATAGGTGTTTTAAGGACATGGATTTTTTTTTAAAAAAAAATGGACATAGGCTCTATAGTCAAATGGACCAGGCTTGAGTTGCACACTCTTCTTGAATGACTACTAATGATAGTAAAGATAAAGAAGAGGAAACTAAACCAAATATTACACTATATTTCGAGCTTAAAAAAGATGATCCATTGAATGGTTTTTAATTTGAGGATAGTATATTGGTCAGACCTTATTCAAGATTTTGAGTCATAAAATTGGGTTTGTTAAGAATATCTCAATAGTTTCTATTTTAACAAGAGAAGGTGAGTATTTTGATTGTAACATAAAGTATGTATGGTGGATATTTTTAGTCAAACCTTACAAATGGTTGACTATGTATTAAACTACCAAAATTTTACCATTACTCTAAAGAGATATAAGACTAAAAAAAAATTGTAATCACAACAAGACTATTTATTCACTACAAGCCTTGGACATGTCATCATATATGAGTGTAAAAAGTGACAAGCAACCCATTTATAAATTGTATGCAGTGGTGATTCATGTGGATATGTTGAATTATTCATTTTAGGATCATTACACATGTTATGTGAAGGATTTAAAAGGGGATACAATATTTTATTCTCTAGGTCTTCTCCAAGGCCACCAACTATTGTATAGGATAAAAAACTCATGATTTAGAAATGTTCATATAGAATATTGTATTTATGATCCTATGAAAAATCCATTATATGATGAACATGATGGAAAATATGATGTGCCTATCAACTAATTTATCATACCAAGATTGAGTGGAGATGCTACTATTGATTTGAACCATCCTCCTAGAATTCAAGATATAGCAAATTGTTCCATGGATCTAGATTATATAATTCCAAATAAATTTTATACATTTAGTTTTATAGGTGAGATTTTATCTGATAATGTGAAATAGGAATAATGACTTGATTTAAAGGGAGTATGGATATTTAACATCAAGTCATGTTGGATCTCTCTTTAATGATTTTGATGAAACATCTTACAGTATCGATTATAATGGAGATTCAATGAGTATAATGGATTCAACTAAAATAATATTTAGATACTCAAGATACGTTACATGTAGTGTTTTCAATATGATTGACATTTTTAGAATTTTTAATTATTTATATTTCATAGAGTATTCATCATACCCTTTTAAAACATATATAATTCTTGAACATAAATCATTAAATTACCCTCCTTCTGAAATAGATGCAATTGATGAAAACAACTCTATTTTATTATATTAGTGTTTTATAAATCAAGTACTCAAGAATAGAGGATTTGATAGGGGATATTAATTAATTGCATACAAATGGCACAAACATTTTATATGTAATAAGTTTGAAGGTAGGAATTGTTATATGTGCATGTGGTATCAAACTGGAAGATTGTTGTAGAATTTGTAGAACCATTTGTCTTGAATGGGTTATGTCAATGGAGGCTTGCAATAATCACAATATTATCATATTTACTATCTATGATACACATCAATAATTTTATGTAATTTTAAATAAGGTTGGAGGATTCAATATACGTTACGTCAAAATGGTTGCTTTTTTAATGTCAATCACTATAGATTTTATGTGGATACCATTTAAATAACTTGAAGGAATTTGATACATTGGATATCAGAAGAGGAATTAGCCCTCATTCTATTATTCCTTGGGCATCCTAGGAGTATGTTATAGGATAAAGGTAAATTAAGGATCATGAGCTTATTTTGGATGGACTTAGGTCTAATCGTAAGATGGATCCAAATAAAACCAAGTGGCTTTTGATTAGTTTTGTCAAATCCATGATATGTTAAGAGAGTTTGATTAAGATGATATTTATTATATCCATGTTGTTGGATGAACCAAAAAGATGTCACATTAATACCAAACCATTCATTTACTAATACTTTATGAATGAGGGTGGTATGAATGACTATTTTAATGAATAGGTGAGGAACACTGGCTCAAAAAATGATCTCATCATTATTCATGTCTTATTCTAGGAACTTAATGGAGGGTTTAGAAGAAGGATAATTCGATTCAATGGTGTGCACTTTGGCTAGTTGAGGCTTATGAGAATAATGTTCCTATTTTAGAGAATATGGTCCTTCAATTTATCAAATTTATTACATGAGGAACTTGTGATGATAATGATAGGTGAAAACTAACTCCATAAGGGGAAATTTATAAGGCATGGAGTTGAGTTCTTCTAAAAAGTTATGATGCATTTTTAAAAAATAATTGGCATGAGGCTTAGAAGCTGAATTATATTTAGGAGGAAGAAAAGTAGTTGGGGGTTTAAAAGGAGGACATGGTTCCTCATTTATTTTCAAATCTAAGTGTGTGGTTGTAGTATCTATGAGGATTTTCTCTTCCAAATGTGATTTTTTAGGTTTAGTGAAAAATTATTTGTGAGCCAGTTTACGTTGATAATTAACCTTAGCTACATTGACATATTGAGAATTGTTTTAATATTGGTCATAGTCGGCATCAATAACACAAACATCCTGGTTGGCTTATTGGGAGTTAGATGTGGAAAATTATTTTTGGTTGTTATAATAATAATCTTGGGAGGTTCTTATTTTTTAGAAGCATCATTGTAATCTTGACGATGGAGGTAAATCATGGCTTCATGATTGAATGAATCATCAAGCACATAAGAGACAAAAAACATTTTGAGCCCTTTACATGTTTCATGGGAGTGACTGATGTTGGTATGGAAATAAAAAAAATTATTAGGGTCATGCCATTTATGAGGATTATTTGGATAATTAAATGGCTTAGAGGGTGCTAAGAATTGTTTCATTTACTACATAAATAGTGGTGTGTGAGAAGATATGAGATATGGGATCATTGACTTTTACAACTCCTAGGTTGGTTTGAGGATATTTTTTTATTATTGTATTAGTGTAATGTTGAAAATATCCTTTAATGAGTTTGGTATTAGGCTTAAATTTATTAATTAATAAGTCTTGACTCTTGGCTTGGTTAAGAGATTTATTAAGCATTTGAGGAGTGAATGTTTGAACCTTATACTAAAGTGAACTAGTTAATGTGATTGTAAAGAATTTTAAAAATTATCATCAATCATGTTATGAATAGGATTGTGAGCCAAAGATTTCCATTGTTTGGTCAAATCATGAGTTGATTTAGTGTGAGATTGCTTAGCATTGATTAAATGCCTAAGGTAATTTTTAAGAAGATCATTGTGTTGAAACTCTTTAACTAGAGGATTGGCTAAATACTCAAGTTACAATATGGAATGTTGGGGAAGTTGATTTTACCATTCCAATACATCACTAGTGAAATTTTTAACTAAGAATTAGATGTGGTGAATGTATTAGTTTGGATCTAGTCCTTAGAAGATTTTCAAATGCCTTAAGGAAAGATGCAAGGTCTTTAGTCTCATTATATTTAATAGTTGGAGATCTGTTACCAATATAGATATAAATAATGAACTAGGATAAATGTTTGTTTCAAATGTGTTGGAGAATATTATTATTCATGATTTGATTGTTTTGAAGGAGAAGAATGTGAAGTTGGTTAGCCATTTTGATCAAGTAATGTTTTATTTGCATAATTTGGGAGGTGTTAGATGTTTGAATTATGTTCATTTGTTACACTATTTGTGTAAGTATTTGAGTGCTATCAACTTGTGGTTTATGTTTGTAAGAGGAGTCACCGAATTGGTATTAGGGGAGGGTTATTAGGTAGTGGATTGCCTATGGGGTTATTGGATATGATTGTGTCATTTTCCCCCATATTGTGGTGAAATGATTGAATATGGGAATTATCATGATATATATGGAAAGGATCTAGTCCACCAATCTCATCTTGTGATATGATTTGAATCATATTACAATCCAAAGATGAGGGAGGAGAATAAGTACTCAAAGAGTGCATTGTCTCTTGGGAGGTGAAGAAAGGAATGCAAGATCACCCCATATAGTGTTTAAATGGATTTAGGTTATCCAAGAAAATTTTGGTATGAGATTTCATGATGTTTTTTGAAAGAAATAAATATTAGGAAAGAGGAAGGGAAATTAAGGATAGGGTTGTCCAGACAAGAAATAGAGTTAACCAAACAAGGAATAAATTCAACCAACTGGTATAAAATTGACTGAACTAATAGAATACTACATAGACACAAGATGTAAATAATACATATTAGTATGGGTGTACAATATACTATTACATAGGGGATAAAATGGAGAAATAAGGAAACACAATCATGCAGGTTAACTGTGTATTATTTATACGAAGGTGAATAATTGTTTGTATGATACTATACTGACTAGGAAAATAATGTTCTGAAATAGGGGAAATTTTTTCAAGGTAATTTGAAGTAATAATGAAATTAAACACACAAGCAATTGGATTAATATGACTGATCTTATTGGAACACACTCACAACACAAATCTTACACCAATGTTGGTGAATGCATGTTTTGGAATACAACACACAATGATCAAAGTGAAAACTTTAACTAAAAATTAAATGCTAACTAGTTGGTTATCTTAGGTGTTGTTAATTTATAATAAAGTTTGATTTTAATGTGATAGGGAAGTTGGGTGAAAAAAGGAACTAAAATAAATCTACGGTTAGATCCAAGATGTGTGGGTGAAAGGGATCTGTACTGGTGATAGTACTAGCTTGGTATTGGGGCCTACCCCCTCACTTCACAATATTATAGTGATAAGGGTTTTGGGTGCTTTGAAAATATATATTATCAACCACATATTTATAATTTTCTAGAAAATCAAGTAGTCTTCTCCCTTGTTGATGAAATCCAAGTAGGTAGGCCTTGGGAAGACAAATATTTAATGATTTTTTAATGTAAATTGATTTTGTATTATGTGAAAAAGAGTAAAATAGTGCAACTAAAATGATAATTTGAAAAACCACCTATTTAAGCTATGTGAGTTAATTTATGCAAATAATTGAGAAATATAAGTGAATTAATTACTCATAAATGATGTTAACTCCTTGATTGAAAATAGCAGAGTCAGTTTAGGCAAAATAAATGCAAATAGTATAGAAAAAAGTCAACTGGGTTGATCACATTCTGTATAAGGTTTTTAAGAAAAAATTTAAATAGATCAATTATGTCTCTTAGATAAAAGACAAACTACATAACTAAATAAATCAAGTCAACCTAGTTAGTTGTAGGGTTGCAGTTTAATAGACTACCAAGTTGTGAAAAAAACAATGAAGGAAGAACTAAAATGACAAAGAGAGAAAAGGAAGGAAACTTGGTAGGATTTAATATGTTTTATCTTACAAATTTTATGCTGAGATGTTAATATTTTGCTTTTAAATTCTACCAACTAGGTTGACTAGTTAAACCAAGTTTACAAAATCTTGTATGATGATGAAGACATAATGAATAGAGTTGACTTGTTCAACTGTGTTTTTTGAATTGTATGTTGATAGAAGGAAATAGTAGACAAAGTTTACTGGTTTGACTATGTATGCTAATATGGACCTAAAAAATAATATTGTGTCGAATAGATTGATCTAGTAACCAGTAATGGGTGAAGACTTACATAGAGAGAACATAGTCATTTTTAAGTGAATGTGTGTTAAACCTACACATAAAAAGTTAATACCATACTAAATGGTTAGATATATTACTATAAATATATAAAAATATAATATGATGATAAAAATGATTGCATGAAACAAAACGTTCAAGGGTTAGATTGACATCTGGCTCAGCATAATGTATGCAAAGGGAAATGTATCTGATATATTAATCAATCCTAGTTAAAATAAGATAAATCCTACTTACACTTATGATTATTTATACATTAGATATTTGGGGTCATGACCAAGATGGATCCACTAGATGAATCCAATAGATCTCTTGCCACAATAAAATCAATTGGGAGGGTTCCAAAGCTTCTAGTCAAGCAAAACTATGTAATAACCCTAACTAAGTCCTATGTTTTCATATTCACTAAGTATAAATGACAAAATCAAAGTAAAATCTAATCTAGTGATCACTAAATATTGTGGCACAAAGTGGGAGATAGTAAACATAAAAGTAGACATGCATAAGAGAATCCTAATTAATCTATGTATAGGTAAAACCCTAATGCATGGAGAGAGCAATATATTTAAAAGACATGACTTATGATACTTTTATCTACTAAATGAGAGGAATAAAGTTAGAGATACCTTAAATATGAAGCTATCAAGACTCAATTTCTCCTTTGGCCAAAGGTATTTCACAAGATGTTTTGTGGTTTGTAAGGATCACTAAGAAAGGCTAAAGCATCCAAGACTTTTACACAAGATAAGATTCTCATCCAAGTAGAAACCCTAAACTTTGAATCCTCAAGTAGAATGATAAAAGAATAGATTGTATATAAGTAAAAGTACAAATGACTAATTAATTCTTGTTTTTTGTCTAAGAAATGATGAAATGAATGTGTATATATAGATGATTATAACCCTAAAAATTTATGAAAGTTTATCCAACATGGGCAGCCCAATCAAATCTATATCATTATTGACAAAAAAAAATTAGATCTTGATCTACAGTGGCTAAGGGCTGACCTAGACCCTTAATGAGTTTTAAAAATTAGAGTATAGAGTTGATGGGGATGACAGTGTATTGTAAACCATCAAAAATGTTTTTCGGCCATGGAAGGGATGATGAAATCATAAAATGATAAGAGGTGAGTGAAAAAGAAGATGAAAATCTTAAGGGAAGGTTTTTAGAGAAGGTTGGATTGATAATAAGTGGTAGTATAAGGATAATAACCCTACGAAGCATAATTGGTCTACCCTCCTCTTTCATAGTGCACCCTATAAGGCATGCACTCAAAAAGATTGATACTCGATGGGTTCCTGCAAGAGAGAAAGCATCAATAATTGATAAAGTTTGAAAATATTATGTGTATATATAAAAAGTATAAGGTTAGATATACTTATCTTCTAATGGACCCATTAAGAATCAATATCCCACTTGGATAATGATTATTTTCTAGAGATATTATGGTTGTGAAGACCCTAAATGGTTGTTACAATACCCAAGAATACTCATAATGACTAATCCTATTAGATATCCAAGAATTTCACAAGAAAAGCTTCTTCAATTCAATGTTATAGACCTAACTCTTCAAAATATGACATAGGGAAACCATTATAGAGAAATGGGTGTATATGTTTATGTTGGACTGAAATATGACCTTTATGTATAGTTTTCCAATAACCAAAACTAAGCCTAGACTCTAAGCAAATGACATTGACCATATGAATATACTTGAAAATATGTCAACTAACATTGAATGGTATCAACTAGGTTGATATAGTGTGAATGTCAACATATAGGATAAATACTACATCTAGTAATCTAATACAATATATGAAATTAAAAGGCACAATATAGATATTATTAAAATGCCCGATACCATAAAATATAAGGAAAGTGACATATTAAAGTAAGATAGCATGGAAGGAGGTAGGTAGAAAGATAAATATGAAGAATCTATGATGGTAGTATGAAAGATATGATCATTACATTTATATAATCATCTCTCATGAAGCATTGAGATCCTACCCACCCATTTCTTAGTGAATTCTTTAAGGCATTCATAAGGATATAAATGATTGATAAGTGACTACATTAGAAAGCATCAGTAAGTGATAAAGTGAAAAATATTATGTGTATACATAGTCATTACTAGCATCCATAATCCCATCCACTCCCTTTAGCTCCTATTAGTATTATCAAGTCACCCCTAACATCCTAGGATTATCTTATCATCAAAGTAGTATGCCCAATACCCAATCATGTCATTAGATTAGGGGATAATAATGGTTGAGGATTTAATAGTGTAACTTACATGGTTGTCCTATATGAATCACACATAACCATATCAAAATAGCCATTTTTAGTTATTATTGGGTTAGTTAACATTCTAATATAATCCATGTTCATAATTAATCATGATCAAACTCATAAAGCTATAAAAGCACAAACACATAAGCTAAATAACTCATTTTTATTAAGTTCATGTCCATTCATCATTATATAACAAAACACAATGATCATAATGTATAAAATAATAAGTACAATTTTATTACGTACAAATAATGGAAAAAAAGATTTTCATTTTATCAAGAATAATATAAGCTATTTATAAAAAGTTTGATCAAAATCTTAACCCAAATCTTCATATTCCAATAATAACAAGTCTATTTATAGATGTAATGAATTGTATAAAAGGATATGAATAATAATTTTTTTAATGAGTATACACATAATATGTTTAAAAATTATCAATTACTAATGTTTTCTCTATTGCAAGAAACCATTAAGTCTTAATCTCTTTGAGTGCAAGCCTTAAATGGTGTACCAATAAACCAATACAAACCCATCCTATATGACTCCTTAAGCATAGAAACCTAACTCACACTCTTCTCTAATCAACTCATTATTTCAAATTTCCCCTACCTAATGAAAAACCATTTTTACCATTTTCTAAACACAATCACTTAGTTTAACCAAGTTTAGGGAATAATGCATGTTACAAGACCGAGTTGGCTTAAGATGACATAGTTTGGGACCTAATGGCTCTATTTCTTGACTAAGAAGATTGAATAGGGATATTACATCAGTTAAATTTCTAGAAAGGATTAGGGTCAAATCAAGCTATATATACCCCTCTTTCACTTCATTTCCAACAGAGAGAGTACTTCATTTTTGTTTTTTTATGATCTACATTTCCACCATTCTACTTGAGGAGTCAATGCTTAGGGTTTCATAATTCTTGGGGGAGATAATTTATCTTGTAAAATCTTAAGATTCACTACGAGGTCCTTGGCTAGACTATAGTCCATTTTCCATTGTCCATCCTTAGATTTTTTAACAATACACAAAAAGATTTTGCAAAGCACCATTAGCCAAGGGAGAGGTTGAGGCTCGATGGGCTTGTCTTTAAGGTAAGTATTCCTAACTCTTACTCTTCTATTTTAGTATATATATTTGAATAAATAATGGCTAACGAATGTATTTTCTCTCCTTCCTTAGGATTACCTCTACATTGAATTCAATAGAGTTTTACTTTGAATATTTATCATTTATGTTCATGCCCATGTGTGCTATAGGATTTAGTGAGCTCTAGATTAGATTTACTTTATTAATGCATTATATACCTAGCTAGTTTTATTGTGTGGTTTTTCTTGAATATAAGATTTGGAACCCTCTTTATCCATAATATATGATAAGATATCTCTTAGGTAGGTTTAGCATATCCATATTGGTCATGAACTTGATTATCTACATATTACTACCAGTATAGTTAGCTAATTTATCTTGTCTAAGTTAAGATTGAATTATAGATCATCTTCAAATTCACTTACATACATTCTGGTGAACCTAACGTGAACTAACCCTTGCATTTTTCTTATTTTTTTCCAAATTACTAGATAGATTCTATCGACTCAATATAATAGTCTATGCCTATGTATTAATACTTCATCGGTCCAATTGACTTGGTTCAACTCTAAGTGCAAGACATCTTATTTTATGGAAAACTAGATGCATTTGATTGGCCTAGTTTAATACTCTTTGTAGATCATATTTTACTTCATTAATTCGATCGACATAATTAAGGCATAATTTTACATGTTTTCCTATTTACGTGAGCCTATTGATCTTGTTCGACTCTCTATGATCAGATTTCAATCTTAACATACTACATCGATCCAATTAATTAATTTTTTTGTCTTCTAATTTTCTAGCTACATCAATTCGATCAACTTCCTTATTTTCTATAAATTATGATTAAATTACTAAATCAATTATATCGACATAGTTCTTTATTTTATTTTAATTATTCATTTTATGCAAACTCAGTCAACTAGTTTGACTTTGTTTTAAAATTTTATTTTTTAGGTTCAAACCTTACCTAGATAAAATATTTTAAAAACAAAAATTCAACATATTCAACACATTACTACATCAACTTGACCCCTTAATTCCTTTATTTATGTAACTACTTTTTACCAAAGAAAATTAACATACTTACTTAACTATATTTATTTTAGACTATTGTTCAACACATTGAGTCAACCAAATTGACTATTTTTTATACTTTTTGCATACTATGTCCACCCAATCGACATAATACTATGTATTTTCAGCAAGGGGGATTAACCTAAATTGATAGTAATTACATCATCTTACATTTATACCTACTTGCTTAAGTAGTGAACACAGTATAACTAGTAAGGTTAGTTTATCAGCTTAGTCTTGTTATTCCCTCACACAGTACCAAATAATATAAATATCAAATTAAACTTTAAACAATTATATCTTGGTCTACTTACATATATTTCATCACCAACAAGAAGCCAAATTGGTGTTCTAACCAAGTATAACATATTGGTTGATGGTATATTGGTAAATAACCTAACACCCTTCTCATTGTGGGATTGTGAATTGAGGGGCTAAACCCCAATACCAAGCCTATACCATCACCAATATAGATCCCTTTCTTCCATAACAAACCTAAAACTAGCTTTATCTTACCTCTTCTTAGTTACCTTACAAATCCAAACATCCTATCAAATTTTAAGTCATAATTTAAAATACTTTTGGAACATTTTCTCATTAGATTAGAATTTACATTTTAGTATCATTTCTTTCTATTTGAAAATTACATTGTGTATCATAAAAACTTTACTTATCTAGCATTGGTACAAGGGTTATGTTTGTGCTAGAACTAGATCAACCTAGTCTACCTAGTTGTTTGTGTGTTTAATTTATTTATCTTCAAATTATCACTCATACATTTAGATTTATAAAATTTAAAAAAAGTTATACCTATATATCATAATTGACCTATTAGATAATGTTTCTAATACAATTTTTTTATTCATCCACCCATAGAACATAGTCAACCTATTCAAATTAGTTTCCAATAGAAATTTTCTGTTTATCCTCCCATATAACACAATTAACTTGTTTGACTCAGTTTTCAATAAATGTTTTATGTTCATCCACACACTAACACAATTGACTTATTTGACTTAGTTTCCAAAAGATTATTTTAGTTCATCCTCCCACATAACATAGTTGACTTGTTTGACTCAGTTTCTAATATATCTTTTATGTTCATCCTCCCACAAATGATAATTGACCTATTTAACTTAGTTTGCAATATATATTTTTTACTCATATTCTTGCATAACATTTTTGACCCATTTAAATCTATTTATTTCAAGTTATTAATTTTATCTTCTTATAGAACATAGTTGACCCATTCAACCTAATATAATAATTTCTCATCATTTTCAGTAAATGTATAATTTACCCATTTTATCATTGAACATTTGTATGATAATTTCGAAGAGAAAAATCAAACCAACATGATGAACTTCACTAATCCTAATAAACATAATAAAACACATTTTTTTGCAACTAACTTGGATCAAATTAACATTCATGTTACCACTAAAACTACCAACTATAGGACTCATTCTTATTATACATCACTTAATCCATTATTTATGAAAATGTAGATGATGAAAATGATCTCGAATACATGGGTGAAATGATTCTTTTCATCAATTAAAATCCTTAACATAGAGGTAAGGAACCTATAGTCATTTATAACATCATGATGGAACCTCATTTTGGTTAACCCCATTCACCTTTGCCTAAATTTTACATAGGATTTGGGGAAAGTCAATTAAAAATTTCTTCCACACCTTTACACTCCATAATTTCTCTTTCTAACAATATGATGTCATCCTCAATGTATTCTTTCACTTCTCTTCCTAGTATTTATGCTAATATGGCTGGTACATATTTTAGGGGGCCTACTGAAAACACCCAAACTAATAAAAATTACATTCAACACATAATGGATCTACTACAACTAGTACTTCTCACACTACTACCACTTCTCATGGCACTATTGCATCTCATGCTACAAGTGCATCTAAAATTATTAACATTGCACAACATAATAATGCAAACAAATTTACTTATCCTAGTCCAAATAGTATCCAAACTAATCAACTACTATTACAAAATCTCAACCAAATAGCTAATTTTCAAACTAATAATGCAAACTAAATGATGTAGATGCAAAACCAATTATTGCATATCTAAAATCAGCCTCAACATACTCAATGGGGAGTGCCAAATCCTTATTATCCCTCCCCCCATACTTCCATTATGGATGCACATTATACCCTTATACCTCAACCCCTAATTATTAATAAAAAATTTAAACACTTATAAAATTAACCTCTTGTACCTCAAACTACAAACATTGGCATAGGGGCTATAATTCCCACTATCACTTATAATGGATCTAGAGATCCTATTTTACACTTAAATTTTTTTGGAAATCTATACAAAGATTAGATTAAATTAATACAATTATTTCCATCAAAGTATTAGATAAAATTATCTTAGGAGATGCTTTAGATTGGTATAATCAACTTAAAACCCAATCCATCACTAGTTTGGAGGATTTGGTAAATACATTGATTCAAGAATTTCAAACTAGTGATCTTCCTAAAAATAATTTATCCCATTTTATCAACTATAAATAATCAAAATTATAAATGACACAAGTTTTCATTAAATGATGGAAAACTTTGTCTAATAAAGTTGAGCATAATATGCCAAATGAGAACATCTTCCAATTATTTACTAATGATCTTCATCCTACATTACATTACCACATAATGAATCTTTCCAAAAAATATTTGGAAGAGGCCCTTCACCAAGATAAATATCAATATATCCTTATACATCAATTTGAACCTTCTGACCCTCCAACATGAACCTGCATGCTTGTAAAAAATAAAAATTGACATGCAACAAATGATGGTGTTACAGATACTTATGATTCCACACACACCATCTAAGCCATTAATAAAAACACCACTATGGAAAATGGTCCTACACCTACTAATAATTGTCATCCTAGTTCCACTTTTCCTTAAGGACATAATATGGATTTGCATAAACTATTTTCATTAGTATAAATTTAAAAGTGTCTTCCACAACCTTCACCATAAAATGTTTACCCCAAATATCTTAAGAAAAATTAGTATGATCCCATCAATGTTTTTTGGTTTCATACAAATTGGGGTCATTCTCATGAAACTTATTACTAATTTAGAAATCTTGATGTAGACTATCTCCTTGTACTCATCTTTGCCAATGAAGCACTTATATGTAAATGTCAAGAGGCCTATGAGGTAGCACTTAAATCTCATGAAACCAAAACTAAAAATGAATATTTAAATCAAGATAATTCCCATTTAGTTATCCAAAAATATCCTCTTCCTAATCATTAATATAACACTAATCAACCTATCCCTACTACCAATAACATCTAAAGTACCATAGATCCTAATATAAAAAATGAGAATATGGTCAAAATGAATAATGTGAGGAGATTAGTTTCTTATATTGATCAATTTACATGCTTTAAACATCATAATTTTTCAAATTTCCACATTGTTCAACACACTTACCCATCACATCTCATAGATTTGGGGCATGTGGAACCAACAAACACATAAGTATCACCTCTAACAATTACAATAAACCATACTTATCATACAATTGATATTTTTTCTACTCTTCCTCCAACTAAGATACCTCATGTTGATATACCTCAAACTTCACTTCACATTCCTTCCATACAAACACAAGACACACTTAAATAAATAACTACATAAACTAAGATAAATCAAACCACTTCAACCAAACTTAAAATAAATATTTTTTATGAACATAAATTTAAATGCACATCCAACCCCACTTTAATATAATTATTAAAACATTATTCAACTTTATGCAACAATTCTATAATGGGTTATAATGAATGGGATCTTATAGCACAAATTTCCCATATTCCATCCCAAATTAATTTATTAGAACTTATGATAACTTCTATTCATCATAGTAATTGACTAATGAAATTATTATTTGAAATCAACATCCCTCATCTTCCACCCATGGGGAAATAAGTTACTTTATTAGGATCTAGGATATCACTCTCCACAAATGTGAATAAATATCTATCCACATTGATGAAATGGTTATTGGGTGAACTAGTGAATATGTCTGCTATAGAAAAGGGTTGTGATAAAAATCATTCAATTTTTTGTGCTCTTATTACGGTTAAATGACATTCTTTTGATAACTCATCTAATCCAAGAATAACTATAATGTCTTGAAGTTAATTATAACATTGTAAAGTTTTTTTTAACTTTTTGCATAGTTTCATAATGTTCTTTGCCCATGATCGAAAGTTAGAGCATAGTTGGTGTTCAATCTAATAGATCTATCACTGGATAGATCCCCTTGGTAGCTAATCATCTCAATAGTACAATAGTATCATCTAAATGTGTGAAGAGCAGGATCAAAAAAGTCATATGTAGCTACATAAAAATCTTTAATAGAGGTTATCGATCTATATTTGGTAGAGGTGATTCTCTCTTACAAAGATCTCAATTTTATACTAAAAATTGGCTGATAACCAATGGTAAAAGACATTTTGCTTAATAATGCATATACTTATATCCCTGCTTGGACAAAAACATATATATTATCAATAAATAATAATAATTTTTGTTTATTAACATCTTGGAAATATTCAACCATGGTTAGAGTAGTTAAACCAACTCTCAAATGAGCTCCTGGTGGTTCATTAATTTGACCATAGACCAAAGTTACTTTGGATTCTAAAATATTTTGTTCATTAATTACTCCTTAATTACTTTATTTATGTAACTACTTTTTACCCTAGAAACATAGCCTACTTACTTGTTTTTATTTCTTTTGGACTATTTTTAAATAGATTGAGCCAACCAGATCAACTCCTTTTTGTAATTTTTGCATACTATGTCCACCTAATTGACATAGTAGTATGTGTTTTTAGTAAGAGGGATTAACCTACATTGATAGTAATTAATTCACTTTAAATTTATACCTGTTTACTTAAGTAGTGTGCATAGTATAAATAATAAGGTTATTTTATCATTTTAGTCATGTTCTTCCCTCACACATTACCAAATCAGAAAAATATCAAATAAGAAATCAAACAATTTTACCTAAGTCTACCTACATATATTTCATCACCGAGGTGAAGCCAACTCAATGTTTTAGCCAAGTATAAAAAATTGGTTGATGTTATATTGGTAAATAACCTAATACCCTTATCATTATGGGATTATGGAGTGAGGGGGTAAACCCTAATACCAAGCCCATACCATCACCAATATATATCCCTTTCTTTCATAACAAACCTGAAAATAACTTTAGCTTACCTCTTCTTAGTTCCCTTGGAAATCCAAATGTCTTATCACATTTTAAGTCATATTTTAAAATACTTTAGGAATATTTACTCATTGGATTAACATTTAAATTTTATTACCATTTCTTGTTATTTTCAAATTTCATTTTACATCAAAAAAACTTTTATTAGCTAACATTGGTACACGGTTTATGTTTGTGTTGTAACTAGATCGACCTAATTGACCTAGTTGCCTATGTGTTTAACTTAATTACCTACAAATTATCACTCATACATCCATATTTATAACATTTTAAAAACTTCATACTTATAGATCACAATCAACCTATTTGACAATGTTTCCAATAGATTTTTTCTACTCATCCACCCATAGAATGCAATCAGCCTATTACAATTAGTTTCCAATAGAGATTTTTTGTCCATCCTGCCATATAACACAATAAATTTTTTTGAATCATTTTAAAATATAAATTTTATGTTCATCCACCCATAAAACACAACTGGCCTATTTGATTTAGTTTCTAAAAGAGTTTTTTAGTTCATCCTCCCATAAGACATGTTTGACATGTTTGTTTTAGTTTCTTATATATCTTTTGTGTTCATCTTCCCATAGATCATAGTTAACCTATTCAACTCAGTTTACAATGTATAATTTTTATTCATCCTATCACATAACATTGTTGACCCATTTGAATCTATTTATTACAAATTATTTATATCTTGTTACAGAACATAGTCGACCCATTTGACCTAGTATAATAATAGTTTCTCATCATTTTTCGGTAAGTGTATATTTTATCCATTTTAGCATCAAATTGTTTTATGATAATTCCAAAGATAAAAATCAAACCAACATGATGAAATTCACTAATACTAACAAACATAATAAAACACATTTTCTATTAACTAACTTGGATCAAAGTAACATCTATGTTACCACTAGAACTACCAACTACATAACTCATCCTATTCTGCATCATTTAATCCATTATTTATATAAAATTAGATGATTAAAATGATCTTGAAATACATGGATTAAATGATTATTTTCATCAAAAATATTCTCAACATAGAGGTAAGTAACTTATAGTCATTTATAACATCATGATGGGACCTCATTTTGGAGAACCCCATTCACCTTCACCTAAAGTTTTCATAAGATTTGGGTAAAGTTAATTAATTATTTTTTCCATACCTTATCCTACATAATATATATTTCTAACATTATGATGTCATATTCCATGTATTCTTTCACTTTCATTCCAAGTATTTATGCTAACATAGTTGGTATATCTTTAGGTGGGCCTACCCAAAACACCCACACTAATAAAATTTTAATTCAACAGATAATGAATATACTACAACTAGTACTTCTCATGATAATATCACTTCTCATGGCATTATTACATCTCATTCTACAAGTTCATCTCAAATTATTAACACCTCATGAATATAATAATACATGCAAATCTACTTCTACTAGTCCAAATAGTGTCCAAACTAACCAACTACTATTACAAAATATCAACCAAATGGATACTTCTCAAACCAATAATGCAAACCAAATGATGTAGATGCAAAACCACATATTTCATAGCCAAAATCAACCTCAACATACTCAATAGGGAGAACCAAATTTTAATTCTCCCTTCCCCACACGTCCCTTATGGATGCACATGATAACCTTATACATCAACCCCCAATTATTAATAAAACTTTTAAACTCTTACAAAATGAACCTCTTGTACCTCAAACTAAAAACATTGAAATAGGGGTATAATTACCACTATCACTTATAATGGATCTAAAAATCCTAATTTGCACTTAAAAACTTTTGGAAATCTATATAAAGATTGGGTTAAAATTAATACATTTGTTGCACCAAAGTCTTAGCTAAAATTACCTTAAGAGATGCTTTAAATTGGTATAATAAACTTAAAATCCAATCCATCACTAGTTTAGAGGATTTGGTCAATACATTGGTTCAATAATTTCAAACCATTGATCTTCGTAAAAATAATTTAGCCCATTTTATCAATTGTAAACAATCAAAATTCAAAATGACATAAGTTTTCATTAAACTATGGAAAGCCTTGTCTAATAAATTTGAGCATAATATGCCAGATGAGAACCTCTTCCACTTATTCACTAATGATATTCATCCTACATTACATTACCACATAAGGAATATTTCCCCAAAATATATGGAAGAGGCCCATAATGAAGCTAAATCTCAATATTTCCTTATACATCAATTTTAATCTTCCCACTCTCCAACATGAACATACATGCTTTTAAAACATGCAAAAATGACATGCAAAAAATGATGGTGTTATGGATACTTATGATTCCATACAGACCATCCAAGCCATTTCTCCAAACACTACAATGGAAAATTCTCCTCCAATTCTACCCACTAATAATTATTATCCTACTTCCACTTTTCCTTAAAGATATAATATGGATATGCATAAACCTCTTTCATTAGAAGAAATTTAAAATCATTTTCCTTGACCTTCACCACAAAATGTTTAACCTACATATCTTATGAAACATCAGTATGATCCCAATACATATTTTTAGTTTCAAACAAGTTGGGGTCATTCTCATGAAAATTATCACCAATTGAGAAATCTTGATATGGATTATCTCCTCATACTCAACTTTGCCAATGAATCACTTATATGTAAACATCAAGAAGCCTATGAAATAACACTTAAATCTATTGAAACCAAAACTAAAATGAAGCTTTAAATCAAGATAATTATCCATAAATATCCTCTTCCTAACCATGAAGATAACACTAATCAACCTATCCCTACTACCAATAACATCAAAAGTATCACAGATACTAACATCAACAATGAGAATGTGGTCAAAATGAATAATATGAGGAGAGTAGTTTCTTATATTGATCATACACATGCTCTAACCATCACAATTTTTTGAAGTTTTGAATTGTTCAAAATACTTATTAATCACATCTCATAGATTTAGGGCAAGTGGAACCAACAAACTCATAAGTATCAACTCTAAAAATTCAAATTGACCATACTTCTCATACAATTGATATCTTTTATACTCTTCCTCCAATTAATATACCTCAAACTTCACTTCACATTCCTTCCATTAAAACACATAAAAACCTATAAGAATTCAAAACAACCATACTTCTCATACAACTGATATTTTTTATACTCTTCCTCCATTTAAGTTACCTCATGTTTGATATACCTTAAACTTCACTTCACATTCCTTCCATTCAAACACAAAAAAATCTTAAAGAAATGACTATATAACCTAAGATAGATCAAGCCACTTCAACCAAACTTAAAATAAATACTCCTTATGAACACAAATTTTAATGCACATCTAACCCCCATTTTAATAGAATTATTAAAACATTATGCACGTTTATCCAATAATTCTACAATGGTTTATGATTAATGGGATCTCGTAGCTTAACTTTACCATCTCCCATACCAAATTCATTTCTTAGAACTTATGATAACTTCTATTCATCATTTTAATCAACTAATGTAATTAATATTCAAAATCAACATCTGTCATCCTCCACCCATGCGGAAATAAGTTACTTTATTGGGATATATGATATCATTCTCTAACAATGTGAAGAAACATCTATCCACATTGATGAAATGGTAGACACTTATCTTTCACTAAAATTTCCTATCTCTTCTATGCTTCCTGATGAAATATTACTTTTTGAAGATTACCCCCTCTATTCATTAACATACAAATAGAATATATACAAGTCAAGCATGATTTAATTGATGAAGAATCAGGAAATTGTGTTACTTCACTTGATTTTATTAAAACACTTAGATATTTTGAATGTAATCCTAAATATATGAAAGTTACATGTCAAGGATTTGATAAAAGAGTAGGTTGTGTTTGGCTTCCTATCACCATTCTTCCCATCACTATTCATGTGAAAAACTTGATATTTAACTTTCCACTTTCCTATAATAAATAACTCGATCGATGTTAGACACATCACATGAGAGTAGTTGACTCGTCTACATGACACATCGATGTTAGACCTATAATGTTGCTTTATACAAAATACAAGGAAATACAAACCCTTGGATTTTGAATAATTCAAAGAATGAGGTATTTTTTTAATACCTACCCTTGAAATTTTACCTAGCATTCCATTTCATTAATCACAATGTTTTAATTATCATGTCAACTCAAGATGAGGTTATAATGGTCATCCTCAATTAATAGGAAACATTCCACCTAACCTTTTAGATGCAAATAATGATGAATCAAACAAGATAATTTTAAAGATAAAATTTTTGATCTTTCTCCTAACATAATTTCTCAATTACATCCTCTTCACCCTCAATCCTATCAAAAATATTTTGACAAAATACTAGTTACCCTAACCAAAACTTAAACATTTTATTCACCATGCTCCTTTGACTTATAAAATAGTTGGCTCATATACTATTGACTTATATACACTTGATTATGATGATGGATATTTTTTTTATGACCCATTTTAATTGGATTTGTTTAAACTAAAAATTAAGAGGTGTTTAAATATGATTCTTCTTTACTATAGTCTCTTACTTCTATTTTTTTAGTTCCTTCTATTCTTATGGTAACTAATATTAGTATTTACTCTAATTTTCATAGGTTATAAATGGAACACACACTGACTACACCTCCAGTCACTAATGAACCTCTTTGGAGTATGATTATAGAATATACCATGATAATACCTTACCATTTTAATAGATTCCATGATCCCTCTAGTTTGCTTCCTATTGAGATGTTAGCCTCTTTCCTTTGACTTCAAAGCTGGGCATGTATATAATTGATCCAAGTCCAAAATCCACTTTGGATTCTTTACTTGTTTATGATGGAATACTATCATTACATAAGCTTGATCCTCTACTAACATGATGGTAAGATGAGTCTTATTGTGATATCCATAGATTTATTAGTCATTTTACCAAGGATTATTGTACACATCAACAATAACAAGCATCTTCCTCTAATACTTTAGCTAGTAGATCCTCATCATTTGATAATAGATGTATTTGTTTCTTTCATGTTATAGGTAATCACTCTTTTACTCATTACTAATAGCTCATGAAATACATTGATACACTGAATATAGTCATATAACAACCTAAATACAAAACTATAAAACCTCTTAAGATACTTCTAGAGTATATCTCTAAATATGCAGAAGTATATTTTCTTTGGCATCAGTGCACTACACATCATATTTTTAGATGTGGAGTACTTCAGTAGTATCTCTAGGATTTTACATGGCCTACACCTTCACCAATTTATCCTCTTTCTCCAACACATATGTAGGCAAAGGCTTCTCCTTCCATGTTTCCTACCTTTTCTCACAAATCTCAAGATATTACTCATATTCTGACATCCTTTCATCATATTGAGTATCGCACACAAGAGGATCCTCATGAGCATAATCATACTTATACCACACCTAATTTTTCTATAGAGATGATACAGAAATAAGTCTTCTGGTGACTTTCTAATAGGATTAATGATACTTTGATTAACGTC
The DNA here is from genome assembly GCA_037957365.1 of Torreya grandis. NCBI lineage: Eukaryota > Viridiplantae > Streptophyta > Pinopsida > Cupressales > Taxaceae > Torreya > Torreya grandis. The sequence continues at coordinate 839,065 of JARHVA010001559.1, read as the reverse complement.
ATAAATCAACTACATAAGGATGTATCAAATGTTATGGATAATATTTTTAGTGAGATGTTTTAATATTTGTGAACACATCATGGTGTTCTATCACATTATTTATGACATTATTACATTTTTTAGATTTGATTTATGATTATTTATACATTGTATATGTTTATTCTAATTTCAATTTGGTATCATTTATTTACATATTTTTCATGATCTCTTATGGACTATCCTTATAATTTTTCCTAAAACTTATATTTATGTCCTAAATATATTTTCACATGGATTATTTTTTCTCTCTTTTGCATTTATAATTACTTTTTATCTTCAGATAACACAAAGATAGTTGTTATTGTGACTTGATTATTAAACCCACATCCCCATAATATCCTATTTTTACCATATGATCAATTAACAAACATAATTATCATTATTACATTATACACACATCTCTTTTGATCTCCATATATTCCTTTTAAATACTTTCTCATATTAATCACACATACAGTTGAGATTTTAGATCACATATTTGCCTTTATCAAAGCCAACTGATTTATTCAATTATATCTTATTTCCTATAATCAAAACCTAAAGCTCATTTGGGTGTGTCACTTTTATAATTCATGTTTGGTTATCTTCAAAAGACATAAAACATTAAAATCCAAATCATTTTAAACAAAAGACAATGATCAAAAGGAAAAAATAAAAATTCAAAATTCAAAATCATAAAAAGAAATATGTGATTCATAGTACATCTCCTATCCCTAACCAAATCTCAAACTCCATAATTGGCCTTATAATAGAGATAATGTCCATTAGGGTGTACTAGTCCAATAGATTGGAATAGGGGAGTTCAAAATTATCTATATTGTTACCTACTTTGTCACATAAGTACATAATATTCGTAGTAGATTGATGGCTCTATAAGTGGTCTCGAGGGATGGGAAACACATTATGGTAAGGTTGGTGCATATTACATTTATTGCATTTATATAACCTTCATGACTTGAACATAGTAATCCATTAATTTGTCAATAATGTTTTTTGTCTATTATGAGCAAATATCTTTTGTATTTTAGGGTTCCTAAATTATTATCAGACTATTATATTATTAGTATGCCTCAATCCTACTAAGGTTTCATTATAAATTACTATGTCATATTTATTTCACTCTTTTCATTTACTAAAAGAATCCCAATATTCCTCCTTGATGAATATGCTTTGTTAATTTTTCATACTCCTATAGTTATTCCATTTATGAGTTGAAGTATAAGACCTTAGACATGACCAAGCCTTCCTCACAAATTTATCCTTACTCCCTATAATCACATCCCATATTATTATTCACCTCAGTGGTGTTCCCTTTGTGATTTGAAATATAAGGTTAGGGATAAGAAAAAAATTTACTCATAAAATATTCCCAAACACTTCCATACCTTTAATCACACTAATAACTATCAAAATTTGATTGCTAAGTTTAATTTTCAAACACTTTCCATTTATTACAAATTTTTCATACTTCCCATCCTAATTTAGTATGACTGATTGAATTTACATTTTATACACCATTTGAAACATTTGATATAACATTCTTTCCATTTTATTAAAAATTTCTCATGCTTCCCATCTTAACTAAGTATGATTTATCTTGTTTTTATTTGGTATGTTTTTCTTTTTCATTACACTATTAGAAATGTTTGTTATTTTTACTTCATTTTACCATTTTGATTTATTGTATTTTCATCTTTTGTTTTAAAAATTTCCCATCATGATTTAATGTGTATTACATTTCATTATTAGTTATCTCCTTTCACAAACTCAATGCCTTTATTTTTAACCATGCATGTGTTTCACCCAATACTAAAAAATAAATCATACATCATATATTTTCCCATATCATATACATCAAAATTAAAACACATGATATAAATAAAATGCATACATCCATAATCTGATTATAAAAATACAACTAATACACCAAGAAATATCCATATCCATATATATAAAGAGTTTGATAGAACAAAATACAAATCAAAGTATAATAATATCAAATAACTCTAAGGTTATGCTTCATCATGTCTATCATGTGGATGAGCCATAAGCCTTAGATGCCTTTTATTTTCCCCTATGAATAGTTTGTTTTAATGAGGTTGTATGAGATCTAAGACCATCAATATATCCCTATATATTGTCCACCTAGGCCTGCATACATCCCAGCTATCTCTTCATGTCCATATGTTTAATTCACTCCTACTCCAATGCCTGTTAAGATCGTGCCTCTCCATATCCAACTCTAAGGGTTAGATTTAGACCATCCCCTGATGTTTATATCTATTGATCCACCTCCAAAAACAATTGAAACCAAATAAAATATGTTTGGTTATATGGTACAACACGATCCTCCATTTTGGTATTATCACAATATAATAGCACTCCTTCCAAAATAAAATGGTGTGTGGCCCAAACTACTACGCCCCATCTAAACTCCTCTTCAGTTGTATCTACAAAATAAAAACCAAATGTAAATTAGATCACATATAAATTTATAAATATCCAAATCATCTATCTAAACATAATATATATACACCTATACATATGTAAAACTATCTAATACTCAAAACATAAAGCAATACTTACTAATAAAAGTGTCACCAATAATGGTATCTAGGTCATCATGACCACATAGCACATCCAACAAGGCCTTCCTCTGAGTAACTACAAAACCTAGAGCAATAAATCATGTCTATCATGGTCCTCTCCAAATATGTCTCTATATAGACCAATTGTATGTGGCCTGTGATTTGGGATATACATGTGAAATTACTCCCTCCTATATCTCCACCACCACCTAACAATGCCTTTTTATCCTCAGTGCTCATGGAAGAAACTAAAATCCCTAATGTGGCTCAATAGTAGACACACCCACATCCTCACCCTCTATAACAAGCATCTCTACATCTATCATAGCCTCCTATTTAACCTCAGTTTTAACTACCCTATGTTATTGAAACTGACTAGTCTAAGGTATCACTCAACATGGATGAATCATAGGTATCTCTATTGGTACTCCCACACCACATATACCACTCAAATTCCTAGCATGTCATGACTAATAAGCCATAACTACTATAGGAGCCACTAGATGTGATAAGATAAACTATCTAGGAACATAATCAAAAGAGAGTGGATCCACCCACCATGGATAGTAACTAATAATATGAATGTGACTGAATCCAACAATAATAGTATCCCAAGATGGAAAACTAGCCATAATATCTATATATGGATTCCATATAATCTTGCCACATGTAACTATTTGTAGTGTTAGGGTATTAACATAACATATACCACATGGTCTTATCACCATCAAACTACATGAGGAAGCCTATCATCCATAGCATGGGGAAACCCATCTAGTCAATAAAAAGGGAACCTCTCATATATCTAAATAATTATTAAAATAACAAGGCCCATAATATTTTTCCCTTAAGACAACATACCATACATATCATGCACCAACTATATCCAAATAACCAAACCCATGTTATAACATGTACCCTTCTTCAAAATAGACCAACATAAGGTAATTGCATGCAACAACACCTTCCCATCCTCATTATGATAAAGCACATGTTATGTCACAATCCCTATAATGGTCTTCCATATATTTATAATGGTGGTTATATACACATCAAACATGCATACATGTAACCCAAAAAAAATATCTCTTTAAGATAGTTTCCCATAAGGCTAAGGATCACCTCGTAGATCTTAGACTTTGGGGCACCATAGATAATAGGATTATGTATAATGGAAATTTAGGTAGAGCATGGACTTCCTGTAATGTGATATCCACCTCTGTCATATCCTCATCCACCTCCCATCAAAATTTTTTGGTTAGTCACTTCCATGATCCAAAGAACATGATGACTAAATCAACACTCAAGAGGATCATGCACATCCCCATAATACCTCTAAATCTTTAGGAAGCTAATCATGCACGAACATTAACTAAAAATATCCCTAGTACATTTGGTATCCATGCCTCATCCACCAAACACCATAATATTAATCACCTCTAAAACATTATAAACAACTTAGAATGTATCAGACATTGATACTAAAATAATAAAAATACATCCTAAAAATATTCAATTTCAAAATTAACTACTTCATCAACCCATTTTAGCTATTTTGTCATCCCATTTATAACTAATTCAATCACTTTCTAAAAATTCAACCCTATCAACTAAATAATTTAACCACTTCTTATGAACTTTGATGTATCTTATAACCAAGTTATCCACTGCGTAGAAAGTTGACCCTATCAACTAACTAATTTGGACATTTTTTATGAATTCAACCCTATCTCCTAACCAAGTCAACCAATTCCTATGAATTTGACCCTATAAACTTACAATGTCAATCGATTCTTACTAAGTCAAAGTTACCTTATGCAGTCATCCACATACTGAATAACTATGTTGGCCACTTAATACACAATTGACCCTAATACTATATTGTACAAGTTTGAACTATGTTGACATGGTTGACCCCATTCAAATTTTGTATCTATTTTTCACTTAATTATCATTAATTTCTTAAGCATTTATGTCACCTACCACTTCCTACCCATTGACCCACATAATTCATACTCTACCCAAAAATTTTCAAAAGAAAATTTCTCTACATGATTTTCCCCTAATGTTTAATTTTTCACAACTAGCTTAATTTTCAATAAAAATTACAAAAAAAATAATTTAATGCATCACTTACCTAAGTTGCACCATCTTCTACCACTAGGTTTTTTTCAAATTTTACTTGTCATCTCCACACCATCATCACTCTTTGTGCTTATCTAGGTCTCTTTGAGCTCTATTTTCTCAAAATAAAAAAAATACAAAAGAATAATTTTTAGACCCATGTATATTTACAATTCAAAATTATTTAGCCATCAATTATTTACCAATAGATTCTAAATTTTCCTTATAACTATGTTTCTAATAGCTCCTTTTACAAACCAAAAGATGTTCTAGAATACTGACATTGTAGAGAATGTTTCTACATTCCGCATGCATTTTTGGAAAAAAAATGAATTTTATCTCATTTTGTAGGTACACCAAATGTTCCCTACATTGGATGCTTATCCATTTATATCACATCATTTTTACTCTACCACACTAATGTAAGTAAAGGTATGCATTTTCCAATTCTTTGCTTTCAATTACCTTATTGCTTTATATTTTAATTTATTTAACTCAACATTATTTGTTGTTGTCTTTTCCAAAATCACCATCCAATTTTACAACTACATGATATGTGATGAGTTGTGAGTGGGGCATACATATGATTTTTTTTGAAATTATCAATTATTGATGCTTATTCTCTTGTAATAACCCATTAAGTCTCAATCTCTCTAAGTGCATGCTTAAATGCTACACTAGGAAACGGGTGGGAAGACCTTCAGTGTTTTATAATATTTTTATTCCATATACCACCACTTAAAATCAATACAAACCCCTCCTATATATTCCCTAAGATTTTACACCTTTCTCACACTCTTCTCTAAGAAACTCACTACCTCAAATAGACCTTACTTAAGAAAAACCCATTTTTACCATTTTTTGAACACATTCGATTGAGTTGACCTAGTTCTAGGAATAACACATGTTACAAGATTGAGTCAGCCCAGGCCAACTTAGTTTGGGATCTAACAAATATATTTCTTTCCTAACAAGGTTGACTAGGCTGATTACACTGGTTAAATTTTGGAAAGTTCCTATGGTCACATTAGGCTATATATAACCCTCTTTTACTTCATTTCTAATAGAGAAAAACATTCATTTCTGGTTCTTTATGAACTCCATTTTTTCCATTCTACTTGAGGAGTCATTTCTTAAGGTTTTATGCTTTTTAAAGGAGAGCCTTTGTCTTGTGAAATATTAAAATTCAATAGGAGGTCCCTAGCTAGACTACTGTCCATTGTCCATCCTTAGCTTATTCAAAAATACACATCTTTCAAACCTCCATTGGCCAATGGGGAGGTTGAGGCTCGACAAGTTCATCTTCAAGGTAAGAATTCCTAACTCTTACTCTTCTATTTTAGTAGATAAATTTTCATAAATAATAGATAATTAATTTATTTTCCCTCTTTTCTTAGGATTACTTCTATATTGACTTGGGTAGAGTTTTACTTTGTATGTTTATTATTTATGTTTATTCACAATTTTTTCCATGGGATTTAGTGAACACTATATTAGATTTACCTTATTATTACGTTATAGACCTGGCTAAGGTTATTGTGTGGTGATGTTTAACTAGAAGCTTTATAACCCTATTTATCCATATTATATTATAACATATCCTTTAGGTAGGTTTAGTGGATCCATGTTGGTCATGAACCTGATTATCTATGTATTAATAGTAATATAGTTAGCTGATTTATCTTCTCTTAGTTAGGATTGATTTGTAGATAAGCTTTACTTTTGATTGCATACATAATGTACATCATCAAAAGGATCATTAGTAAAATAAGCCATCAAAATTAGATGTTAACTAAACCTATGAATCAATGTGTGACAAGAAGTCTTATCACTAGGTATTCATGAAGAGTAATGTTACTTTACACAACTTGTAATTAACCATGACATAGAAAGGTACAAAACGATGCATATGAATGATGTGAACATTTTCTCATAAAATAAATCTTCTACATAAATCACCTTATTCTGATATATGTCATATGAATCAAATTATTCATAAAGGAAATAAACACAATATAAAATTTTGGGATCACCACTTAAAAAGAATGAATAAACGATGATAATTTACCTAGAGCTCTCGATGTTTCAACCATGATATGATTCACAGACACCAAAACTAAACTAGTGTAACACACCCCAAAACACAACCCATATATATATATATATATATATATATATATATATATATATATATATATATATATATATATATATATATATATATATATATATATATATATATATATATATAATATTTGTAGATACAAAAGATATTAAACCTTATAAACAAGATAATTAGATATTGAGAGTAACACTTGGCTTGTTTTAAGAAAATCCCATAGTTATGTTCATACTTTAAAATAAAATGAATTAACACCATCTCCATAGGATTAAAATATAGTATTAAAATTCTAATATCAACTTCCATAAATTGTAATTAGTGACCTTTCAAGAAATTTTTCTTGCTATAATAAAATTGTAACTCATAGTAAACATATAGTTAGGGCTCACAAAAACATCACATTATAAATATGATGTTCTTAATCTAGATTTATTTAACAACAAGGATAGATAATTTACTTATATAAAGAATAATCAAAATTAATTTTGAAACTCTAATAACATATAAAAAATACTCCTTTAAGTCCTATCAAGGTTTAGATTCAACATGATAGTAATGTGCTTCTTCAAATTCATTAGCATTAGGTAAACTATTACATTCAAAGGTGTTTTTCAAAAGTAATAAGTGTGAATGGAACTAATACCAAGTTAAATAAGGGTGTCCTATCTCATTAAATAGATTCATACATTTGGAATAACAAGGTATATAAACTTCATTTTTGTTTCAATATACTATGTCTAAAGGCATAGATTGTTGGAAATATTGTCACTGATGTCAAAGGTCTAGCATTATTGGTGATAAAGGCCCCATTGCATTTAATGGTGTTTTTAATATTCATATCTTGGCTAATGTGTGTTAATATTTATTTAATATTAATGAATATATTTTTGGTTGCATATAAGTCAAAAGAGGGCCCATGGAGAAGTCAAAGAGTCATGGGATAAAAGATGAAAGATGAATGGGATGCATTTTCTCATGAAGAGTCATCTTGAGGAATTCCAAGAGTCACCATGTGAAGATAAAAGAGGTATGGTGAATTTTTACATGAAGGGACATTTTAAGGAATACAAAAAGTCACCAAGATAAAGACAAAAGAGGAAAGGATGCTTTTGCTTATGAAAGGTCACCATATGACTTTTCAAATGTAAGGATACGAAGGGTCATGCAAGTTTGGCACCATGTTCCATGATGATTGAAGGGTCACAAAGTGTGAATTCCAAAGGTCATTTGGAAAGATATAAATAAAGGCTTGATAAGCCATTTGTAATATGCAAGAGAGTGCATGGTTTGTATTTGTTTTCAAAGAGAGAAAAGTAGGAGATATTGTTGAGTTCTATTATTTGTTGACTAAACAACATTGAGAGATAGTTATGTTTTATACATAAGAGGGGTTGGTGCTCTTATGGGTTGGTGCTCCTATGGATTGGTGCTCATAAATAGTTGATGTGTTGGTGCTTGATAAAGGGGTTGGTGATCTTAAAAGTTGGTACTTGAGAAATTTCTATGTTGAGTTGGTGCTCATTCATATACGTGAGATTGTTCTTCAGAGTTTTTCCCACTTTGGGTTTCCAAATAAAGATTTGGTGCATCTCTCTCTCTCTTGTGTGGTGCAAATTATTATTTTAGTTTTATTTCATATATTGAATGTATGATTAAGTGGTTAAAAAAAATAAATTAGATTAAGTAAAAAGATATATAATATAATGATTCACCCCCCCCCCACTCTTAGTATATTTCATACTTACCAATTGGTATCAGAGTAGGTTCCTTTTTAAAAAGTTTTACATCTTGAAGGTAGATTAGGAAAGCACGATGGTTGGATCACATGAAGGCTTTTTTACAAATAAGGCACCTTTGTTTGATGGGACAAATTATTTTTTTTAGAGCATAAAGATGAATACTTATTTGATGGCCCTTGGATTTGACATATGGCAAATAGTGGTGGAGGAATATGAAAAGCCACAAACAATTATAACTACTCTGACAGAAAAGAAGGCAAGTGAAAATAATGATTAAGCTTTAAATGCTATTTTATGTTGTTTATGTGAATTAGAATATGGTAAAGTTATGCAATGTAAATCTGATCATGAAACTTGGGTAAAACTTGAAAATATTTACAAAGGTGATGGCAAGGTTCAACAAGCTAAGCTTCAGACTTTTAGAAGATAGTTTGAGAGTTTGAAAATGGAAGAAGAAGAAAATATAGCAAGTTGTTTTTTGAGGGTTGATCAAATAGTTAATCAGATTCAAGGTCTTGAAGAAAATTTAGAAGAATCAACTGTGGTTCAAAAAGTTTTGAGATCTCTACCATTGAGATATGATGCAAATTTTTTGCAATTGAAGAGATGAAGAATTTGTCCAAGATAAAAATGGATGAAACTCATGGTGTTCTTATGGCATATGAGATGTGAACTGACCAAGATAAATCCTCAAAGAGAGAAGATACTTTCAAGACATCAAAGAAAGATAAGGCTAAGATTCAAGAATCAAGTGATAGTTCTAGTGATGATGAAGATAATAATAAAGATTTATTCATTTGCAAGCCAAAAAAGGACATAGATAAATATCAAAAAAAATTACCTTTTAAATATTTTAATTATGGAAAGATTGGACATTTTATAGCTAAATGCCCAAATAAGGTTAACGATGATAATGAAGAAGGAAAGTCTACATCAAAGAATAATTTCAAAGGCAAATTCAAGAAGGTATTTGAGAATAAGAGTTTATATTATAAAGATCCTAGCTCAGGTAAAGATAGCAGAGTCAGTGACTCAAAAGACGAGATTCTATTCATGACCAAACATGAAGATGCCTCTACAAGCAAAAGTATAGATGATCAAGAAGAACAAGATGAAACTAAAGTGAATCTTGAAGGAGAACTCATTTGTGCCTTAGAAGAGTTAAAATCTCTTGAAAAGAAGAATCAAAGATTAAAGCTCCAGATCGAGAAAAATGAAAAGGAGTCAAAGGAAATAATTGAAGATCTACAAGCACACATTGAAGAAGCCAAGAAGAATGAAGAAGATCTAATGGCACAATTGAAAATAGTAATTAAAGAATGTGAAAGGTATGTTTTGAAATTACTTCATTAAAAGTAGATCTTGAGAAAACAAATAAAGAAATCAATGATAGAGTAGCCAATGATTCAAAATTTGAGAATAACACTAATATGTTCAATAAGATATTAGAAAATCAAAGATAAATGTCAGATAAGATAGGTATTGGATTGAAAAAAGAGAAAGAAGAGGTCACTACTTTTATAGACAAGGAAAAAAGAAAGAGGTATATTAAAGTTCTTACAAAAGAAGAAATAAAAAGGGAATAAGTTAAAAATATAGAGGACATCTCAAACAAAGAAGGTTGGAGGGTACAGAGCTACAAAAGAAAATTAGGTTAGAGATACACAAATAGGTCTTATTTTTATGGTTACTATTTTATTGTAATGGATATGGTCATAAGAAATTAGAATGTCAAAAAAGAACTAAGAGTTTTAGAAATAAGGATAAGGAAAGTCATGCAGAGTCAAGCAGAAGCAACAACTCTTTTGCTCCTCTATCAGGCTTTAATAAAGAGGCCATAATATGTTACAAGTGAAATAAATTTGGACACATAGCCTAGTACTATAGAAGTTTGTTTGAGTCAATCAAGAAGGACAAAGGTTTCAAGTCTCCATTCATTAAGAAGAAAGTTTAGACATGTTCATGGAAAAAAAACAACTTAAAAAATCTATGTTGGTGCAGACAACTTTGCATGCAATAAATGAAGAAAAGCCATGGCTCATTGATATTAGATGTTCGAGGCACATGACAAGAGACAAAATCAAGTGCGAAGAAGATCAATGGTGGCATAGTGAAATTCAGAGATAATACTACTACCATAATTTTTGGAAAAGGTACACTATGTCTGGATAATGGTAGAACTAAAAATAAAAATGTTTCATATGTAGAAGGTCTTAAGCATAATATTTTGAGTGTAATTAAAATGTGTGATCAAGGGAACACACTAAATTTTTATGTATAAGGTTATGAAATTAGAATAAAAGATTTAGATGTGTTGGTTACAGATACTCAGAGAACAAGCAATAACTTATATATGCTATCAGATATCAAAGGTCAAAGATGTTGTTTGAGTCAGATTGAAGAAATTTGGCTATGGAATAGGAGAATGGGGCACATAAATTTTAACAATCTTATCAACATAAGAAAAAATCAAGTAGTTATAAATATTTCAAAGATTACAAAGCCATTCGGTACGCTTTGTGAACCTTGTCAGCATGGAAAGCAGGCTAGAAGGTAGTTCAAAACAAAATAATACTCAAGTACTAAGATGCTAGAGCTTGTTCACACTAATATGTGTGGATTTATGAGAACTCAAAGTACTCAAGGTGATAAATAATTCATGTTGTTTATTGATGATTTTTCACATATGACTTGGGTAATGTTTTTAAAGAAAAAATCAGAAGCTTTCAAACATTTCAAAGCATTCAAAGTATTAGTTGAGAATGAAACTAGTTTGAATATTAAGTGTCTAAGATCATATCGAGGAGGAGAATTCATGTTAGATCAATTTATTGAGTTTTGTGAAGACCATGGAATAAAGAGACATTATTCATCAGCTAAAATAGAGTAGTTGAATAAAAAAATAGAATAGTTTAGGAGATGGCAAAGATAATGTTAAATGAATCCAAGATAGTAGATAAATATTGGAGAGAGGTAGTTTTTACAATAGTGCATATTTAGAATAGAGCATTATTGAAATTCAATAGTGACAAGACTCCTTATGAGCTATGAAAAAACAAATTAGCAATAGTTGATTATTTCAGAGTTTTCGGTAGCAGATGCTTCATAAAGAGAGTCAATGAAAAACTTGGTAAGTTTGAATCCATAGCAGATGAAGGTATATTGTTGGGGATCAACCAACAAGATTGATTACTATTATGCAAGCAACTAAACACGGAATTAAACTAGAATAATAAATAACTAGAATCAGAAACAACAAAGAATAAGAGATACAAGAAACCACCCTGAAAACTTGTATTAAACTCTCCCAGAAAGAAATACAATTGAAAAAACTTTTTTTTTCCACACCTCTCTCAAATATACAGATCTCTTTCTATATCTCTTTCCCTCAAGAGTTCTCTCTCTCAATTACAACCAATTCAATCCTTGAATTGTCTTCTACTATATAATGCAGTTCTTCTTTACTAAGCTTAGAAGATCTATCCCTATTATATAACATTAGGGATTCATGAACATACAATATCAACCATTAGATTACACCTCTTAATCAAGGGTTCAAAATAGTCCTACTTAAAATAGAAATGTGGACTCAATACCAACAATTCAACTTTCCATGCAAACAATCTGTTCATCCATGAAAATAGCATTCTAGATGCATAGGTGACTGGCATCAGTCCGTGTCTGCCTTCCTATGACTGATGTCAGCCGATCCACTACCGACGTCAGCATCCTTTATTTGACCCCTAACCATCAATGGTGACTGTGGACTCCAGCAACTTCTGCATTCACTCATTGGTGAAGCTTTTAGCTCCATAACTTAACAATCTCCCACTTGGAGATAAACAGTTGCACCTCAACCTGTACAACAACATCTTCTAGCTTCTCCATCTTCAAACTCAATCTTGAAGACCAACAAAAGTTGAATGAAGATTCAACAACTCCTTTGTAACTAGCTTGGTTAACATATCAATAGGGTTCTTATCTGTATGGATCTTTTTTAGCTTCAACTCACCATCCTCCAATACCTGTCTAATGAAGTCGTACCTAAGCTATATATGCTTGGTTCTTGAATGAAAGGATGAATTCTTAGCCAAATAAATTACACTTTGACTATCATTGTATAGTTTGCAACTCTCTTGCTCCTTTCCTAGATCTTCTATGAACTGTGTTATCCATATCATCTCTTTACTAGCCTCTATGACTGCAATATATTTTGCTTCTGAAGTAGACAAGGCAACAACCTTCTGCAACTTTGAAATCCAACTATCCACCATTCCACCAATAGTGAACACATATCTTGTGGTGCTTCTCTTGTCATCCAAATCACCTGCCATATCTGAATCTACATAACCATGTAGAGAAGTGTTTGAACTGCCATAGCACAAATGCCTATTGTTGGTCCCTCTCAGATATCTGAGGATCCACTGAACTGCTTTTCAGTGTTCCTTCCCTAGATTAGCCATATACTTACTTACAACTCCCACTGCTTGGGCAATATCTGGCCTAGTACATACCATTACATACATTAAGCTCCCTACTGTGGAAGCATATGGAAATTTCTTCATGTACTCTACCTCATCATGTGAATTGGGGCACTATTCTTTACTCAACTTGAAGTGTCCAGCCATAGGTGTGCTTATCGGTTTTGCATCCTGCATATTGAACCGTTTCAACACCTTGTTCACATAATCCTCTTGAGACAAAATCAGCATATGATTTTTCCTGTCTCTCTTAATACTCATGCCAAGGATTTTCTTTGTTTCTCCCAAATCCTTCATGGCAAATGTGTGAGCTAATTTCACCTTAAGCTCAGAGATATCTTGCATGTGTGATCTTAAAACCAGCATATCATCTACATACAACAATAGAATAATATATCTACCATTATCCAATCTCTTAAAATACACACAATGGTTAGATTGACATCTACTGTAACCATGCTCAGTCATAAACTTGTCAAATCTCAAATACCATTGTCTAGGAGCTTACTTGAGACCATACAAGCTTTTCTTCAATCTGCACACAAGTTTCTCCTTACCTTTGACCTCAAATCCTTCTGGATGTTCCATATATATTTCTTCATCCAAATCTCCATGAAGAAACGTTGTCTTAACATCAAGCTGCTCAAGATGCAAATCCTCAATAGCAACTAAAGACAATATAGTCCATATAGAAGTCATTTTAACTACAGGAGAAAAAATCTCACCAAAATCAATACCTAGTTTCTGTGCAAATCCTTTCACTACCAACTTGGCCATATATCTCATTTGTCCATTCTCACCTTCCTTCAATCTATAGATCCATCTATTCTTCAGTGTCTTCTTTCCCACTAGAAACTCAACCAAATCCCACATTTGGTTCTCTTCCAAGGAATCAATTTCCTCATTCATGCCTAGCTTCCACTGATTCTTGGATTCCACCTGTATTACTTCATCAAAACTCTCTGGTTCTCCACCATCAGTGAGCAATAAATAGAATAATGAAGGGGAATATCAAATTGGAGGTTTACTTACCCTTTTTGACCTCCTGATGGACATCTGAGACTCATTCACAACACGTTGTTCGCCTAAATTCTCTGACAGTGACTGACCTCGGTCACCTCTAGGCCTATAACTGATCGACGTCAGTTCCACATGACTGACGTCAGTTCCTGTATTGATAATGTCACTTCCTTCCTGACCGATGTCGGTCTTTGTGTTTTTCTGTCTGTGATTATTCTTTTACATGAGCTCATTTTGGACCGTCACCTCATCCAAATCAACATTTCTCTACTCAGATTGATTCAGCTTCTTGAGTTGATCATTGTACATCACTTTTTCATTGAAAACAACATCATGGCTCCTAATCATTTTGTTAGTTCCTAGATTCCAAAACCAGAATCTAAAATCTCTAGAGCCATAACCAATAAATGTGCACCTCATAGATTTAGCATCCAACTTCTTTCTATTTTCCTTATCAACGTGCACAAAAGCTTTAGAAACAAAAACTCTGAGAAATGAAAGATCTACCTTTTTACTTATCCACGCCTCTTCTGGAATTCCACCATCTAGAGCAGTAGAGGGTCCTCTGTTAATCAAGTAAACTATAGTATCTATAGCTTCTACCCAAAATTGTAAGGGCAAACCAACATGCAACCTCATACACTATGCATGCTCCATTATTGTTTTGTTCATCCTTTTAGCAACTCCATTTTGCTGAGGTGTCCTTGGAACCATCCTTTGCCTGCATATTCCATTCATATAACAATACCAGTTGAACTTGTAGCTACAGAACTCACCACCATTGTCACATCTAAGGCACTTCAATCTCTTGCCTATTTCATTCTCAACTAAAGCTTTCCAAATCTTAAAAGTGTCAAAAATATCAGATTTCTTCTTTATACAATAGACCCATACCTTTCTTGTAGCATCATCAATGAAAGAAACATAATACTATGATCCTCTAATAGAAGCAACCTGAGCTGGTCCCCACACATCTGTGTGAACAAGATCTAACTTATGCTTCTTCTTTATTGACCCAGTCTTGAGAAAACTCACTCTCTTCTATTTCCCAAAAATACAGTGCTCACAGAAATCTATATCTATGCTTTTCAAATCTGAAAGCTTACCTTTTGAATTAATAATTGTCATTCTCTTCTCACTCATGTGGCCAAGCCTCTGGTGCCACAACTTTGCATCTACATCTGAAGTAAATAATATAGAAGGAGAATTATTAGTAATACAATTACATAAATAGAGAGTACCTACTCTCTTACCTCTGGCTAATACAAGTGCACCCTTGGTAACCTTCCAAGACTCAGCTATGAGAGTTACTGTGCAACCCTCATCCCCTAACTTTCCTACAGAAATCAGATTCTTCTTCAAGTTGGGTACATGTATGACATCTCTCAACACCCATGTGTTGCCATTCTGCATTTTCAGCTGCACTTTTCCTTTGCCAACTATTTTATAAGGCTCGTCATCCCCTAAATAAACTATTCCAAAATCTCCATGGATAGTCACTGAAATATTCTCTATTAGGGGTTGCATGGAAAGAGGCACTAGAATTTAAAACCCAAGATTCTATATTATTATGCAAAGAGAATATAAGAGCATCTTGTGCAATAATACTTGCAACTTTTGCTTATTCTTTACCTTCATGCTAATTGTCCTCTTTAGGTTTTGACTAGCAATCTTTGCTTATATGCCCTATCTTTCCACAATTCTAGTAGGTTATCTTCCTGCCATTTTTGGATTTGGATCTACCTCTCATCTTTGACTTAGATCTAGATCTCCCTTGCTTGCTCTTCTCTTTTTGCCTTCCCCTGCTCTCAAAACTTAAATCATTCCTTGATGTTTCTTCTGTGCTTTTCCTACGAATTTCTTCATTCAAGATTACACTAACAACATCATCTACTTTTAAAATATTTGAAGCAGGTGCAGTATTACTTACTGCCATTACCAAGCTATGCTAACTTTCAGGTAGAGAACATAAGATTAATAGAGCTTTAATTTCATCATCAAACACTATTTTGACTGAATTTAATTGATTTACAATTCCATGGAAATCATTTAGATGATTAGATATAGATCCACCTTCCTGCATTTGCAAATTAAATAACTGCTTCATAAGATATACCTTATTTGAAGCTGAGGGTTTTTCATATAAATTTTCTAAAGTAGTCATTAACTCTATCGTTGACTTTGCCTGTGATAAATTAGATATCACAGTAGATGCTAGACTCAATCTTATAGATCCAAGAGCCTTTCTATCAAGAACTTCTCATTCTTCATCTTCCATGTCTGTGGGCTTCTTTGAAACTCCACCTAACGGTAAGTATATATCTTTTTGATACAGATAATCTTCTCTCTGCATCCTCCATAATTGATAATTCTTGCCATTGAACTTCTCCATTCTCAGTTTACTTTCTTCTGCCATTGTTTCTCCCACTCAAATAGAAACCCCTATGAGTAACCTGTAATCAACACACACTAAACAGATCTAAACCACCTGTTAGTGAACCTAGCTCTGATACCACTTGTTGGGGATCAACCAACAAGATTGATTACTATTATGCAAGCAACTAAACACGGAATTAAACTAGAATAATAAGTAACTAGAATCAGAAACAACAAAGAATAAGAGATACAAGAAACCACCTTAAAAACTTGTATTAAACTCTCCCAGAAGGAAATATAATTGAAAAAACTTCTTTTCTTCCACACCTCTCTCAGATGTACAGATCTCTTTCCAGATCTCTTTCCCTCAAGAGTTCTCTCTCAATTACAACCAATTCAATCCTTGAATTGTCTTCTACTGTACAATACAATTCTTCTCTACTAAGCTTAGAAGATCTATCCCTATTATATAACATTAGGGATTAATGAGCATAAAATATCAACCACTATATTACACCTCTTAATCAAGGGTTCAAAATAGTCCTACTTAAAATAGAAATGTAGACTCAATACCAACAGTTCAACTTTCCATGCAAACAATCTGTTCATCCACGAAAATAGCATTCTGGACGCACAGGTGACCAGCGTCGGTCCCTGTCTGCCTGCCTATGACTAATGTCAACTGATCCACTACTGACATCGGCATCCTTTAGTTGACCCCTGACCATCGATGGCGACTGTGGACTCCAACAACTTCTGCATTTGCTCATTGGTGAAGCTTTTAGCTCCACAACTTAACATATATTTTTTGGTTATTCTTGTAAAATTAAAGCTTATAAATGTTATAAAAAAATAACCAAGAAATTTTTTGAAAGTGAAGTGTCATGATAGAAGAAGATGGAACACAAAGAATCAGTGATCCAGTAAACATTCCTAAAATCATTGAAGAGGAAGGTTTTGAAGAATCAGATGAAGATGAGAAGAAGGATAAAAATGGCACCAAAACTCCATATTATTTTGTATGTAGAAGGTCTTAAACATAATATTTTGAGTGTAATTCAAATGTGTGATCAAGGGAACACACTAAAGTTTTATGTAGAAGGTTATGAAATTAGAATAAAAGATTTAGATGTGTTGGTTACAGATACTCAGAGAACAAGCAATAACTTACATATGCTATCAGATATCAAAGGTCAAAGATGTTGTTTGAGTTATATTGAAGAAAGTTGGCTATGGAATAGGAGAATGGGGCACATAAATTTTAAAAATCTTATCAACATAAGCAAAAAGCAAGTAGTCAGAAATATTTCAAAGATTACAAAACCATCTGATACGCTTTGTGAACCTTGTCAACATCAGAAGCAAGCTAGAAGGTAGTTCAAAACAAAATAATACTCAAGTACTAAGATGCTAGAGCTTTTTCACACTAATATGCGTGGATTTATGAGAATTCAAAGTACTTAAGGTGAGAAATAATTCATGTTGTTTATCGATGATTTTTCACGTATGACTTGGGTAATGTTTTTAAAGAAAAAATCAGAAGCTTTCAGACATTTCAAAGCATTCAAAGTATTAGTTGAGAATGAAACTAGTTTGAATATTAAGTGTCTAAGATCATATCGAGGAGGAAAATTCATGTTAGATCAATTTATTGAGTTTTGTGAAGACCATGGAATAAAGAGAAATTATTCATCAGCTAAAATGGAGTAGTTGAATAAAACAATATAATAGTTCAGGAGATGGCAAAGATAATGTTAAATGAATCCAAGCTAGTAGATAAATATTAGAGAGAGGTAGTTTTTACAATAGTGCATATTTAGAATAGAGCATTATTTAGATTCAATAGTGACAATACTCCTTATGAGCTATGGAAAAACAAACTACCAATAGTTGATTATTTCAAAGTTTTCGGTAGCAGATGCTTCATAAAGAGAGTCGATGAAAACCTTAGTAAGTTTGAATCCATAGTAGATGAAGGTATATTTCTAGGTTATTCTTGCAAAATTAAAGATTATAAATGTTAGAAAAAAATAACCAAGAAATTTTTTGAAAGTGAAGTGTCAGGATAGAAGAAGATGGAACACAAAGAATCAATGATCCAGTAGACATTCCTAAAATCATTGAAGAGAAAGTTTTTGAAGAATCAGATGAAGATGAAAAGAAGGAGAAAAATGGCACCAAAACTCCATTCAAATATGTTTAAAGAAATTATAATGAAAGTGACATCATTAGGGACATAAATGAAGGAATTCACACCAGAAGAATGATGGTAAGTGAATTTAAGCAAGTTAATTTCAATTTGTTATCCCAAATTCAGCCTAGAACTTTTTCAAAAGCTAGACATGATAAGCATTGGGTTAAGGCTATGGATGAAGAATTAAATTAGATAGAAAATAAGGATACTTGGTAATTAGTGCCTAGACCAAAAGATCACAATGTGATAGGAATAAAATGGGTTTATAGAAATAAGTTGAATAAAAATGGAGAAGTGACTAGAAATAAAGCAAGATTAGTATGTAAAGGATATGCTCAGATTGAGGGAATAAATTTTGAAGAAACTTTCACACCAATGGTAAGGTTATAGGCTATTAGAATTTTTCTTGCATATGCAATGTTTAAAAATTCAAAATATTTCAGATGGATGTCAAATCTACCTTCCTGAATGGGAATCTAGAAGAAGTCTACATTAAGTATCCTAAGGGATTTATTCTCTCAAATATTAGTAGCCATGTATACAAATTAAAGAAAGCATTGTATGGATTGAAACAAGCTCCTAGAGCTTAGTATGCAAGACTTGATAAGTACATATAAGATCAAGGTTTCAAGAGAGGATTTGTTGATAGTAATCTCTACATCAAAATATAAGGTGAGCATCAATTGATTATTGTGGTATATGTTGATGATATCATTTTTGGAGGAAATATTGAAAAGATGACAAAAGAATTTTTTGATAATATGTAAAAAGAATTTGAGATGTCTATGCTTGGAAAATTGTCATTTTTCTAAGGATTACAAATATTTCAGTTAGATAAAGGAATTTTCATATCTCAAAGTAAATATGCCCAAGGAAATGTTGAATAAATTTGGTTTTGAGGATTGTGTACTAGTTAGCACACCAATGTTTATAGAAAATAAGGTGAGCAAGGATGAAGATTCACTTGTTATGGATCAACCTTTGTATAGATCTCTGATTCGTAGTCTTTTATATTTAACAACATCAAGGCTAAATATAATGCATGTAGTAGGTACAGTTGCAAGATATTAGTCATCTCGAAAAGATAGTCATGTTTAGTTGGTGAAGAGAATATTCAGATATATCAAGGGGACATTAGATTATAGATTATGGTATCTCACAAGCAAATATTTTACTTTGGTTACTTATATATTTTCAGATTGGGTAGGGTGCTTGGATGATAAAAAGAGTACAAGTGGAGGAGCTTTCTTCCTTCTTGATAGCTTAGTATCATGGCTAAGTAAGAAGTAGAATTCAGTATCACTTTCTATAGCTAAAGTAGAATATATTTTAGTGGTATTGTGTTGTACTCAAGTGCTTTAGATGAATCAAACTTTGGAAGATATCAAGGTAAAACATGATGAACCTATTTATATTTTTTATGAAAGCATAAGTGCTATAAATATTTTGAAGAATCTAGTGATGAATTCAAGAATAAAATATATTCCCATTAGATATCACTTTTTGAGAGAGCAAGTTATAGATTATTAGGTTAAGATGGAGTATATTAGTAATACAGATTAGATTGCAGATATTTTCATAAAATCACTACCAAAAGACACTTTTGAGTATCTATGATAGAAGTTAGGAGTAATTTCTTTTACTTCCTGCGATTGAGGTTCAGCATCAGTTGAGGGGGAGCTAAGTGTTAGCTCTAGGTAGGCCCTTTTCCATTGATGTCAAAGGGGGAGAATAATAGGTACATGTATAAGTGCAAAAAAAGGTACAGAGAAAAGGTACAGGTTGCTACAGTAAGGGAGAGTTACCGTATGTTTTTCAAATGATAGTATGTGCAGGTTTTAGGATGTGGCAATTTTAGTTTGAGGTTACCATCAATGACAAAGGGGAAGATTGTTGGAAATATTATCATTGATGCCAAAGGTCTAGAATTATTGGTGATAAAGGCCCCATTGCATTTAATGGTATTTTTAATATTTATATATTAGCTAATGTATGTTAATATTTATTTAATATTAATGAATATATTTTTGGTTGCAAATAAGTCAAAAGAGGGCCCATGGAGAAGTCAAAGAATCATGGGGTAAAATATGAAAGAGGAATGGGGCACATTTTCTCATGAAGAGTCATTTTGAGGAATTCCAAGAGTCACCACGTGAAGACAAAAGAGGTATGGTGCCTTTTTCCATGAAGGGACACTTTAAGGAATACAAAAAGTCACCAAGATAAAGACAAAAGATGAAAGGACACTTTTGCTTATAAAGGGTCACCATATGACTTTTCAAATGCAAGGATATGAAGGGTCATGTAAGTTTGGTGCCATTTTATATAAGGATTAAAGGGTCAAAAAGGGTGAATTCCAAAGTTCATTTGGAAAGCTATAAATAAAGGCTTGGGAAGCCATTTGTAATATGCAAGAGAGTGCATAGTTTGTATTTATTTTCGAAGAGAGAAAAGCAGGAGATATTGTAGAGTTCTATAATTTTTTGAGTAAGCAGCATAGAGAGATAGTTGTGTTTTATACACAAGAGGGGTTGGTGCTCATATGGGTTGGTGCTCACAAATAGTTGTTGTGTTAGTGCTTGTTAAAGGGGTTGATGCTCTTACAAGTTGGTGCTTGCAAACTTTGTATTTTGAGTTGGTGCTCATTCACACACTTGAGATTGTTCCCACTTTGGTTTTCCATATAAAAATATTCTCTCTCTCTCTCTCTCTCTCTCTCTCTCTCTCTCTCTCTCTCTCTCTCTCTCTCTCTCTCTCTCTCACATGTGGTGCAAATTATTATTTCAATTTTATTACATATCTTGAATGTATGATTAAGTGGTTAAAGAAAATTAATTACATTAATTAAAAAGATATATAATATACTAATTCACCCCCCCCCTCTGAGTATATTTCGTGCTTAACATAGATAATCACAAAAAAATGTAACATACTATAATTTTACCATATGTGATTTGTGTCCAATATTACTAGTCTAAAAAATAATTTAGATAGGGTGGATACTTAAGTCACCACTATCAAATTAGTTTAGAACTCAATTTTTTTAAGATTAATAAAATCTAAAATATCCTCCTCATGGGATATAATTGTAGTAATTATTGTGCCTAAACATATTTCAATTGACAAGAATTAATTATTTTATAATGATACAAGTTTATTGAATCAGATTAAGATAAAAAAAATTAAATATGGTTTAATGTACTAATAAATAAAATTATATATTTAATCATTTCTAAGGTATTGTATTGACTTCAAAATATTATGTCTTAGTATATATTTTATGATTGACAACTAATTATTTCATTTTAAAACTATTCATGAAGGATTATTTTATAACTAATCAAGTTTACATGGTTTTCCTACAAGATGCGACCAACAGGTTATATTGTACCCTATATATAATTCATTCTTACAAGGCTACCAATTTTATTATAATGAGTATCCAATCCTTTCAAATAGGACATCCTTAGGACATCAAGCAATATAGTTTAACAAGAAGTGATATTTTCAATCCATAACATAAGTGATCCATAAAAAGTTTTGGAATATAAGGAAGGTATCTTAATTTTCTATGTTATGGTGTTTCATAATTGGATTGTTTCAAAAATTATATAATGTAAATAAATACAATATTAAAAAAATATAATTCTTAAGTGATACTAATTTTTAAAGAATTATCTAAATATTACATAACACTAAGAGATAATTTAGGATGGAACCTTATCACTCTGGTAGATGAAATTAATGGTAGGCATCTAAGAGTTATTGTATATCATTAATGATATATCACCAAATGATGCATCAATTTTATGGAAGAGGAAAGTGTGTGATCATTAATATATTTAATCAAAATATTAAATATGTTGAATACAAAATAATTATATCATTAATTAAAAATAGTCAAGAGATTTATAATCTATTAATAATGACACAAAGTTAAATAAATAACAATGCATGGATATCAAAATGTGTTTTTTGGGTGCAAGTAAATATCATCCTAATTTGATGAATAATTAAAAAAATAGTAGAGTGATAAAAGTAAATAGCCTCAATAATATTATGACAAAATTATTGATGGTAATGTTTAATTTTGACAAGGTTTGAAGGAGATAAATTATAGGTTTCATAGAATTTACTAAAAATAATAACTAAAAATGGATTTCAAAATGCATACCATAACATGATAAAATACAAGTGGAGGTTTTTAATCATCTTGGTCATCTCCCCATGGTATTTCATTCCTTTGTTTGTGGGAACTTGTGTCTAAAACTAATAATAAAGTCATTTATATATGATTGAGTGGATTTGTTGAGGAATTTTGACTTATTGTGAGGTATTACTAAGAGGAACAAAGACACAATGCAAATATGTATATGTGATGCAGAAAATAACATGATTTAGGAGATGATGAAAAGTTAGGGTCACAATTGAGGATTGGTCTTAAGTTTGAGAGAATAAAATTTGAAGATACCATTATAACAAAATGGATATGCTAAAATATTGGGATTTTAACACAAGGTTTATAGGTAAGGTTATTCAACATGAAATCCTATACACTTGAAAGGAATTTACACAAACAAAAATTATATGATGACATAAATAATTTTTTTATGGTGGCTATATCGAGTAGTTATGAGAATTTGGAGGATAATACTTAAAGAAGAAAAGAAAAAATTAAAGACAAGTATGAGGAAGTGATATAGTAAATTATGAGAGTTATGACATAATGCAAATTCAATGTCACATTAGAGTATTTTGCTTAATTACAAGATAAGAGAATTAAGGACATTAATAAAATGAAATGAATAGGCTACAAGATGAGGATGATATTAGAAGAAGGTTTATAAAGTAAGGGTATTCAAAATGCAATATAGTACACTTGAACTAACTATTCACACAAACCCAAAATATTTAATAACCTAAATTTTTATTTTTATAGTGGATTCATTGATTAATTCAAGTAAGTGTGAGGATAAGATTGAGAGAAATGAAGACATAAAAAATATAAGTATATGAAAGTGATTGATGATATGATTCAATTATAGGATCGCATGAAAATATTTGGATCAAATGCGAGTGCATAAAATTATAAATCCCATTAAAACGAACTAGCTAGGGTAAATGATGAGGAGATTATCACAAAAAGGTTTACATGTAGAGGATTCAAAAAGAAATATAATATATTTGAAATATATTTACATAAACATAAATTATATGTTATCTTAAAATAACATAAATGGGGGTAAGAAAGACATAACATACATTTTAAATCAAAATGAGTAAAAATTTGCATAATAATTTAATCAAATTGATTAAGTTTTGAATAAAAAAGAAATAAATTTGTAAGATTATGAATGTCATCCTAGATTGAATGACATAGGCAAGTGGCATGTATGGTAAACTATAAAGTGGATTTGAAGAGGCAATTGGCCCTCAAAAACTAACCAATGGATGATCAAAACCTTGATTTATTAAGATTTTTAGGAGTTGGTACAATATGGAGATGGAAGATATGGTGGAATGTAGAAATCCAAGATCCTTCATTGTAGTTATCTTTTGCAAGCAAGAGCCTAGATCTGATATAAAACCCATCAATCCTATATCCTCTAATCTTTTAGTAGTTTCCAAAGAAGGTGAATTGAAATAAGTGCTTATGTAAGAAGAATACTTTTTATATAATGGATCTATCTATAGATTCATCGACTACTAGCCAAAACTCTAATAACTCCATGTTTGGATCTTGAAGAACTAAAAACCCATCTTGAAAGGTAGAGTTGAACTATAACAATATGCATAAAGATTTTTTATTATTTTTTTGATCATATCAAGGACAAGGAAAATATTCAAAACCATATTTGGAGCTTGAATCATCACCCCTTAGTCTTCAAACCATACTCACCAACTTTTAATCCTCTCACTAAACTACTCAATATAAAACATATCTAAGCTCACTCACCCATATACCTCTTTAGTTCTAGACATAACCCAGTTTCAAAGTGATTGGTAAATACTTGGGTGAGTTTATAAAAATTCACCTAGAAATGAATGTCTTTTCCCATGCTACTTTCACTGAGATATTGGTTAATATAAACACATCTAAAGACATGCAATAAAAAATTGTTTCACAAGTAGGAGACTACTCATGATCTTAACCCCTTGACTATAAATTCCTACTATTTTATCTCCATAACTATTTTAAAAATATGAATATAACCAAAAATTGTAGCAAATTTATAATAATAAAGGATGTTTCTTGCTGGAAGGATTCCCTTCCTATCCACCTCAAAATCATGGTTGATTTTTGAAGTGAGGATCCAACATCATATTTGGATGAGCCCAAGTCCCCTATATAAAAAAAAAGGACCCTATGAACCCCTTTTTCAATAACAGAGACCTAGTGGTAGATCAAATCATCCCAAATAAGACTTTAGATCCATTTCTAAAAACCTCTAAACTAGATACCTCGATTAAAGTGAATCTAGAATGTGTTATCATTAGGTCAGATCCAAAGAAGTTACTTTAGTAGAAGACAAATCTCATCCCTATAAACCAATTGAAAATATGTTACCCTACATTCTAAAATATGTGAAAAATAAGGGGGAATGGACCAAGGTTCAAAAGAGAGAAAATTCAAAAACGTTGTAATTCAGTCTTCTAGTATGGCTCTCCACTTAGGGGGGCCTCTATGTGTAAGTTTCATAAAATATAATTGAAGATGAAAGTAACTTGGTATAAGTTTCATGAAATATTACCCAATCATAATTGGGTTACTAGAAGAAGGTAGTGTCCATTTCTTGGTTTAATAGGTCTTAGTTATTTAGCATTAGGTTATTTTACCTATTAGTTTTTTCTCATAGAGGCATCTCATTCGATCATAAATGTTGTCATCTTTCTCTCCATTGTATAAAGTTATGCAATATTCAAACCCTATAACACTTAACCTTATTAGATAAAAAAATTAATAAATAAAATACATGTAATTAAAATACATGCAAACTATGGGGTTTTAATTTAAAAAAACATAATCATCATTCTCAATTCGTAAAATCATTCCTTTATTTTATAAAAAATGATGCATTGGTTTTCTCAAAATGATGGACTTACTTTCATAGAACTGCTATGATTATTGTAGGTATAACTAGTCTAAGGTGTGTCTAATCTATATATCCTATGGTATATTTATCTCATTCATAAATGGTGAAAACAACATGATGTTTCAGGGCACTAACTATATAGTGTTTCATTGTACCCATAGCTACACTATCATATCTCCTTCGTATTTATAAAATAACTTCACATGGATAAATGTTTATTGAAATAATAGAGATTACATGTAGCTAATGGCTTGAATTATGGATATGTTTCTCCTAAAACTTAGGGTGTGTTTAAATATACCAAAGGTATGTGGAATATCAATCATGTCTACATATATTATCTGAGGCATGGGTACTGGTGGGTTTTATGCCACCCCAATTAACACATTAGAACATAATTACCTTATTAAAATAAATTAATTCGCCTATGTTTGTAATTGTGGTTTTTTTCCTATAAAAAACACACGTAGAATACAAGTTAGTTGTTAGACTAAGTTAGGCCTTTGAATAAATTAGTAGATTATGGTTTTCATTAGAATATTTGCTCATCCTATTTTTCACAACTATTATGAGCATAATCAGGCTTATAAAAATACGTCCATGTATTTTATTTTTAGTGAAGCTTAATGAAATATATTGATTTCATGATTAGATATGGTATCATATAAGTTCATTATTAGATTCAATCTCTAATAAATCAATCATTGTGCAATTTATATTTCACTTGAAACAATAGTGGAGAATTTGGTAATTTGGAGACTTGAGTTTTCCTACCAAGCTGTACAGTTTTTCATGCATAGAAGACCATACACTATCCACATGCATGTGAAAACTTGATCAGGCATTATTTTATGTATTTTACACCATATGAAATTTGAATGGTATAATTTTGACTAGGTCGTATAATGTTTTAGGCCTTTGTAAGCAAGTAGATCTTGTTTGGGTGTCTTTTGCAAAAGTGTCCTATGATTTTCTATTCATAACAGGCCATACAAAATGATTTGGAGTCTAAAATTTTGTGTAATAATTAATAACTCCATTTTAAACAATTTTGAAATAGGTTATATGAGTGTGTGGCAAGTTTTACCACCTTTTGGGAGCTTGCAGGATTGCAATTTTTTTGTTTTAATCTATAGTTGGTTTTTCCTAATTTTTGGGTCGTATGGTCATAAAAATCAGAATATAATATTTGTAGACTGAACTAGAATTAGTGATGCATCATTTGAATTTTTAATCCACACATGGGAAGGCTACCATACATTCCCCTGGAGTATTCAAAGTCTCATTAAGTATATTTAATCAACTAGTGAGGTTGTTGTACATTATTTTTATTCCACATCTAACCATACAGATGTGAGAATCAAAATTTGATTGCTAGAGTTGTTAATTTATTGACTATTATTCCATATTAAATTTGTATGTATGGATATGCATGCTATCATTCCATATTTTGGGATGTTCCAAATTTACTTGTTGAATGGAATTTGCATGTGAAGCATAGGTGGAATCGCTAATTCAAATTTCTGCCTGTTAACATCACTTTGCATGAAGAGATAAAGAACTAAGGTCTGATTTATTTTTTACTTTTTTTAATTAATTTTTCATATTTATTTTTAAATTAAGTGATTTAAAAATTAGAAACTCTAAATATCCCAAGTGGCTAAGTAGTCTTTTTGGATAAACTAGGTGCATAGTTTAAATCCCATTACTAGTAAAAGGCAACTTAAAAAGGAGATATTAATTTATTTTTGTTTAATGGATTTATTTTCCATTTATTATAAATTTTAAACTAAATTTTATTGAAAAAATTAAATATAATTTTAAAAAACAAAAATTATGCCTCAAAAAATCAATGAGATTGTAAAAAATCTCATTCATAGAATTCAGTCAAAATGATGCCTCTGATTCATGTTCATGGGTAATGCCATCACACTTATAACTACTAAATCTATAACCTAACATAAAAACCACAATGATGTTTATGCATCAACCTTTTAAATCATTAGTGATTAATAGGGTTCATAGATATAGATAGCCTTCCTTCCATTTACCCATTTGTTTCAATCAAAGAACATAAATCATGACTGGTGGTGTTTCCAAGTATATATCAAATTTATGCACACATATGCATAAATCCATCTAAGTAGGTGATAATGATTATATAAACTCTTTTCATTATTATCTAGGTACCAAGTATCAGATTCTTTCTCATACACTTATGCCTCTTTCCCATACCACTAGGTATATAGAAAGGGCTAGCTTCTTCTCCATACCAATGGGTATAAAGGAAGGGCACATATACATGAAGGTCCTATATATTGGTCTGATAGTATATAGAAAGGGATACATTGAAACCTAGAGTGATAAGGAACCAATCCATCACCCTTATTGAGATTTATTATATTTACACACATGGTCAGAAATGGACCATGTTTTGTTTTGCCAGACACACAACTCCTTCAAGGTGACAATTTTGTAACCTAGAAATCCAAAGTCAAAACAAATTTAGAATATGAGGAAATATGAATAGTATTTGATGGCACATGGACCCAACATGCTACTAACACTGATTAACAATGAAATTTTGACAAAGCCAATTATAAGGATAATCTCATAATCATGTTCAGAGTTTTGGATGAGGTACAACCCCATATCCATAATGTCACTATAACTAAAGATGCTTGGGATAAGATTTAAATAGTGTATGAAGCAAAGAATCAAAATTAGATTCTTTATCTCCATAGCCATCTCCATTTAGTCAAGTTTAATTTAGAGGAAAAAGTTGAGGCTTTTCTTCATAGAGTTTTAACCTTACAGGCTTTGCTTGAAGCATTAAGAGACCCAGTGAAAGATGAATCTTTGATCCCTATTATTTTAAGAGTACTACCCCTTGCATATATAATATTTTTTACCACATTGATTTTCATGGAACAAAAACCAACCTTTGTCTCATTGGTTAACATGGTGTAGCATGAGGAAGCCATACAGACTATAGAGGAACCTGATGAAGAGCATGCATTTGCCTTCTCTCAAAAATGAAATAAGCCAATAAAACAATCTAAATAGAAACTTAAGAAGAAAAAACAACAAAATCAATAAGGGAACAAATCCTATTCATAGAAGGTTTATCATATTTATGGAAAGATATGGCATTACCTAAAATATTTTTAGTATAATACATTCACATAGGGATCGTCTAGCAAGAAGTCCACTTCATAGAAATCACCTCAGTCATCAAAGACAAAACCCAATTCCAAATAGCATTAGAAAAAGAAACAACATAATGGGAATGTTCTTGAGGATGGTCATTAATTAAAATATGATCACATCTTTACTACATAGACACATAAGGAACCTTGTTCTTTAAATTCTATCTAGTATATTGATTCTAGTGCCACAAGGCACATGATAGGACACAAAGAATGGTTTTACACCTTACACTAATTAGAATCTTAGGGTAATGTCTCTCTTGTTAATTATTCTTAATACACTATTTAGGGTAGAGGTGATGTTTCTTTACATCTTGGTCATAAAATGACCAAGATTACATATGCCCTGTATGTCTTAGGACTCACTAAAAACTTGTTATCTGTAAATCAACTTCTTGATCACAATCTCAAATTTGAGTTTGATCACAAAGATGGTAAAAAGTTTTTCCTTATTAAGAACAATTAAACAAGTTCTATAACTATTGCACAAGTTTCAAATATAAGCAAAATGTTTTAGCTTGATTTTATAAATAAATATCATCAAGCACTTATTATGAAAAATATAGACAAATATCAATTATGGCAGAAATGATATGGTCATTTGAGTTATGGGTATTTTCTTGCATTAAGAAAACATAACATGGTCATACATCTTCCCATACTCAGATAATCTTCTAATCCTTGTCCCAGTTGCTTAACTGGTAAACACCAAAGAGATCCTTTTGGCAAAAGCGAATATTGGTCTTTACATCTACTTGATCTGGTGCACATTGATCCGTGTGGCCCTAGAATTGATAGCCAGAAAGGATAAAAGTATTTTCAACTCTTTGTTGATGATCATTCCTACAAGATGTGGGTTTCATTATTGAATTCTAAATATCAAGCTTTCTAAGCCTTCAAATAATTCAAGTCCCTTGTTGAAAATGAAACTAGTCATAAAATCAAGGCCCTTCACTCAGATCATGGGGAGAATAAAACAATAAAAAAATCACTACATACGTTGCAGAATATGGAATACATCATCAATATACTAATCCTTACACACCATAGCAAAATAGTGTTGTAGAAAGGCATAACCATGCCATTGTATAGATGTTTCAAATCATGTTTGAGGATGCACAACTATCTCATTCGTATTGGGAAGAAGCATGTCTGACAACTATGTACCTGTTGAATAGGTCACCCACCAAAGCTCTTGATGGAATAAGACTAAATGAAGCATGGACTGGGAAATTTTTTAAAGTCTCTCATCTTTAAGTTTTTTGTTGAAAAACATACATGCATATCCCAAAGAATAAAAGAAATAAATTGGATAACAAAAACAAGGAATGTATTTTTGTGGGATATAAAAAAGAGTCAAAAGCATATCAACTCCTTAATCCAAAAACTCTAAAGATTCTTATCAGTAGGGATGTAATGTTTGATGAAAAATCTAAAATTAGTTCATCTTCCACACATACATCTAATACAAGAATTAGACCTATAATATTTATAGATGTAAATAGTGGTGAAAGTCAATCAAAAGATACAACACCACCTACATCTATTTAATGTATGCCTAAATGGTATATGAGTATAATTCAAAATTCAAAACTAGATGGACCTCTAGACACTTCATCTACATGACCAAGTATGACAATATGGATCATCAAGAGGTAAATTTGGCCTTAATGAACATAGTTTCAGAAAAATTTGAGCCCTCTACAGTCCATGAAGCCTTAGAGTCCAAACCTTGGAAAAATGTCATGGATATAAAATTTTAATCTCTCATGAATAATATCATGTGATAGCTTGTTTATCTTCCACTAGGGAAGAAACCTATTAGTTGTAAATGGATCTTTAAGACCAAATACAAAGTAAATGGTAGTATAAACAAGCACAAGGCAAGACTCGTAGCGAAGGATTATGCTCAAAAAGAAGGTATAGACTATGAGGAGACTTTTGCTCCTATAACTAAGATAAATATAATCAGAATGATCTTTGTAATGGCTACATAGTCTGCTTGGAACATTCATCATATGGACATCAACAATGCCTTCTTAAATGGAGATCTATAGGAAGAGGTATATATGACTCAACCAGAGGGTTATGTCACACCAAGGTAAGATCATAAAGTGTGAAAACTCATAAAATATATGTATGGTCTCAAAGAGGTTCCTAGAGCTTGGTATATAAAAATTGATGAGCATCTCTTGAAGTATGGATTTAAGATAAATCCATATGATCCAAATCTCTACCTAAAAGAGAAAGGAGGGGAGATTCCTATTATTATTGTTTATATCAATGATCTAGTCATAAATAGTATATTATTGAAGATAAATGATGAAAAAAAGAGTCATCTTAATCAATCATTTAACATGATAGATCTTGGGATAATACACTACTATCTTGGATTGGAAGTATGGCAAAAAGATCACCACATATTTGTGTCTCAAATGAAGTACACCAAAACATTTATTGAGAGGTTTTAGATGATGGATTGTAAGCCAATGACTACACCCATGGATATAAGACTTAAAATTTCTCATTTAGATTCATCACCACCAGTAAATTCTACTCTTTATTTATAATTTATTGGGATTATCATCTACCTCACATACACTAGACCAGATATCAACTATGATGTCAATGATATTTCATGGTTCATACAAGATCAAAAGGTAAGACACTGGAAATAATCTAAGTGGGTATTGAGATATCTTCAATGAATAATGTATTATGGCCTAGCATACAAGAATAATGATAATTTATTCTTTAAAATATACATGGATGTAGATCATGTAGGTTCAATTGATGACAAAAAATCCACTTCTAGGTTTGTATTATTTCTTAGATCTGGTCCAATCTCATAGGGGAGTAAGAAGTAGAACTTTATTTCTCATTCTTATACTAAGTAATAATATCTCACTATATGAGGATCTATCTATGAGGTGATATGGTTATGTCGTATACTAGAAGGACTGAGAGTTTCACAAACTCAACCAATAATTCTAGACTATGATAATCAGGGTGTTCTTAAACTTGTTCATAATCTTGTATTTCATGAATGCACAAATCACATTTAAGTTCAAGTCCATTTCATATGTAAACATGTTCAATAACATAATATATAGCTCCAATATTTCCCCATTCAAGATTAGTGTACAAATGTCTTCATGAAATAACTTTCACATGATAAGTTTGAGGCATTCAGAAGTTCTCTCTCTTGTACTCTCCAAACTATGATGAATTAAGGGGGAGAATGTTAGAATAAATTAATTCACCTATGTTTGTAAATGTGGTTTTTTATCATATTAAAAAAATCATTTAGAATATAGGTTAGTTGTTAGACTAAGTTAAGCCTTCGAATAAATTAGTAGATTATGGTTTTCATTAGAATATTTGTTCATCCTATTTTATAAGACTATTATGAGTATAATTAGGGTTATAAAAATACGTTCATGTACTTTTTTTTAGTGAATATTAATGAAATATATTGATTTCATGCTCAGATACCCAAAAACAATAATTCTATGTAATATTTTAAAACC
Source organism: Torreya grandis (assembly GCA_037957365.1). Taxonomy (NCBI): domain Eukaryota; kingdom Viridiplantae; phylum Streptophyta; class Pinopsida; order Cupressales; family Taxaceae; genus Torreya; species Torreya grandis. The sequence goes on along the minus strand of JARHVA010001559.1, from coordinate 806,549 downwards.
CCTAAGACATGACTTCTATATTAGAACAATAATACAAAACATTGGGGAAAATTACAGCTCTAAAATCTTCGAAAATTCAAACACAATCCTTATAGGTGTAAAATATTATTTAGACCATAGTCTTAAGTTTACTTAGGTTAGTGTTTTACCTAGAGTACATTTAATTTTCTATTATTTAGGAAATATGTGGATATTAGTGTTTGTCTTACATGAGACTCCCAACTTGCATGTGAATAAACAATCCAGAAGTGGCACATGTGTGCATCCATGAAGTATATTTTACCACATGGGTGGATAATTAATTTGGAAATTGATCTATTTTTAAATTGCCAAATGTGATCCAAATCCTCTCCCTACAATGCTATAGATAAAAGGGATTCATGTAGTTTCAAAATATAGTAACATAACTCCATTGGAGAAGCTTATGAAGTGTTTATAAATATAAAACATTCATTTCATCTATCGTAATTATGATATTATGCATTTGTAGTTCACCTCCTATATTTTAATGTAAACATCATATTTTTATTTCTATTGTATGGTTCTTTGTTGTATCAAGATCTTGGCATGAATTTATGCAGGTAGTGGAAGTTTTTTATCTCACAATTCATATTTCAAAATAGAACTAGAGCCATCCAAGAACAAAGTATAATCTTATTGTAATGAATTTTAAGTCTTACATAAATGATTTAAGGAACGAAGGTTGTTTTCTAATTTTCCAAAATAAATTTGAATATTTTTAAATAATTTTTTCTTGGGAATATTTGGGTGTCTTATTAGATTTTTTAAAGAATATTTTTATATTTTATCAATGAAATTGCATAATTTTGGGGGTAATCACTCTTATTTTATTTTATTTTAAGATTAAAAATTAAGTGAGGGTATTTTTATTAAAATTGAGGTTTCTTTCTTAATTTTTAAAAATAGAATGAGATTTTAATTTATATTTTATTTTTAATCTTATAAATAAATAAGTTATTAAATAAGTAAATGAAACAATATAAACAACTAACCCCTCATGGAGTTTCCCATAAACCCACCTGTAGATACTCAACTATGGATTTATAGGCTAAACTAGTCTTGTACACTTAGAAAATATCAGTCATGGCTCTATCCTTTAGTTCTTGACTTTACTTGTAGCTGAAAGGCTCATGTTTGCAAACTCATTGTGCTTAAATTATTATCTTATATTCTAACCCTAATATTCTTATTATTTAGATCACTTCTAGCCCATAGTATGCTTAAAATATGATATATGTCCTTCGTTATCAGTCACATAACTTTAATGACTTTCAATCTTCCTTGACACTTCTATTTAGACCTATACACTAGCATCAATAATAATATCCTTGTTGTAACACATGTGTCTATGTATTACAAAAACTAAAATTTTAATTTTTTTGATATTTACAGGTCAGCCTATTTATTTCATTTAATGCTTTTGTGAGAAACATTTCAAAATTGGGGTATAAATATAAGTTTAAGCCTACTCATTATTCATCTACTAAGCACCTCTCAATTCTATACTACATTGTTAAAGATCAATTGCACCACTAAATTATTCTACCTTATTCTTTATTATTTTTAAATAACTCATAGGAATATTCATATTACATGTTCGAAGTATTCATACATCAGTGCATGATAAGAATTACCCAAGTTACAAGCTAGATCACTACAAACACTCACATATAGAAAAATAAAGCATTTCACACAAATGATCCCACATAAAGGGGAGAACTACAATGGTTTAAGGCACTCCTCAAAGTATGTGTCTATCTAGGTTACATTCATTGATAAAGGGGTTTTTGAGTCAGTTCAAATTCACTTGAGCCAAATAACCCCCATTTTTCTAGGTGGCATGCCCTAATTGGAGGATGTAGGCTTTTGAGTTACATTATGATATTGAGAACTTTTTTCATAATATAAATAGATAAAATGAAAGGATAAATTAAACCCTTAAATTAGAATGTGTAAGCTTTATAAAAGAGTTAATATTCCATACATAACATCTTGTGGCATAAGTAAGACACTTGTGTCAACACTAATTTCCATAGTTTGACGTAAGAGTCTTATAAGGAAAAAAAGTAAAAAACTTAAATGAATGTAAAAACAAGCTTAGTAACAAAAATGAAATTAACCCTATCAGCAATGGTAACCCACAATAAATTGGTTAAAATATATATGTTCTCTATTAACCCTTAGTTGCATAGTTTTAAAATTATTTTTATAGTTATTGTACATGATTGAATACATTTAATGTCAATAATTTAATATATTATCTAAATCTAAATATTACATTGATGCATTCATATAATTTATTTTACTAAGTTATTTGTGTAAATACCTATTTTAAATAAAATATTCTGGTGAACTTGACCTCTAAGTCTTATTATGCAAACCTAACTTGCCCTAGGGTTTTCAACCTTCTAGGGTTTCAGATCATAGTAATTATTAATTATTTATGATTTTTATGTCATATTGGGATATTTACTAGTATTTATATGGATCTCTTATGCTATTCCCATCTTAGTCTTTGGATTATTTACAATAGATAAAAATAATTTCTTTGTCTTCATAACCATAAAGAGGGTGATAACCACTTTTCATCTAACTAGGTCCAGGGTATCACTATTCAAAGGGGTAACGTAGCCTGCCCTATAGTAATTATCCTTTTCCAAACCCCTCCACCTTCAACATCACCTTTATATGGTTTGTGTATGAATATTCAATCAAGTTGGTAAAACATTTGGTACTCGTGGTAAATATAATTTTCACAATAGTGAAGGAGACCAAAAATATCTCCTCTATTAGGAGGGATGGTTCCTTTTATTGAAATTAGTAAAATAGATATAACCATAGTTACACTATTTATGAGTTTAATGTAGGGGTTTGTTTTACAATGTTTAGATGAATATAAAAATATAAAAAGGGAAGGTGAAGGTGAAGAGCCACATGAATAAGCAAACACATTTATTTCAACCTCATGACAATAAAGTGTTTAATATAAATAACATTATTACTTGATATCAAAAATGATTATTTCTTGAAACAATGAAATATACATTAACATGATAAAAACACAACCTATTAATGGAAAACAAGATATAAAAATTTGAATTTCCTTTGGTTCTTGGTTGAATTTTGAATACAAATTATTTTCTCCTTCATTAAAGATTCAATTCTTGTGGACATAAATAATCCCTTTTACAATTTTCATTTATCATATCTATCAATATAGGAGGGAATGGGTTGACCCTTAACATTCTATGTGATTGTTCATATTCAAAGTTTTATCCTATTTTATTTTTTTATTATTCTAAAAATTACACAAGGGAAATAAAACATTTCCAAAATATAAGGTCAGTAAAAATGGAATGCAAAAACCTATAAAATCCTCTAAGAAGTATTTTATGGGTTTTGATATGTAATGAATAACTTGGGTAATTGTATAACTTCTGAGTTGTTCTTTGCTCTAGGGAGCTTTAAGCTTTTTGAACTTATTTATTGCTTCAATAATGGCATTACCCTTTTGTACCGCCACACACTCGAAGTTTTATCAACATTTATAAAAATATCAAAATAAAAATTGAAATCTTCATAAGTTTAGTTAACTAACTATTCATTTTCCCTAGTAAAAAATTAATTTCATTGATCACAATCAAGGAAGAAACACTAAAGTTATTCTCTTTGAATAGATCCTTGTGGATCATTTTATCAAAATAATATTTTAATGCATTCATGGTGTTCATGGTTAACATATCTTCTATCAGGATCCTACTCCACCAATAAGAGTATATGATTACCTTTGTAGAAGCAACTAAACACGAAATTTAACCAGAATGATAAGTAACTAGAAATATGAAACAACACAGAATATGAGAGACAATACAAAATCTTGTATTAATACTTATCCAGAAGGAAATACAATAAAGAAGTCGCCACACTTCTTCTCACACCTCTAGAGCTCCCACACTTCTAGGGCTCACCAGTAATTCTCCTCCTACACTTCACTCTCTCAATCACGATCACAACAATCAACTCAAACACAGAGTTTTTCTTCACCTCCACCAGTCAGTAATAATGTTGCCAGTACACCAAGTACACAAACGTACTCCAAGTAGATCTCCCTACTCTTGCAATAACCTGCAAATCACTAGACCTTACTCACCACGTAGATATGTCTACACCCTGAAGAACCCTTGTCCTTGCCTCACCAAGTCCTTATGATTCTTCAACCAGTACCCGGTGGATCTTCTACCAGAACTTTGCACAACCTGCAACTCTCCCTGATCATACACTCTCAACACCCCTTTGGAACTAGGAGGAACACACCTTGCTCTCTTCACTCTGAAGGAGCTAATTTTAGCTCTCTTACTCTCTAGCACACATTTTACAATACAGCCCATGAGTCTATTATATAGATCTCATGCATACAATAATTAGACATTCTTAATTACAATAATTAGACTCGTAACTCCAAGACCAAAATAAGCCTTTACATGCAAACTGCCTATCCAAAAATAGACCAGTCCAGAACCTGCATGCAAACTACATGCTCACACAGGTTGCCAACGTTGGCTCCTCCCTGATCGATGTCGGCTGAATCATAACCAATGTTATTTGCTTTTACACTGTGATATGACCGACGTCGGTTGATCAAACTGATGTCAGTTGCCCTGTAACTTGTTTCGCAACCTCCGTAACTCTTCCTGTTCACATCCTGGTGAAGCTTTTAACTCCACAACTTAACAATCTCCCACTTGGAGATAAACAGCTGGACCTGTACATGTACCTGTACACCATCTAATTTGTTCCTTGGCTTGTGTCCCTCTTCAAGCTCAATCTTGAAGACCAACCACCACACACCCTGTGGTGCACTACCTATCATCCAAGTAACCTGCCACATCCAAACCTACAACTCCATGAAGTGAAGACCTTGACCCTGTATAACATGAATCCCTGTTATTGGTCCCTCTCAGATACCTGAGAATCCACCTTCCCTGAATTGGCTCCAAACTCTCTGACAACTCCCACTACTTGGGAAAACTCAAGTCCACACTAGACCTCATGTGATTTTGAACACTGTTCTAAGCTCTGCTTGAACTGTCCAACCCTTGGTGTGCTTACCAGTTCTGCATCCTATGAATTGAACCCCACCAACACCTTCTTCACATCAGCTCCTACTGGAGACAAAAAATCAACCTGTGATCTTCCATGTCTCTTATGCCAAAGAATTTCGTTGCTTCCAAATTCTTCATGACATACCTCTGAACTAACTTTACCTTTAGCTCAAAAAATCCTTGCATGTGTAACCCTGCAATAAGAAACCACACCACATATAGTAAAAAGATAATGTCATGACCATTATCCACCTAGTAAAGAAAACACAACAGTTACATTGACCTTAACCAAAGCCATGCTTTGTCATACACCTGCCAAACCTGTACCACTGTCCTATAGCTTGCTTAAGACCATATACCTTGGCCTTCTGTCTCACGTGTCCATTCCTGCTCTTCTTTATCCTGAACATCCATTTGTCTCTCAATGCTTTCTCCAGCTAGAAACTCCACCAAAAAACCTCCTATTTAGTTCTTCTCCAAGGAATCACAATCCTCATCCATGCCAAGCTCCCACTGTTTCCTGGATCTACTTGCTCTGCTTCTTTAATGACTTCCTGATTCTTGACCATCAGTGAGAAACAAGTAGTGTAAAGAAGCGAAATGATGAATTTGAGGCTTAATTACCCTTTTAGTCCTCCATATGGGCGCTTGAGACTCCTTGATAGCTTGCTGTCTGCCCAAAATCCATCTCAGTGACTGATGCCGGTCACATCTCAATCTGTACTTGACCGTCATCAGTTCCATGTGACTGCACCATCACTGACGTCAGTTCTCCATGACCGACGCCAGTGTTTATTTGTCCCTGCATTGCCAACATCGATCTACACATAGCTGATGTCGATCCCTACATAGACGCCAATGTTAGTTTTCTAACCGACGTCGGTCTCTATGTTTTACTTGTGAGTGATGACTTTTTCCCGCGAGCTCCTTTTGGATCAAAACCCTATTAAAATTAACATAGCCCTACTCAGAATAATTCAGTCCCCTCAGTTGATCTCTGTCTATCATCTCCTCCATGAACACCAAGGCTTTCCAGTTCTTAAGTTTGTCAAAGATATCTATCTTTCGCTTAAAACATGCATTCCCTTCTTACATATGTGACCAAGCCTACAAAGCCACATATCTACAACAGAAGGTGAATCAGTAATATAAGTAGATAGATAAAGGATACCTACTTTCTTACCACCATCTAATTTAAGTGCATCCACTATGAGAGTTACTATGCATCTCTCATCACCCAACTTTCCTAAAGAAATTAGACTTATCTCTAAGACTGGTACCTGCATGACCTCATCCAACACCCGTGTGTTACCCATCTATAATTTCAGCTTCACTTCCCCTTCATCAATAATCTGACAAGGCTCACCAACCCCTAAATAAATCTCTCCAAAGTCTCCCTGGACATACTCATGAAAAGATGCTCTATTTCAGGCTGCATGGAAAGAGGCAACAAAATCTGTGAACCAAGATTCTACTTTATCCAGAACATTAGGTACAACATCACCTGCAACATGTGCTTCTTCCTTTCTTTCATGCTGATCTTATACCAACCAACAATCTTTCTTTATCTACTCTTTCTTTCCATTAATTAGACCATTCGTGCTATTCAGTTTCTTCATTCATAGCTTACTTTCTTTTGCCATTGCTATACTCCCACTCAATCAGAAACCCCTGTGAGTACCCTGTAATCAACAAACACTAACCAGATCTAAAACTACCTATTAGTAACCCAACCAAAAGCTTTGATACCAGTTGTTAAGATCCTACTCCACCAATAAGAGTATATATGATTACCTTTGTAGAAGCAACTAAACACGGAATTTAACCAAAATGATAAGTAACTAGAAATATGAAACAACACAGAATATGAGAGACAATACACAATCTTGTATTAATACTTATCTAGAAGGAAATACAATAAAAAAGTCACCACACTTCTTCTCACACCTTTAGCTCTCCCACACTTTTAGGGCTCACCAGTAATTCTCTTCCTACACTTCACTCTCTTAATCACGGTCACAACAATCAACTCAAACACAGAGTTGTTGTTCACCTCTACCAGTTAGTAATAACACTGCCAGTACACCAAGTACACAACCATACTCCAAGTAGATCTCCCTGCTCTTGCAACAACTTGTAAATCACCAGACCTTACTCACCATGTAGATATCTCTACACCTTGAAGAACCCTTGTCCTTGCCTCACCAAGTCCTTATGATTCTTCAACCAGTACCCTGGTGGATCTTCTACTAGAACTTTTCACAACCTGCAACTCTCCCTGATCATACACTCTCAGCACCCCTTTGGAATTAGGAGGAACACACCTTGCTCTCTTCACTCTGAAGGAGCTAATTTTAGCTCTCTTACTCTCTATCACACATTTTACAATACAACCCATGAGTCTATTATATAGATCTCATGCATACAATAATTAGACATTCTTAATTATAATCATTAGACTCACAACTCTAAGACCAAAATAAGTCTTTAAATGCAAACTGCCTATCCAAAAATAGACTAGTCCATAACTCGCATGCAAACTACATGCTCACACAGGTTGTCGACATCAGGTCCTCCCTGACTGATGTTAGCCAACTCATAACCAATGTTGGTTGCTTTTGCACTGTGATATGACTGACGTCAGTTGATCAGACCGACGTCAGTTGCCCTGCAACTTGTTTCGCAACCTCTGCAACTCCTCATGTTCGCATCCTGGTGAAGCTTTTAGCTCCACAACTTAACATCTTCCCTAATGAGATCATAATGTATTTCATCCATATTGTAAGAGAGTAATTTTTACTTCTCTCTTCTAATGTTAATTAGTTTCTCAAATTAATCAATCATTTTGTTTAGGATTTCAATATTCTGAAGAATGCATTCAGACCACTTGCAAGTGGTGTCATATTTTTTTAATATTCTATATTTGACCATCATGTTTGTTTCAAAATCAATAATTACACGAACATCATTTTTAACATTTTCTTAAAATTTTAGTTTATTATCATGAGATTTGATTTGTTGATTTATTTTATTGATTTCATTATCAATAACCCCATATAATTTTAGTACTTATTCCATATATCTTATCCCAACAAATATTGATTCATATTCCCAAAATTTTAGAGCTTTTACATATGATTTTTATTTACTGATGGTAGTAATCACTTATTTGTTGATACTAGGTGACTGGGAAGGGGCATGCACTTGAGGTGATAAAAGCATGTCAACTAGATTGGGAAGATAGTTGACATATCCTATTAACTACTTGATATATTTTATGTGATGATCCTAAGTGAGCTCATCCTAATATTATCTTTTGTCCATTCTCTCATTAGTCTCATGTAGGTTTTGAACATCACATTATCTAGTTTCTTTCCCAAGTGATATCATCTTGAGAGTGTAATCATTCACACTCATTTATTCTACATTATTTTCCACTTTGGCTTCATTAATTTGTACAAATCATGATTTTTAAGGGTCTTACACCAAAATTTAAGTGGTTTTATCTTTATTGGGATGGGGAGACCTAATAAAATTAACAACTACATAAAAATCTTGAATATTTTCCTTTACTAGCCTATGTTTGTTATTCAGTATGGGCTACATCCATTTTAATGACATATCATTAAAGGTAGTCATTTTTGATCCATTAATACATGCCCTTTATTTATTTGGTGGATAAAATTCTCTAAATTGAGGAATGGTTGGGTAAATAGGAGCAAATGAAGGAATTACTTGGTTAAATTATTTAATAGGTACCTATTGAGTTGCCTCCAGTGCTGAGGCAAGGTAATGTTAGGTAGTGTTGGGAATGAGAAGAGAAAGATCATTACGAGATAAAAAAGATATAAATATAAAAAATGTTTTTTTTTATTTAATTTCATTCCCATAACATGGCTTTCTTTACAATTCTTCCCGTGTGGTTTTCACTACTCAAGATCTTCATCATCATTATCCTCAGAGCTTGAAGAGCTAGATGAATGAATTATCAAACTAACATTGATATTTTTTTTAGTTGTTTAAGATGTTGGAATTGTATGGGCTGATTTCATTTATCTCTTAGAGACACCTACACTCATAAATTATGCCACTTTCATATTTAACCACTTCATATTCATCAAAACAATGTCCAATAGTATTCTAGGTGAGGCACATGCTCACATGAAGAAACAATGCCAATTTTATTTTGAAAATATCTCTTTATATCAATCTGATATATTCATGGATATGAGTGGAGGTTAAGTTTAGATATATTAGACTCAATGTCTTGAGAATTTATTGTAATTTTACACTAAAAATGTCCCAAAGATATTAAGAATGAAACTCCTAACATGTGTCTGTATCTGTAACATTTTTTATTTTTTAAAAATTACATGCACAAATCAATCAATATCATATTATTATCAGCTAACCTATATATATTTATGGGTATCCATCAAATACTTCAACCCTAATATAAGTGTACTTTTGGAATTGAATGAAGTAACTACCATAACGGTTGATCAAGGTAACTGCTTCTTTAGAGATTATTCTTCCCCATAATTCATCAAGAGATTGCACTATCCTCATTTACTATAGGATCAACTAATTTAAGTATGCATATACCTATGTTTTATGGGAGATATAACCCTATTCGGAGGGGTGATGATAAATTATTTGTGAAGCAAATGAATAAAATAAATATGATGTCATGAAGAATTAATTTATAGTCTACATTTATCAGTTGATGATGAAGAGAATCACTATTTATTTCACCCCATTAAATGAACTATATTACATTAAAAATGATATTAATTTCCATGAACATCATGGGTTATATTTTTTTTCTTTTTTCATTTCCAGCCACACCTTTTAGGAGAGTGATCATGTCTAAAATCTTGTCTTTGAAATCTAATCTGAAGAAGTTCTTTGGGAGCTTGGATATCTTATTCCTCTTATGCTCTAGTGAGGAATCATTGATTAATGTCAAATACTTATTAAATTTTTTTCCCAATACCTTTTACCTAGAATTATGTTTATTAGAAGATAAGTTTCATGCATAGGGATCCTCATTATCATTCCCATTAGTGATTCACCACTCAATTTTATCTCCTTGGGCTTATGATCATAATGTTTCACACATGTGGAGACCATGTTTGAGCATTGAATAGATGTATAAATTATTGATTATTGTGGAAGACCACTTTCAACCAATTAGATATTTAATGTACTTTCATTTTCTATATTCAATATTTTATGTAATTTCTCTAGGTCAACATGCCCAATATATGAATTTACAATTTTATGGATGTTGTTGTATAACACCAATAGTAGTTTAATTACCATATATTTTTACTTCATCTTGTTAGGATTAAAAATTTCAGAGATAATTTAATAAGGGTTACCAGGTTGAATGGATCCAAAGGGAAGAAATGCTTTTGGGGTTGTAATGAATATGTTTTGATGGTCATAAGATAGGATCCACACATTATGAAAGTACATATAGAACATATATTTGATTGATGTTATAGATATCAGTAGTCTTAAGTTTACATAGGTTAGTATTCTACATAGAATATATTTATTTTAAATTATTTAGGAAATATGTGGATATTATTGTTTGTCTTACATAAGATTCTTCACTTGTATCTAAAGACAAATGTGGTAGTTTTCATGTGTCCATCCATGATGTGTCTTTGATGACATGGGTTCCCTATTCATTTGGTAAATGATATGTGTTCGTAATGCCAAACATGATCCACATCCTCTCCCCAAAATTATATAAGTTATAGGGATTCATGTAGATTTGAAATTTAGTAAGAGAACTCCATTATAGTAGCTTATGAAATGTTTTTAAATATAATATATTCAATTTATCTATCATATATTATGTTTATAAATTAGATATGTATATCATATCTTGTATTTGAATTCAAACCTTATATTTTTGTTTATGCTGTAATGTTATTTTATGGTAGTAATATCTTAGATTTATTTTCTCTAGGTAGTGGAAGTTTTTTAGTCCTTCCTTCAAATTTAAATAATCCTCTTTCTCAATAAATAAAATAATGTAATGAAAATACCTAGATAATATTTATTTTCAAAAATCAAACACAATCTTCTTTCTCAAATAAAAAATAAATAAAATATGATACATAAAAAACATGGGGTTTCAACAACTCAAACACAATCCTCTTTCTTAAATCAACAAATGATGCTAAAAATTTATTCAAATGATGCCTTGATTTTATAGAATTGATCCCATATATTTGTAATATAAATTCCCTCATTTTCTCAAAATTACATTTAAGGTCATTATAAATATTTTTTAAAAATATCTAAATGCACTTTTTTCAACACAATTTACATACACAGTCAAATTTAAATCACATTTATTAGAAAAGACCCAAACATTAACATTTGGATAGGTATTGATAACATTCTAAATTAAACATTGGAATCATTCTAATGTTGACATGAATTAAAATGTTTATAAAATTTCCTGATTCAGCCAAAAGGGTACCCATACCTATGTTTACTTAAGTACATTTTAAAGATCTATCACTAAATGGTTAAATTTTTTGTAACACATTTAGTTTGAAATTATTAAAGTCATTTGTATTTGATGTGTCCCATTATTCAATGACAAATAATTTTGTTCTATAGAATAAACATAAGGGGTTTGATTGTTTATTTATAACCTCATGAGTGAGAAAGATAATAGTCACTAATAGTGCTTGCATCAAGACTAATTTTTTTCTAGTCAAATTCTTCTTTCCATTATATTTTCCATTGAACCATACTGTATCTATTTTTTTAAATGTTTCCCACATACCTATATCACTCACTTTTCTTATAGATTTCATATATCTAGCCAACCATGGAATATGCATAACCCTTAAAAAGATTTGAACATTTTATATTTAAATATAACCATAGCTATTCCACATCCTATGATCTTATATAAAATTTTCTATCTAAACATGTCATCACCTCCATTATGTTTTTCATATTCAAGAACCCCATATGTGTGGGGAGTAATATGAAAAACACATCCTAGCCTATTAACCATGAATGTGTACTTGAAAGTGTGTGTGTGTACACACACACACACACACATATACATATACATATACATATACATACATATATATATATATATACATACATACATACATATATATATATATACATAAATACATACATATATATATATATATATATACATACATACATATATATACATATACATACATATATATATATATATATACATATACATACATACATATATATATATATATATATATATATATATATATATATATATATATATACATATATATACATACATATATATACATACACATATATATACATATATATATATATATATATATACATACATATATATACATACACATATATATACATATATATATATACATACATATACATATATATATATATATATATATCTGTATGTAAGTATCATATACATACATATATATATATACATACATACATATATATATATACATATACATATATATGTATATGTATGTATATGTATATGTATATATATGTATATGTATATATATATATGTATATGTATATATGTATATATATTTATATATATGTATGTATATATATATGTATATATATCTATATATGTATGTATATATATGTATGTATATATATGTATATGTATATATATATATATATATATATATATATATATGTATGTGTGTGTGTGTGTGTGTGTGTGTACACACACACACATATCTTGTTACTTCATTTAAGTTTTATTTTATTTTAAATTATAAGGGCTATCATCATGTTCCTTAACTTTGTCAACCTTTTCCAACATGCACTACTTAAAATTTCATGTTTTTTCATAATTTTAACATTTACTTATTGGTAATCCTAGATATTTAGTTTTACATATAAACTTTGATTAATTAATTGTGGCCATTTTTTATTTATTTCTTATTGATAAACTCTTACAGACAAGGAACCATTTGTTTTATTACAATACATGTATTTTCAATTTGTTTCATCTTAGAAAAAATATATAGATTCACTGTTGAGTTTTGATTTAAATGTAATAAAACTTGTGTGTGTGTGTGTGTGTGTGTGTGTGTGTGTGTGTGTGTGTGTGTGTGTGTGTGTGTGTGTGTGTGTGTGTGTGTGTGTGTGATTACAATATTATTTGTGTGTATGAGAACATTAATACTTTATGATATATTATATTTCCCTTACACACAATGATTTGGAATTTAAATTATTTATTTTGAATAAGTAAGCCATGATAGACTATGATTCTATTTGTCAATATTTTGGATTCACCTTATCATACCATATATGTGTCATGATAAACTTTGGTTTTCTATGAATATGAAAGAAAAAATATAGACATATATACTAGTGTTGAGATGAGTTAGTATGGGATATACACATTTTCCATTAGGTTATTATTTAGTTAACATGACATAGTGGGATATCCAAAAATGCCCATACACCTTTCAGATAAAGGGATGCATAAAAAATTGATCTCTTGGATAGTTGATAATTATCAATTCAATGCATGTGGATGTATTAAATTTCAATATATGAGCACATGGTGATAAGTAAAGAAGGAGAAAATATAGAAAGGGTATATGTTTCATGATCTCAAAATTGGAATGTGGCAAAACAAATAAAGTGACCACATAAAATAAATAGAAGATCTCTTCATCCCAATGAAAAATATAAATTATCTTTGAGTAGGAAAAAAAAAGTTATGGATAATGGTAAAAATAATAAATGAGAAGAGATAAATATATATCAAGAATAACTAAAGTATGTGAATAGGTCGAGTAAATAATGTTTATACCTATCGATGTCTTTAGATTAACACAAGTAGACTCAAATATTTGAAACAAATTGACAAGTACACATAGTTTGGGGACATAAAAGGACCTACCTATGGACATGATTTTCTTTAAATTTTAGAAATTTGAACTCCTGTAGATAATCTAAGATTTATACACTCCAAATTTGAAGATGGTCTAAGAACATGAAATATAGCTTTTGGATTCTAGTTTCCAAAACAATTTTTTTTTAAAAATGGTTAAGTAAATCTAAGTCAAACATCTAAAATTTGAAGAGGAACTCATATTTTTTTAAGAAAATAGAGTAGATAGATGGTTGTGCGCCACACCATTTTTTTAGAAACATTTAATATTGTTTGAAACACTTCAGTGAAAATTTAGATAGGATATTCTAGTTTTTGACCTATATTTTTTTTTATTTTTTCAATGAATACTTTTTATTAATGAATTTTGCAAGTAAATAGTTCCTGAAAATTGACAAAAAATAGATAGCCACCCATGTGGTGAACCTAACCACCTCAAAAAAAAAGAAAATCAATTTTTTTAATTTTTTTTAATATATAATTAGGCCTAATTTGTGACCATATAACTTGTTTTTCACTTGGATCAATGAAATACAAATTACATGAACATATATAAACATGTATGTTTATGGCATGTAATGGCCTAAAAAGGTATAGTTAAAAATCAATATAGTTTGAAACTTTAAATAAGTCTAAGTATAAAAATCATATTTTTGGAAAGAGGAGAGCATGCTTGTCATGATGGTATTAAGTTTTTGAGTTTGACCATTGAAATTCATAGTGTATTTGGTGATTAAAGTTAAATTTTTTTATTTTTTATCAAAAATATTAGACTCGACTATAAATTGATAAGTCCAAGCCTTTGGTTCAGTAATCCAAGCCATTCTCGACCCAAAAGGTATGATACTTGAATTTAAATTCAAATAGTGTGATCACATTAATGCATAACATGATTGCATTAATATAAAATCAATAACACAATAACTTTTATTTTGCATATTAAAACATACAAACATGTACATGAAGTTCCTTAATTAATATATAACATGATTGGAGTCCTGTTATTTTGCATATAAAAGTATGTGGATGTGCACTTGAAGCCAGTCTTGGCTAGAAGCTTATATTCATTACTCTAAATGTAATAAATTAGAATAACTTTCTATCTAATAGATTTGGTCTCATAATTTCATTCCTTACAATGTAGATAATAGTTTTTCAAAATATTATTTAGTCAATACTTAAGAATTATTAGGGTCTAAGTACTCAACCTAAGGATTTTAGGGCATAATTTTTGAAATTGATGTCCATTTTTGGTAAACATATAGTCATCTTTAGGTTTTTATGCCCTTCAGATTCATTCTTGGCATTTATAGGATACCTAGGTTTGTCAAAATTGAAGTTTAAAAATCACTTACTTTGAAATTGATGTAAAGTGGTGTGATTGGGGTAGAATAGGTCACATTGACGACCCACACACACAAAATAACTACTTTGTGTTAATTTCATTTGTTCATCACCCCTCCCTCATACCTAATCACTTCTTACTCATCTCTCATTACACCTAATCACTCTCTAATCATTCATCATTATCTCTAACCAATCCCTCATTGACCCTCTTTATCCCTATTCATCTGTGATCACTCATTTATCATCTATAATCACTCTTCTATTGACCCTCATCATCCCTAATCACTCTATACCCATATTTCATCATCCCTAATCACTCTTTCCTCATCCCTCATCATTCCTAATCTCTTCTTAATCCCTATTCACTTCCTTTACATACCTCATTGACCTTTATTATCCCTTGTCATCGCTAATCACTTGGGATTATCATCCTTAATCACTCATTCATTGAATATCACCATCCTTCATCATCCATAATCACTCCTTCCTCATCCCTCATAATCCCTAATCACTTTTTCCTCATCCATCATCATTTCTAATCACTTCCTCATTGACCCTCACCATCCCTCACCATCCCTCATCACTCCATCATTGACCCTCACCATCCCTCATCATCTAACATAAGTATATAATCTAAAGATATCTTTGATTCCAATAATATTTTGTTTAATCCATTACAATAAAAATTTATTCTTTTTTAGGACTTGTGTTGTCAATACCCATTTTTGATAGTCAATTTTATTACTAAATTAATTGGATGATATTTCAAATTTATAATCAAGTAACATAAGTACTAATAAAAAATAGAGTCTAAATTTTAGTTCATAATATTATTTTTATTTTATAGATGACTAGATAAAACTTTATTTGGTTCCAGTTTTGGTAGCTTGTTCAAAGGATAAAAATTAAACACAAATCTCTTGTATAATTTTTTAATTCTATTTTTTTTTTAATCAGATGTAAAGTTATTTGGTGTTTCCCATTCCTATATGATGTGAATATTGGATAGGTTCACACATGAACTCCTTGTGTGTGTAATGTGTTAGTGAACAAATTTTCACTAAGTAGTTTGTGCCTTGTTTTTGAATATTAGTGCCTAAATGTCTAATTATTACCCCTAATATACAAATATGTACCTAGTTTGTGAAACTCCACTTTTGTAGTTAATATTTAGAAAAAATCCCACATTTGCCTTGTGAAAACCATGTGTAATCCTTATTCTAAGCTAAACTTTAACATTTTCATGTTTTAATGAGATTATAAGGTCTGTGATAAAGAATCAAGCCCAAGTGGAAGGTATTGAGGAAGAAACAATAGGGAAGTGTAAGTTTGCATATATGAATTTTTATAAATTTTAATCAACTTTATATGTTACATCAGGTAAATATGTCATGTCCCCTTTTCAATTGACATGTTCTGAGTTCATGGTTAGCCTATTATGCGACCTTCGTAGGCTAATAAGATGGATAGAGGGTCATAATGGAGCTTGGCTCGACTTTGATTCACAAGATTTCTACATTTGATTTTCATTCAGGGTATTTCAGACACATTTGGCCTGAGCTCCTACTTTTTAGGGATATTTGATATGTAGCGGAGCGCCTTTATTGTGGTATGGTTATGTGCGGAATCACTCCCTGATTCACTAGCTTCGATCGGTTCGTGGATCCGACATGTATTGAGGGAGATATTAATATTTGATTGATTTAATCAAATATTAATTATTTAGCCTATTTTTAGTTAGAAACCCTAATTCTAATTTAAGAAACCCTAATTAGGGCAAGCATATCTTTTGAGGGTATAAGGGTTTCTCATGGAGGCCATTGTTCATTATGCTATTGAATATTGATATTGATTTTGAGAATTTCTTCTGTGAAGACTGAGCCTAGGGTTCAAGGATTCTATTTGCATTGGAGAACGTTCCCTCTTCAGTGTGTGCAATTAAGAGGCTGTGGAATACCAGCTGATCTATTGCCAAAGTGAGAGATAGCTTCATCCAGAAGTTATCACAAAATTTCAGGTTTGAGAGATAACTTCACACAGAAGTTATCACAGATATTCTAGGTATTTATTGCTTTATGTTTTGATTCAATAAATTATACAGCTAGAGATCTACTGTGCTAGAGACATATATCTTCAGATCAGGGGTTGAAAACAGGGAAGTTGTGCTTAATTTGCGGCCGTACAGAATCCGTACGGGTTCGTACAGATCAGTGCAGGAACCGACCTCGGCAGACAGAGGGTTTCAGTGACCGACATCGGTCTACTCAAGACCGACGTCGGCAGAAATCCGACCGGCAGAGACCGACGTCGGCGATATATCGACTGACGACGGCGACTGTGTGTTGACACATAAGGGCCGAGACTTTCTAGAACTCAATTTGCACTTCCAGATTTGCAAAGCCAGGGTTTTCAAGACTGTATTTCATATTTATATGCATATTAGAGGACTGCAATTGTAATAATTTAGAAGGACAAGTAATACAATCTGTAATTTGTTATTAAGAGACTATATTATTGTGATCTTTCTAAATTTATTCAACAGCGATTATATCTTGGTTCAGATTTTTTTGTGTTGCTATATTTCCTGTTTAGAAGGGGATATTACAGTGGTATCAGAGCTAAATCCTGCCAGCCTGAGGGTCTATAGATCTTATGCAGCCACAAGAGTTGGGACCACACAGGTATAACACACGCAGCCGAGCCTTGCTTGAAGGTATCCAGTTGTTAGATCAGAGACCGATCATCATGAGTGACAGACGTGAGGTCAGCCCACCCAGGGGCCACAGGTATGATGTTGATCAGGCCACTAGAGAGTTTCAGCGTGCTATGATGATAAGCCAACAGCAGATGTCTCAGACACTACAGGGACTTATGACCATGATAGAGAGAATGAATGCACCTGATGGACAGAACAGGGACCAAAGAGATGATAGGAGTGCTACGGTTAATTAGAGACCACAACAGACTCACTCCAGAATAGCGGATAGACCTACACGCCCTTCATTTATTCAAGAAGAACCAGAGGTACCAGCAGATGAGGAGGCAGGGAATTCTCCATTTGCAGATGTTTACATGGCTGCAAATGATGAGTGGGACTTATTACCTCCTCATATCCAGGAGAGAACAACCTTTGATCGTTTTGTCAATTTGAGGAGAGAGCACTATAGATTGGCTAGACAGGATAAGAGACCTAGAGTCCAATTCAGTGAGCTATAGAAGGCTACTGGTAAGCTTTCTTTGACTACTTTTGACGGCAGCGGTAAGATGACAGCTCAAGCTTGGGTTCATAAGCTTGACACCTTTTTGGCGTTGAGACCAATGTCAGAGATAGATGCCATCAAATACGCCACTTTGCACTTAGATGGAGTAGCACATGATTGGTGGTACCATGGTATGGTAACACTTCAGCATAATCAAGTGACAGAGTACCAGGACTTTGTGGATAGATTGGTTGAGCAGTTTGACAGGAGAGATCTCGAGGTTTACTTCTGAGATCTGGCACAGTTGAGACAAACAGGTAGCTTGGAGTCCTTCATTGGTGAGTTTCAGAGATTAGCAGTCATGGTACCCAATATTTCAGAGCGTAGATTGGTAGTTCTCTTCATAGAGGGATTGACAGAGCCATTGAGGGGTTGGATCAAAGCCTTTGATCCTCCTTCATTACAGGTAGCTATGAGGAAGGCACGTGATATGGAGATGGCAGCCCCATCCAATAAATTTAACACCAAAGGTACTTCTTCTTCTAGAGACCATAAGCACTCCCACGGGGATACGGAGAGACCGGATTTTAACATAGATAAATCCGGAGTTAAAAATGATTCAAAGGCCAATCCAGCAGCACCACCTTTGGATCGTGAGGCGCTTAATGATCTACGCAAGAAGAATCTTTGCTTCTACTGCAAAGGACCATATGATATCCATCACGATTGTCCTTTGAGGCCTAAGGGCAAGGCAAATCGTATGATGTGGATATATTATGAGGAGTCAGATTCTGAGGATTCCGAACAGCATAACAGTGCTGAGGGGGCAGAGGCAGAGGCTTCAGGGCCTAATGTAGAGGCAGAGTTAGAGCTTCACCTACAGGAGGCCCGCATATCCAGCATACAGTCAGAGGAGTCATTCAGACTCCGTGGAGTTTTGGCAGGGCAGAAGGTTATCACCCTTCTTGATACAAGAGCCACTCACAATTTCATAGATGCTAGATTTGTGGAGAAGCGTGGACTCACTACAGAAGGTTTTGAGGGCATCAGAGTTAAGGTAGCCGATGGTCACACTCTTAAGTGTGAGCGTATGATTAGAGACCTCCCATTGCGCTTGAACAACTATGAGTTCAACGCTGATTATTATGTGGTAAACATGGGGGATATAGACTTAGTCTTGGGTATGAAGTGGCTTCATTCATTTGAGGAAGTTACTCTTCGTCTCAAGGACATGGAGGTTCTCTTTAATGTTGATGGGACGACACATATTCTTAAGGCAATACGGGGCAGCAGCTTCAGATATATGTTTTTTCATCGGATGGAGGTACCTATACCACATAACATGATAGAGGGTGATGACAAGAGCACATTGGCACCAGTACAGGAGAGGTACGAGGACGAGCTTGGTCTTGAGGTGAGTTCAGTTCAGGAGTTGTCACATGTGGTGAGGACTCAACTTTCTGTTACAGTCGGGTCACAGGTTGATGATGATATGACTATGTCTAGCCTTCACAATCCAGTTTTAGATATTATTCAGGTACGGAGTTTGCTTGCTGATTGTCATTTATGGATTGGATGTTGGAGTGCTTATCTTAGTACAAGAGATGATGTGACGCCATTACATGAGAGTTGGGATGGACATGGCATGGGGTTCGTGTTAATTGACAGTGGTGGAGATCCTAACTACATTTGGGATCCCGGTGGGTTGATTGATTTTTCATTCAGTGATTGCTTGAGGGCAAGCAATTTCAGGAGGGGCAGATTGTCATGTCCCCTTTTCAATTGACATGTTCTGAGTTCATGGTTAGCCTATTATGCGACCTTCGTAGGCTAATAAGATGGATAGAGGGTCATAATGGAGCTTGGCTCGACTTTGATTCACAAGATTTCTACATTTGATTTTCATTCAGGGTATTTTAGACACATTTGGCCTGAGCTCCTACTTTTTAGGGATATTTGATATGCAGCGGAGCGCCTTTATTGTGGTATGGTTATGTGCGGAATCACTCCCTGATTCACTAGCTTCGATCGGTTCGTGGATCTGACATGTATTGAGGGAGATATTAATATTTGATTGATTTAATCAAATATTAATTATTTAGCCTATTTTTAATTAGAAACCCTAATTCTAATTTAAGAAACCCTAATTAGGGCAAGCATATCTTTTGAGGGTATAAGGGTTTCTCATGGAGGCCATTGTTCATTATGCTATTGAATATTGATATTGATTTTGAGAATTTCTTTTGTGAAGACTGAGCCTAGGGTTCAAGGATTCTATTTGCATTGGAGAACGTTCCCTCTTCAGTGTGTGCAATTAAGAGGCTGTGGAATACCAGCTGATCTATTGCCAAAGTGAGAGATAGCTTCATCCAGAAGTTATCACAGAATTTCAGGTTTGAGAGATAACTTCACACAGAAGTTATCACAGATATTCCAGGTATTTATTGCTTTATGTTTTGATTCAATAAATTATACAGCTAGAGATCTACTGTGCTAGAGACATATATCTTCAGATCAGGGGTTGAAAACAGGGAAGTTGTGCTTAATTTGCGGCCGTACAGAATCCGTACGGGTTCGTACAGATCAGTGCAGGAATCGACCTCGGCAGACAGAGGGTTTCAGTGACCGACATCGGTCTACTCAAGACCGACGTCGGCAGAAATCTGACCGGCAGAGACCGACGTCGGCGATATATCGACCGACGACGGCGACTGTGTGTTGACACATAAGGGCCGAGACTTTCCAGAACTCAATTTGCACTTCTAGATTTGCAAAGCCAGGGTTTTCAAGACTGTATTTCATATTTATATGCATATTAGAGGACTGCAATTGTAATAATTTAGAAGGACAAGTAATACAATCTGTAATTTGTTATTAAGAGACTATATTATTGTGATCTTTCTGAATTTATTCAACAGCGATTATATCTTGGTTCAGATTTTTTTGTGTTGCTATATTTCCTGTTTAGAAGGGGATATTACAAAATACATACAAACCATGTGGAGGACACATGCCCATGTGGCACCAAGGAGGAGAACCCTATGACGAGTTTTCCCATTTTTACAGTAAAGTTATCTAGCATCCTCTTTCTATTAAAATAACTCCTCTATCCCTTGTCAAAAGTAGGCAATCATTATCTCTTATCTCAAAAAATTTAGATGGATCTCTATGCTGGAAGGAACCCATATTTATATATGACTATTACATTGAATGGACTTATTTATGTACTTCATAACTAGTTTGGACTTTTATGGGATTCTATCATATAATGCATTGTGTCTTTGTTAGAGAGGCATGAAAAACTTGTATGGGATGCCTGTGTGCATCATATTGAAAGAATCCAATCATTGTTCATTGCATTTCTAGAGTGTAAGCTAAAGCATAAATCCATTTTTTTGTGTCATCAAAAGAGACGACTAAGTTTTCAAGTAGGAAAGTAAAGTGTAAAAAAAGTTTCTAATTTATAAGGTTGTAAGTTATGTCTTGAGATCCCATCCTCGTAGCATATCATGGAAGAAGTTTGTAATGGATATGCAACTTTGCATGTTCACCATTGTGAAAATTGTATGACACTCTTTGAGCCTAATGGTAAATCAACCTACCAAAATCATTTCTTGAAAACACAAGTTCCAAATTAGCCATTGATTTCCCAAAATTGTAGAAGAGGAAAGCATTAACATTTCCATGTGGAGGGGAAGATAAAGAAAAGGATTCAAATGGGTCATATTAAAAATCAAAGTTTTAAAATAATAAGACATCCATGTGGATGCACAATAAAAAAAGTGAAGGTCTTAAAACTCATAGTTAGGAATCGACATGGAGGTATGTGCCCACATGGAAATAAAAGAAGATACTCAATGTATGTTTTAAAAACCCATGTTAGTGTGGACAAGAGGGAGACACTTAGCCCCATGCCATAAAAACTATGCCTACATGGAAAAGTTAAGAAAAAAAACAAAGTTTTAAAATTTGGCAAGGCTTTGGAAACATGTGGGATATCAATGGAGTTTTGAATAACAAAAAAAAAAATTGGACATTTTCAAATTGCCTTTCCCAATCCCATGACATTTTTGATGGGAAATGCAAGTCAAAAATGTACTTATAGATTTCAAATTATTTGTAAATCTCTGAAGTATGCTAAAAGAGAATATGGGGGTTCATATAGGAGTGGTTGGTAGAAATTTATGGTGAAAAAACACATGCCAAAAGCAAGTCAAAAAAATACAAGTTGCAAATTATTGGTTGACTTCCCAAGCCTACAAAAAGGAAGTTTTTGACTGCATGGGGAAGAAAAAGATGGGGGGAAAATAAGGTGAAGGAGCAAAAATACAATTTGCTTACTTGAAAAATTTATATAGATTTGTGGATAACGTAGAGAGGAAAGTGTTGACTATGTAGAAGTTAAGGGAAAAATTCAAATGCCCAACTGGCTGAATAATCATGCATGCAATAAATTTGGTCAAGTGGTAACATTTTGGAGGGAAACATAGGCCATGTGATATTTTTTATTAAATAATGATGTGAAGGGAAATTAATTTGTAGAATGGGTTTATGTGCTTTTGATGCCTAGATGACAGGGTTTCTTGGTATAAGTGGTATTTTATAGATGAAAAAGATAAGTTTAGCTGTACTTATGAAGTTTTATGGTGATGATCTCAAGTGAGAAACAATCTATGTACACATAATATTTTTAAATTTTATCAAAAATTGATGCTTTACATCTTACAAGAACCCATCGAGACTCAATCTCTCTAAGTTCATGTCTTAAAAGGTGCACTAGGAAAGGAGTGGGCAGACCATCAGTGCTTCATAGGATTTTTTTCCCTTATTACCACATTATTAGTGATCCAACCAGCTCCTAAAACCATTCCCTAAGCTATTAATCCTCCTTTACACATTCGTCTAGTATTTATTCCTCTTTCCATCCCTCTTTTCCTCAACTAAAGTCCCTTTTGTCAGTTGGTTATATAGGATCGACTCGATCGACCCTGTACAGTTTTAAGATATTTTCACTTAGGAATTAGGTTAGCCTTTAGCTGACCTAGCTTGGGACTTAATGAATAATTATCTAAAATTTTACTAGGTCGATCATATCCACCGATATTTTAGAAAGGGTTTAGGGTCAACTCCACCTATAAATTCAAGATCATTTTGTCATTATTTCAATATACAATCAAGATTTATTATTCATTCATGCTTCATTACAATTTGATCTTTCATCATTGTACTTGAAGAGGCTTACCTTATGGTTTCTACTTGGATAATCTAGTCTTATGCATAAGTCTTTGATTCTTTGGTCTTTCTTAGTGATACTTACAAACCACAACAAACTCTTATGAAGCCCCATTGGCCAAGGGAGAATGAGTCTTGATGGGTTCATATTCAGGTAAGTATTCTATAACTTTACTCCTTTCTTTAGTAGCTATAAGTATAATAATAATGGTTTCAAATAATATTGCTCTTTATATTCCATGTGTTAGGTTCTTACTCATACTTAGCTTAATTGAGATTATCTTATATATATTTTGATTGTTTACTAACCCCTTACTTTGTGCCACAAGCTTTGGTGAGCACTAGATTAGATTTATTTTTCTTGTTATTAGATTAGGTGAAATATCAAAACCTAAGACCCCCTTAGGGTTATTGTGTGATTATGTTATACTGGAGGATTTGGAACCCTACATAACATGGTGTATTGTGATAAGAGATCCCCTAATTGGGTCTAACTGATACCCATATTGGTCATGTTCCTACTTAACAAATGTATTCCCAATCATAAGTGTATGTATGCTCTATCTTCTTTTAGGTAGGATTATTTTATATACATGTTACATTTATCATTACATACATTAGATGGCTTAGAGAAGATAGATCATACCTACATTTATGATTGGGAATACATTCATTAAGTAGGAGTATGACCAATATGGGGATTTGCTAGACTCGATTAGGGGATCTCTTATCAAAATACACCATGATAAGGAGGGTTCCAAAGCCTCGAGTCTAACACAATCATATAATAACCTCAAGGGCATCTTAGGTTTTGATATTTCACCTAATTTGATAACAAGAAAAGTAAATATAATCTAGTGCTCACCAAAGTTTGTGGCATAAAGTAAAGTGTTAGTAAATAATCAAAACATGTATAAGAGAATATCAAATAAGCTAAGTATAAGTAAAACCCTAATACATGGAATATGAAGAGTAATATTAGTTAAAGACAATATTTATACTACTTCTATCTATCAAAGAGAGGAGCAAAGTTAGAGAATACTTACTTGAATGTGAACCCATCAAGACTCATTCTCTCCCTTAGACAATGGGTATTCACAAGAGGTTGTTGTGGTTTGTAAGGATCACTAAGAATGTCCAAAACATCTAAGACATATCCATAATAATAGATTCTCCAAGTAGAAACCCTAAACTAAAGACTCCTCAAGTAAAATGGTGGAAGAGAAGATTGTAAAGAATTACAAATGAATAATAACTCTTGATTTCATATTGAAATTATGATGAAATGATCTTGTATTTATACTTAGATGTTTCCTTAAACCCTTCCAAATTTGTTGGCTGATAGGGTCGACATAGTCGACTTGGTATAATTTTGGACAATAATTTACTAGGTCATGAGTGTCAGGGATTAGGAGCACAACATATTACCTTATATAAGCAACTAAACACAGAATTTAACCAGAAGTAACAAGTAACAAGAAATCAAAAACAATACAAAATTTTAGAGACAATACAATCTTGTATTAAACTCATCCAAAAAGAAAATACAATAAAGAAGATGCCACACTCTTCTCACACCTTTGAGGCTTCCCACACCTCTAAGACTCACAATAATTCTCAATCAAGAGTTCTCTCTCTCAATTACGGTCACAACAATCAACTCAAACACAGAGTTATTGTTCACCTCCACCAGGTAGTAATAACACTGCCAATACACAAGTACTCAAAGTACTTCAAGTAGATCTCCCATGAACTTGCAACTCAAATGATCTTACTTACCATGTAGATCTACCATGAACTTGCAACAACCTGCAACTCAAATGATCTTACAATTGGAAGGATTTCTTCCTTGCCTTAATTACAATACTGCCAATGAGTCTATAAATAGATCCCATACTAAACAATAATTTAGAATTCCTAATTGACAATAATTAGACACGCAGCTCAAGACTTGAAATAGTCTTTACATGCAAACAATCAGTTTGTTAAACAAACTATTTATGAAACTAATAGTTTTGGAACTACACAAGCGACTGACATCAGTTGCTGTCTGATTGGAGGTGACCAATGTCGGCTGACTCCTATTGATGTTGATTGCCCTTTACACTGAAGATGACCAATGTCAGTTGCACTACCAAACTGGTATCCCTAAAACTTAGCAACCTCCTCCATGTCTACATTAGTGAAGCTTTTAGCTCCATAACCTAACAATCTCCCACTTGGAGATAAATAGTTGCACATGTACCTGTACCTATACATCATCTAGTTTGTTTCTTGGCTTGTATCCCTCTTCAAGATCAATCTTGAAGACCAACCACCACACAACCTGTGGTGCATCTCATGTCATCCAAGTCCCTTGCCATATCTGATTCTACATACCCATGTAGAGAAGTGCTTGACCCTGCATAACATGTTAACCTACTGTTGGTCCCTCTCAGATACCTGAGAATCCACTGAACTACCCTCCAGTGCTTCTATCTCAGATTGACCATGAACTTGCTGACAACACCCATTGCTTGGGCAAACTCAAGTCTAGTACACATGTACTTAACCTCATCATGTGAATCAAGACACTATTCATAGAACTATCCAACCATCAGTGTGCTAACCGGTTTCACACAATCATCTAGTGACAAAATCAACCTGTGAGATTCCTCATGACACGCCTCTGAACTAACTTTACCTTTAGTTCATTAACTCCCTGCATGTGTGACCCTGAAACAAGCACATAATATACAGTAACAAGATAATGTAGCTAATATTATCCAACTTGGTAAAGAAAACACAATGGTTAAACCTCCATTATCCTGCAGCTTCTCAAGACCATATACCCTGGCCTTCCATCTCACGTGTCCATTCCCTCTCTTCTTTATCCTGAAAATCTATTCATATTTTAGTGCTTTTATCACGACTAGCAACTCTACCAAAAACTCCCATTTGGTTCTCCTCCAAGGAATCAAATTCCTGAGTCATGCCATGCTCCCACTGTTTCCTAGATTCTACCTACTCTGCTTCTTTAATAACTTCTTGGTTCTTGACCATCAGTGAGCAACAAGTAGTGTAAAGAAGGGAAATGATGAATTTGAGGCTTACTTACCCTTTCAGTCCTCCATATGGGTGCTTGAGACTCCTTGACAGCTTGTTGTTTGCCCAAAATCTGTCTCATTGACCGATGTTGGTCATCTCTCAGTCTACATCTAACCAACGTCAGTTCCATGTGACTACCTCATCACTGACATCAATTCCCTAATCAATGCCAATGTTTACTTGTCTAGAGTCACCGACATCAGTCTACACATAGCTGATGTCAGTCCCTGTCTGGATGTCGACGTTAGTTTTCTAACCGACGTCGGTCTTTGTGTTTTATTTTTGAGCAATGACTTTTACTTGCGAGCTCCTTTTGGATCAAAACCTTGTCCAAATCAACCTTGCTCTACTCAGAATTCTTCAACCCCTTAAGCTAATCTCTATCCATCATCTTCTCTTTGAAAACCAAGGCTTTCTTGTTCTTGTCACAACCATCAAATTTCTTCCTTATGAAATATTGTGATCCTCTAACAGAAGCTACCACCTTCTTTGTTGACCCAGTGTCAAAAAATGTCACTTTTTTCTGTTGCTTAAAAAAAATCTCAATCCATGCTTTTCAAATCTGAAAGCATACCTTTTGACTTAAGAACATCCATTCCCTTCTTTTTCATGTGACCAAGCCTACAAAGCCACATCTTCGAATCTACAGCTGAATTAGATAAACCAGAAGGAGAATCAGTAATATAAGTAGATAGATAAAGAGTACCTACTTTCTTACCTCTTGATAAAACAAGTGCACCCTTGAAAAATTTCCAAGAATCTACTGTGAGAGTTACTGTGAAACCCTCATCACCCAACTTTTCAACAGAAATCAAATTTCGCTTTAGGACTGGGACATGCATGACCTCCTTCAAAACCCATGTGTTGCCCATCTACAATTTCAGCGTCACTTTCCCTTTTCCAACCATTTGACAAGGCTTACCATCCCCTAAATAAATTTCTCCAAAGTCTCCCTAGACATATTCATGAAAAAATTCCCTATTTGGGGATGCATGGAAAGAGGCACCAGAATCTAAAACCCAAGATTCTAATTTATCTAAGGAACATACCAGAGCATCATGTGCAACAAAATCTACAACATCTGCTTCTTCATGTCCTTCATGCTAATCTTCAACTGACCTGCAATCTTTCTTTACATGCCCTTGCTTTCCACATTTATAGCAGGTTATTCTGCCATACCTAGATTTGGATCTCCTGCCTATCTTTGACCTTGATCTCCCTTGCTTGATCTTCTCTCTTTGACTTCCCTTGCTTTCAACACTCAAAGCATTCCCTGATGATTCACCTATGCTTTTCCTATGAATTTATTCATTCAAGATTACACTCACAACATCATCAACTTTTAAGATCTTTGAATTAGACTCAGTATTACTAACTACCATTACCAAACTCTCCCAACTTTCAGGTAATGAGCATAAGATTAAGAGAGCCTTAATTTCATCATCAAAAATAATATTGACTAAATTTAACTGGTTTACCAAACCATGGAAATCACTAAGATGACTATGTACAGATCCACCTTCCAACATTTGCAAATTAAATAATTGCTTCATAAGAAATACCTTATTCGAAGCTGAGGGTTTTTCATATAAATTTGTCAAAGATTCCATCAACTCTATCATTGTCTTAGCCTGTGATAAGTTGGAAATCACAGACGATGCAAGGCTCAACCTTATAGATCCTAGAGCCTTCTGATCAAGAACCTTCCATTCTTCATCCTTCATATCCATGGGCTTACATGCAACCCCACCCAAAGGTAGGTACAAATCTTTTTGATACAGATAATCTTCTATCTACATCCTCCATAATTGATAATTCTTGCCGTTAAACTTCTCCATTCTAAGCTTACTTTCTTCTGCTATTGCTATACTCCCACTCAAACAGAAACCCCTGTGAGTGACATGTAATCAAAAAACACTTAACACACTCTAAAACCAAGGTGTTAGTAAACTTGCTCCAAACCAGGCTCTCTGAACCTGCAACCCTAGCTCTAATACCACTCGTCAGTGGTATCAAGCTCTTGAACCTACAACCAAGGTTTGATACCAATTTTTAGGTATTAGGAGCACAATAGATTACCTTATATAAGCAACTAAACACAGAATTTAACTAGAAGTAACAAGTAACAAGAAATCAAAAATAACACAGAATTTGAGAGACAATACAATCTTGTATTAAACTCATCCAGAAAGAAAATACAATAAAGAAGATGCCACACTCTTCTCACACCTCTTAGGCTTCCCATGCCTCTAGGACTCATAGTAATTCTCAATCAAGAGTTCTCTCTCTCAATTATGGTCACAACAATCAACTTAAACACAGAGTTGTTGTTCACCTCCACTAGCTAGTAATAATGCTACCAGTACACAAGTACTCAAAGTACTTCAAGTAGATCTCCCATGAACTTGCAACAACCTGCAACTCAAATGATCTTACTTACCATGTGGATCTACCATGAACTTACAACAACCTGCAACTCAAATGATCTTACAATTGGAAGGATTTCTTCCTTGACTTAATTATAATACATGCCAATGAGTTTATAAATAGATCCCATACTAAACAATAACTTAGACTTCCTAATTTACAATAATTAGGCACGCAGCTTAAGACTCAAAATAGTCTTTACATGTAAACAATCGGTTTGTTAAATAAACTATTTGTGAAACTAATAGTTTTAGAATCACACAGGCGATTGATGTCAGTCATTGTCTGACTAGAGGTGACTAACATCGGCCGACTCCTTCCGATGTCGATTGCCCTTTGCACTAAAAATGAGCGATGTCAGTTGCACTACCGATGCTGTTATCCCTAAAACTCAGCAACCTCCTCCATGTCTGCATCAGTGAAGCTTTTAGCTCCACAACCTAACAATGAGCTAGGTTGGCCAAAGGTTAACTAGTTATTAAGTGAAAATATCTCAAAAATGTATAGGGTTGACCCTATATACTTGACTAAAAAAAGGACTTACGATGAGGAAAAAGATGGATGGAAAGTGGGAAAAGACTGGAAGAGTGTGAAAAAGAGGAGTAACAGCTTAGGGAATGGTTTTAGGAGCTAGTTGGATTGGTTATAATATGGTAATAAGGGAAAATAATATTATGGAGAACCAATGGTCTACCCACCCTTTTCCTAGTGTACCCTTTATGGCATGCACTCAAAGAGATTTAGTTTTGATGGTTTCTTGTAAGATGTAAAGTGTCATTATTTGATAAAAGTTGAAAATATTATGTGTATACATATGCCCCACTCAAAGATCATCACATGTAACTAATTTGAAACAAGGAATGGTGCTTTAAAAAGGAACATAAGAACACATAACATTGATGCTAAAAAAAGGTTGCAATATTATAAAGCATAAAATAACTAAAAGTAAATGACTAAAATGGAAATAACTCAAAATTAAATGACTAAAAAGTAAATATGATGTGTACCTTGACTTACCTTTGTTGTTGGATGATTGTCTATTATGTTGTTAGTTTTGATTATGTAGGGCACATAGAGTGCTTTCAATAAACCCAAGAATACAAATCTAAAGACGAAAAACAAATAAACCTAGGAAATCCAAGATAATTGGTGTTATGAGGATGAGACATAATTGGGAATTTGTCAAGTTGGGGTGAAAAGTGCTATGTTAGACCAAATGACCAAGTTAAAAAAAATAAGAGTAAGTCGAGTAATTGAAAAGCCAAGGCTACTAAAGATTGAAAAACTCAAACAAGTAAAACTCAAGTAAGAAAGGAAAACTCACCAATTCAAACCAAGGATACATGTCAAAAAGATGGTAATAAAACATCAATAGTAAAAAAATAAACAAAAAATGGTAAAACAACATTGATGAGTGAGCAGTAACAATCCTTATCTCACTAAACAATGGAAAAAGGTGCATAAAAAGTGAAAACAACATTGTCGATTGAGAAGTAACAAGAAACCTCATGCAACAATGAAAAAAGGGTACAAACTCATATGTCTATAACAAGAAGATAGTTCAACAAATGACAAATGGCAAAAGAAAATAAAATAAGTCTAGGAATGTAATCTTATGATTTAAAGAAATTAATCCATAGCTACTCAAAACATGTTGTTTTTCTCTAAGGATAGACCAAAAACAAAGTAGTGTTATCATGTTTTTTAAAGGTGAAGAAGAAAGGAATATAGAAGAAGAGGGGGAAATATATTTGAAATCATAATTTGCCTATCAATGGGGGAAATGAAATGGGTGGAGGGGAGAATGAAGAAAAAACCAAGGTAAAGTAACTCTTTATCAAAGTTAAGACACTTAAATAGGTTTGTCAAAACAAGAGGAATTTTGACCTTAAGGACTCTAAAGAACTTATTTTAGCCACACAAGTCTTAGGTCAACAAAAGTAGTATATAGGTCATCTCATGAAGGCTATATGCCTGAAAATTAAAATAGACCTACCTTCCCATAATGTGTTCCCCATTCCTCATGACCTTTTATAGAGTTATCAATCTACTACAAATATTGGGTGCTTGCATGAGAAAGTAGATAGCACCATAGAGTTTGTTGAATTCTCTTATTCCAATCTACTATCCTACTGCACCCCAATAGACCTTAGCTCTATGTGAGGTCAACTATGGAGTTTGATATTTGATTAAAGGTAGTATATGTTCTTGTAATCATGTCTTTTGGTGTGATTTTAACTTTTGAGATGTGTATCTTTCCTTTTGTATATCATTTTCTTTTGATTCAAATGATTTGGCTTTTAAATTTATTGATGGAGTTTTCTACTCATACAAATTTAGAAAACCAAACATGGGTGGTAAAGATTAATTTCATTTGAATACTTGGGACTTGGTTTCTAAGAGAGAGAACTTCAAAGAGCATGGAGTATAAGAGTCTCATAAATCTAGGTGAATTGAAAGTGTTATCTTGACTTTGACCTTGTTTTATCAAATGAGAAGTGAAATGAAAGGAACTCAATATGAATGGTAGATGGAACAATTTTAATTGCTTCAAATTATAAAAAAATATGACAAAGGGTGACAAAAAGGGATATAATTACAATAAAATGTGATTCCTTATCATAAGAATAAGGGAAATGGATGCAAACATGCTAAAATAGATTGTTGTGCAAATTCTATCTATCAAAAGAAGTAAAAGCTAAGTTGAGAACAAGGATCAAGAATATTTTCTTATAAAATAAATAATATGATGGTAATTTTATGATGAAGGTCAGGTCCTATCCATGGTATTATACTGAAACTCATAAAAGATAAACCCATGAGGGTGCCACAAAGCATTGGAAAACTAAATGAGATAAGAAAAAGATGGTATTCTATGAGGAAGACCGGGTCCAATCTATGGTTTTATAATTCAACTCACAAAATAAAAATCCAAGGGATGCCAAAAAGTATGTAAAAAGAATAAAGATAAAGAATAATATAGTACATCATGAGGAAGACCAGGTCTTATCTACAATTCTACAATGCAACTCATGAGAAAAAAGGGAAACCAAAAGACAAAATAGGTAGGACTAAAGGTTTATAATAAGAGAGTATTGATGTAGAGGGAAATACCCATGTAAGTAACCTACAAAAATTATTAGATAGATTTAGATACAAATCATGAAAAAGAAGGGAAGGATTAGTAAAAATACTTGAGGAATTATGCATTGGTGGGCTCTTTGAAAACATGGCCTTCATTGGTTTGAAGACAGTAGGTACTTGGACAAAAAATATCTTTGACTATATAGAGACCCCACCATTTTTGGGCATATTTAGCTTCTTTATCATGGGTGTAGTATAATTTCAGTACAAGATCACCCAAATTAAATGTGAAAACTTTAACACATTTGCTATGTTGTTTGGAAATACAAGCCATGTATTAGTGGTTACATTGTAAAGTAGAAAGATGGTGTTGATCAAGGATATCAAGAACACGAAGGTAAGATTCACAAAATTCTTCATTAGGTATGATACCTTGAATAAATATAAAATGAGAGGAAATCTCAACTTCTAATGGAAGAATTGACTCAGAACCATAGACTAAAGAGAATGGTGTTGTCCTAGTGGCAATATGTATGCTAATATGATAATCCTAAAGAGCATGATAAAGGTGAAGATGGAAATATATGTGGGTTTCAAGAGTTTTATTTTAGAGAATTTTATTGAGAATTTTATTAGTGGCTTAAGCTTTACCAATATAGTGTGGATGGTAAGGCATGAAAATTTTGTGATTGATCTTGAATTTAGCACAAAGTTGTTTAACATGTTTATTTTTGAAGTTACCACCATTATTAGAAATGATGGTGTGTGGAACACAAAAGTGGAAAATGATTTGACTAAGAATAAATTTAGTAATGGTAAGACTAGTGATATTAATAAGAGGCATGACTTCAACTCATTTGGTAAAATATTCAGTAGCAGTGATGATAAAGACATGCCCATCCTAGGAGCAAGGTAATTTGCCAATGAGATTGAATCCCCATGTGGAAACTGGACAAGGAGATTAGATATTTTGAAGTTTGGTTGGAGGTGAATGAATTATATCATCATGAGTTTGACAAGGAGTACACTTTTTAGTGAATTTTATTGCATCCTTTTTAAGGGTATGCCAAAAGTAACCCATACACAGGTATTTGAGGGTTATAGCATGTCCGATATAGTGGCCAACACAAATGCCCCCATGTGTTTGTTCATATAGAGGAAGGACCTCATCTTGAATAACATAATAGAGAAAGGTACCTTTAGGATTATGAAAATAAAGGATGTGTCAAAATACACACTTGAAAGCTTGTTTATTAATGTGTGTCTTTTCATGAGAATCTAAGTTAGGAGGATAAGTTTGATGTTCCAAGAATTGAATAATGTCTTTATACCATGGGTTTTGTCAAATGGTAATAACCTAAATGTGGTAGATAAGTGAACCTATTGATTGAGTTGAATATGGAGATTTTCTTATTTGTATAAGAAAAGTATGATTGGAAATAACTTGGTGTGGATGAAAGAGAGAAGCTGAAGAAGCCATGGAATCAGTAATGGAATTTTGATCACTAAGAATAGGTTCAATAATGAAAAATATGAAATCCTTAGTGAGAGTGGTTGCAATTTGATGATAAGTAATGATATTTTCACTTTTACATTGATAATCACCATTGAATTAGTGGTAAATAAGCTAAGAATAACCTAAAGCATCCAAATATTGAATGTCTAAATCAAGAGTAACTTTCATGCCTAATATTAGAGCTTCATATTCGGCCATATTTTTGGTGACATCAAATGTGAAACAAAAAGATAAAAGAATGAATTTGTCAAGAGGACTTGTGAGAATACAACCTACCTTAGTTCCTTAAAGGCATTTAACATCATCAAATTGAAGGGTCCAAGTATCCTTGTGCAAGTTGACATTAATTTCAAGAAGCACCTAGATGACTACTTTAGGTTTAGTAGTATTAGAGGAAATAATGGATTCAACAAGATTATTTGCTTCAAGATCAGTGGTAAAGTTATGAAAATAATATTTTATTCAAATATCTTGATTAAAACCTTCAATATAGAGGATATTATCATTTGTAAGACTATCTTGAAGGGGATAAGTAGTTGGTATACGAGCTGCAACAAGTTGATCAATGATGATTTTCCCTTTGAAAACTTTTTGGGTGACAATGCAAAGATCAAATTCCATAATAAGGACCATCCATTTGCCAATTATATCTCTAGGGAGAAAGGATTTATAGAAGAAATGATGAAGGTGGTCAGAATGAATGATGACATAATTAATTTGGTAAAGCATGTAATGGTGAATATTTTCAGCTATTAAATATATGGTGAGGAAATCATGTTTGATTTTGGTATTATTTATTTCATAATAGATGAGGCCTTGACTAATGTATTATATAGCATTCTCTCTTCCAAAATCATCTTGTTGGCTAAGCATTGCCCCAACTGACATAGGTGTGGAAGAAGTATATAGAATTAAGGGTCGATCATTAGAAGGAGGACAAAGTGTAGGTGGGTGAAGTAATGACTCTTTCATGTTATCAAAGGATTTTTGACATGGGTACATCCATTCTAAAGTAGTACATTTATTGAGAAGAGAATTGATAGAGTGAATGCAATAAGCCATTTCAAGTATGAATCATCTAATTTCCCTAAATTTGTCTAAGTAAATACGAATGTTGAGAATGGATCAAGGAATGGGAATATTGAAGATAAAACTAATCTTAGTGGGGTCAACATTAATGCCATAGATAAAGACTAGGAATCCTAGAAACTTTCCATAAGTGACACTAAAAACACATTTCTAAGGATTGAGTCAAACCCAATATTTAATAAGATGATATAAGATCTAATAGATGGGTTGTATGAATTTTGGATTTAGAAATGTCAGTAATTTTGTGGATAAGATCATTAAATATGTGAGTCATGGCTCATTTGTAAGTGGTTCTAGCATTTTTGAGGCTGAAAGGCATTTTGACATAGCAATAGGTTCCCCATTCCATGGTGAAAGTGGTCTTATGTTGGTCCTCAAGGGCAATGTGAATCTAATTGTATCCTAAGAATCCATCCATAAGAGATAACATTTTGTAACCAGCTCTAGAATTGATGATAGCATCTGTTAAAGGTAAAGAGAAGTTGTCTTGGGATAGGTGAGGTTAAGATTACAAAAATCAATACAAATGCTAAGGACCATAGTGACCTTTTTTTGAAAGGGAACAATGGTATAAACCCATTCAAAATTTAACATCGATTAATTTGATGATTTCCTTATGACATAAGGTGGAAACGTTGAGTGTAAATTTACTTTGATTTTGACACACAGGCTTAGTATCAAGATAAGTAATGATATTATGCACCACAATGCTACGATTAATACTAGGCATGTCCTCATAAGACCAAGTAAAAACCTCATGATATTTATCAAAAAATAAGTTGAAATTATATTTTTTGGTAGGTGAGAGTTCATGAGATATAGTAATTAGTCGAGGACAAGATGGAGTACCATATTCAATGTGAGTGGTTTCTTTGATAAGAATGGCATTTCCATATTGAAAGTGATTTGGTGCATTATGTAAAGATGAAATTGAATTTTCTTTGGGATCAATTCTAGCAACAAAGTTGTTGAAATATGGGATTTTAATTTTAAAATTCCCAAGTTTATGATGTTGCCAAGGAAGTTGAGGTTCTCAAGCATGAATCAGTTTAATAATAGCTTCATCACTAGGCAAGGTAGGAAGAGGACCATAATAACCAACATCTACTTCGAGACCTAGAATTTGATTAACATGGTGATCATATTTAGAATGTATTTGATGGACATCAGTTACCTTGGCATTTAGTGTAATCTCAGGAGTAGTATAAGTATACAGATCAGAAGGAATTGGAATGTTAGTGGGTTTAGTGATAGGGGAAGAATCACATGAAATGATTGGATTGATAGGTGGTAAAGGAGATGTTGGAATTTATATATATTTAGAAGGCATAATTTTCTCTACCACCAAAGGGCTATCAATAAGAGGAGAATTGGTAGGAGGCACATTACCTTATAGATCTAAGTCAAGATCCATAGAAATGGTATGCACATCTTGGTTAAAATCATGAATTTGAGATAAGATTTTTTGATAATGCTAGACATCCAAGTCTCAGATTGATCTTAGGCCATTATATAATTATTATCATATTTTGGAGACATTGTACATGCTTGAGAGTTAGGGGCTATTTCATAAGGTGAAATCTCAACATTACTAAATGTATGAGGAGACATGATGAGAGGATACTGAAATAATTTAGCCACTCTAAAATCATTGCAAGTGAAAGCATATTCTAGTAAAAAATGCTCTTGATAATTTCATGGAGGGGGAAAGTTACTAATTTCATCAATATGAAGAATAATATGGTCCCTGGGTAATAGAGAAGGAGGAAGCCACTATGAAATGTAGGGAGGTAACTTGGTAGTATTACAAGTATGTTGTCAATCATTATGTTCATCATCATCAAAATATGTAGGAGTAAAATTAAATCAAGAGTCATGTTGAAGAACTTAGGTAAAGGAGCACTATTGATCTTAGGAATGGTAGGAATATTATATTAAGATTTGAGATTAGGAAGTTGAATGATCCATGGGTTAGGATCAGCTTCATGCTTGTATCATTTTCCATTATGTAAGAATTTAATTTATTGGATATTAGAAGAAGCAATGACCCTCATTATATGACTCCATGGGTGACCAAGAGTATGTTATAAGATAAGGGTAAATCAAAGACCATAATATTAGTTTAAATAGTTTTAGGTCCAATGGTTAATGGGATCCAAATACAACCTAGTGGTTTTTTATTAGTCTTATCCAAACCATGACAAGTAAGATGAGTTTTCTTAAGACTATCTTTGTTATAACCAAGTTTTTGGATAATCTAGAAAGATGTCACATTAATACTAGAGCCTTCATCAATTAGAAATTTATGGATAAGGGTAGTATTAATGGCTATTTAATTGAAAAGTGGTGATGTGTGTGTGTGTGTGTGTGTGTGTGTGTGTGTGTGTGTGTGTGTGTGTGTGTGTGTGTGTGTGTGTGTGTGTGTGTGTGTGTGTGTGTGTGTGTGTATCATCAACATGAAAAATAATTTCATTATTAATCATGTCTTCTTCAGGAAATTCAATAGAAGGCTTAGAAGAAGGACACATAATTTCAATGGTATTGATGTTGGCAGGATGAGATTCAATAGAAGGTGGTTATTCATCAATAGAAGATGGATTTTCAATTTGATGGAGTTGTTGCATAAGGAAATTATGATGATAGCGTGATGTATGAACCAACTACGTAAGTAAAATCTTACAAGGCATAGAGTTGAGTTCTTCAAGAAAGTTCAAATGAGATTTAGAAGAACCAACATGAGGTTTAGGAGGTAAAGTAGATTTTAAAGGAATACATCTGGTTGGAGGATCAAAAGGAGGAGGTAGTTCCTCATGAGTTTTTGAAGCTAGATTAATAGTTGTAGTTTCCTTGAGAATTTGTTCTTCTAAAGATGGCTTCTTGGGTTTAGGAATGAGATATTTGTGAGCTAGCTTGCGATGATAATTGACCTTAGCAGTGTTAACCTATTGATAATTATTGTAATATTGGTCATAATTAGCATTGATGGCATAAACATACTTAGTGTTTGGCTGATTATTGGTTGTAGAAAAATATTTTTAATTATTTGAGGTAGAATCTTTGGAAGCTTATCTTTTGAGAATCATCAATGTACTCTTGATGACAAAGGTTGATCATGGATTCATGATTGAATGAATCACCAAGAAAATATGAAATGACAAATTTAGTGAGCCCTCTACAAGATTCATGGGAATGATTAATGTTAGCATGGAACCAAAAAAATAGATTAGGGTCATACCATTTGGGAGGAGTATTAGGATAAATTAAAGGCTTAGAGGGTGTGTGAGAAGATGAATGGATATCAACTTTGGCAACTTTTGGTTTGGATTGTGGAGTATTACTAGTGATAGCATTAGTAGATGTTTTAAAATATCCTTTTAGAATATTAGGATTAGGTTTGAATTACTTTATGTGAAAGTCTTGATGTTTAGCTTGGTCAAAAGCTTCATTAAGTGTTTGTGGAGCAAAGTTTTGAACATTATATTAGAGAGGAGTCATAGAAGTTATAAAGCATTTTAAAAAGTTATCATCAACCATGTTATGATTAGATTTATGGGCCAATGGTTTCTATATTTTAATAAATTCATGAGCTAATTCAGTGGGAGATTGCTTATCATTGATGAAGTGGCTAGGACAATTTTCAAAAAGATCATTGTGTTGAAAATATTTAACCAATGGATTAACCAAATATCCAAGTTGCCACATATAATGTTGGGTTAATTGGTTGTACCATTATAATACATCATTAGTAAAGGTTTTGACTAAAATTTTAGTTGTGTCAAAGTTATTAGTTGGATCCACTCTTTGTAAATATTATCGAAGGATTTAAGAAATGAGGCAGGGTCTTTAGTCCCATCATATTTGATAGTTGGATATATGTTACCAATATCAATGGACATAATGAAGGGAGCTAAAGGATCATTTTGAATATTTTGAAACATCTTTTTATGCATTATGGGTTGAGGAATAACAATGCATGAGGCATATCAAGAGGTGGAGGAATGTAATTGGGATTAGCTTGAGGATGAATAGTTGGAGGCTGATTATCCATATTAATCAAATGTTCTTGAAGTTGTATCATTTGATTGGTTTTATAATTTTTCATTATGTTCATTTATTGAATAACTTAGGCAAGAAGTTAAGTTGTATTAGGAGGTGGGTTTGTGTTGGTAGGAGAATTCCCCAAATTGGTATGAGGAGGAGAATTATTAGAAGATGGATTATTAGTGGGATTATTGATTAAACTCGTGTCAATTGCTCCAACATTATTTTAAATGTTTTGAATATCAGAAGTATCTTAGTAGGTATAGAAAGGATCAAACCCATAAACTTCATCTTGAGGTGTGATTTGTACCATACTACAGGTCATGGATGAAGGAGGAAAAGAGGTGCCCCAAGAGTGATGATGCTCTTGGGAAGAAAAGAGAGGGAGGAATGAACATCTCATATAGTATCTAAATGGATTCATGATATCTAAGAAAATTATAATAAGAGACTTCATTATGACTTGAGAGAAAAGAACATAATTCTAAAAAGATAGTAAACTGAATCAACAAACAAGAAAGACAAAAAAAATAATATAGGGTCAACTAGGTTGACCCGGTATAGAGAACAGGGCCTACAAACAATGCAGGGGCAACTGGTTCAACCTAGCATAACAACTAAAGGTAGAAAAAGTGTATAATTAGGTTGACAAATTACACCAAATAGGAAAAGTTAGACAACCTTTTAACAAGTTGTGTTGATTAAAATGACCATGCACTAAGATAAGAATAATTTTTCAAGTAGAAATCAAGAACTAAAGGGAAACAAACAATCAATTGGATCAATAAGGGTAGTCAAATTGAGGCACACGTCACAAAACCTTGCACCAACACTAGCTAATGCAAGGTTTTTTAATACAAAATACAATTGAGCAAAGAGTAAGCAATCAATTTGAAAAGTAAAATCTAACTAAATGCTCAACATGAATGTTTGTTATATTATTAGAGTATAATTTTAAATGTGATAGGAAGTTGGTTGTAAGTAAGGAACTAGAAAGCAATCTAAGGATGGTTTTAGGATGTTTGGGCTCAAAAATATCTATATTGGCAATGGTATAAGATTGGTATTAGGGCTTACCCCCTCACTTCACACACCATAATGATAAGGGTTTCAGGTGCTTACTCAGAATATACCATTAACCATGTATTTATACTTGGCTAGAAAACCAAGTTAACTTCCCTCTTGGTGATGAAATCCTAGTAGGTTGGTCTTAGGTAGATAATTAGTAAAGTGCTTGTTTAAGATTTTGTGATTTGGTCATGTGTGCATGAAATAGAAAATATTCAAATTAAATGGTAAATTAAAAACCACCTAATTAGACTATGTGATCTATTCTAAGCATGCAAGTAATAAGAAATAAACGTGTGAGATAACTACTAGCATATAAAGGTTAATCCTAAGTTTGAAACATAGTAAAATGTTGATGTAGTTGACAGTGTATGCATATAATATAGAATAGATTTGATAGTGTCACCTCTATACTATGGAATCAAAGGTCTAAAAATGAATAGGGTCGATAGAGTTGACCTAGTTATCCAGACAACATAGAATATAGAACTAGGTCAATAGGGTCGATCTAGTTGACTATACAGGGGTAGTTTTAAAGGCTACAAAATATGAAAGGAATGACTATAAGAAAAGAGAGAAAGGATAGAAAAGAACCTTGGTGAGTCTAAAGAAGTAGATAAATGAGATTGTTGTCAAAGAACCTTGATAAATGCCTATAAATCTTGATAATAGGTTCTACTGGGTCGATCTAGATTTGTGAAAGCCTATTACTAAGTATCTAAAATTTATAGGATACACTAGGTCAACCAAGTAGTCTGGACTAGATGTATGAAAATTTGAAAAACTTTAATAGGTTGACTGGGTCAATCTAGTAGCTTGCACCTGAAAAAGAGCTTATATAAAAAGAACAAAGTCATTT
Organism: Torreya grandis; assembly: GCA_037957365.1. Classification (NCBI taxonomy): domain Eukaryota; kingdom Viridiplantae; phylum Streptophyta; class Pinopsida; order Cupressales; family Taxaceae; genus Torreya; species Torreya grandis. Next base: position 765,541 of record JARHVA010001559.1, on the reverse strand, counting down.
GGATGTGAATGTGTTTTAAAACTATGCATGAAATTTAGAACTATGTTAATGTAGTTGACCATGTATGGAAAATATATGATAAAATAATTAAAAATAATCAAACAATAATGCAAGGGTTAGTTCATGTTGGGTTCATCAGAATGTACGTAATCAGTAATGTAACATGTTTATAAATCAATCATGGCTTGGAGAAGATAAAACATACCTATACTTCCAATTGGGAATACATTTGTTAAGCAAGAGCATGACCAATATGGGGATCCTCTATAATTGATTAGGGGATCTCTTATCATAATACACCATGTTAAGGAGGGTTCCAAAGCCTCTAATCTAACACAATCATGTAATAACCCTAAAGGGGTCCTAGGTTTTGATATTTTACCTAATCTACTAGCAAGAAAAGTAAATCTAATCTATTGATCACCAAATCTTGTGGCATAAAGTAGAGGGTTAGTAAATAGTCAAAAACAAGTATAATATAATCTAAATTAAGATAAGTATTAGTAATACCCTAATACATGAAATATGAAGAGTAATATTATTCAAAACCAATACTTGTGATACTTCTATCTAATAAAGAGAGGAGTAAAGTTAGAGAATACTTAGCTAAACATGAACCCATCAAGACTCAATCTATCCCTTGGCCAATGTGGATTTTCAAGAGGTTGTTGTGGTTTTTAAGGATCACTAACAAAGACCAAAGTATCTAGGACTTATTCACAAGAATATATTATCTAAGTAGAAACCCTAAGATAAGACTCCTCAAGTAGAATGGTGGGAGAGAAGATTGTAAAGAAGCACTAGCAAATAATAAATCTTGATTGAATATTTAAATAATGACTAAATGATCTTGTATTAATAGGTGGATATTTCCCTAAACCCTTTTGAAAATGTTAGTTGATAGGGTCAACCCATTCGACCTAATATAATTACAGATAATAATTCACTAGGTCATGAGCTAAGTATGCCAAAGGTCAACTAACTCCTAAGTGAAAAATACCCTCAAACTATATAGAGTTGACCCATTTGACCATGTATAACTAACTAAATATAGGTTATTAAGGTGAGGAAAAAGAGGGATGGAAAGTGGGAAAATGCTGGAGGATTGTGCAAAGGAGGAGTAATAGCTTAGGGGAAGGTTTTAGCAGTTAGTTGGATTGGTAATAATGTGTCAATAAGGGAAAAAAACCCTATGAAGCACTATTGGTCTACCCACCCCTTTCCCAATATACCCTTTAAGGCATGTAATCAGAGAGAGTGAGTCTTGATATGTTCCTACAAGATGTAAAATATTAGTATTTGATAAAAGCTGAAAATATTATGTGTATACATGATCTTCTACCTCTCAATGTAAACCTATTTCTAGTTCAAAGTCATGTTATGGGATTATTTCAGGTTCTAAATATCCTTCATGTATAATACTAAAAATTGGTAAAGAAAACATCATTCTCAAAATTGAGCTTACCAACTCTATTGCAATAAAACAAGGCAAATGATCATTTATTTCCAAAAAGAAAAAGTTAGGCACCTACAAGTCCATTGATAGAATAGGGACATTTTCAAAGATAAGAGATGTGGTTAGTTGACATTCAAGTTATTGTTTGGATATCCCCATTAGGATGGGTGATAAAAAATTAGGTTATAAATGCAATGCTGGTAATTATGTTGTAATGAGGAAACTAAAGGAAAAAGGATCTTTAGATCAAAGTCACCTAAAAGACAAAAATGTTATTCATTTTTTCAATCTTTAGGGAAACCCATATCTAACTATCCTTATATTCTCTTAGAGGATTTTTATTATAATCAGGTATGTAAAGAGTTAGAATTTTTAGTACAAGTTGAAGTAAAGAACAATGGAACCAAACATGGTTGTGAAGTAGTGTTGTTGTACACTACACCTTCAAATGGGTTGGGTGGATCTCCTATGAAACAACTGGTAACATTCCAAACATTATTTATAAAGTCTAAAAAGAGTGAAGTTTATACCATGAAGTTTAATGTTTGTGATAGCCTGAGTGTGGTTGAACTTGACAATGTAGTTTACAATATTTTAGTAGTTGGCCAACATGCCCTAATTGTTAGAGATGGAGATTTCATGGAAAATATTCTCTTTACAATCTCTTTCCTCTCCTCTTCTTAATCTCACATGATATCTAGTTTGGAAATTCTTGGGAATGAAAGAATCAAATGAGGTTAAATGGTTGAGTAGGTGGAGTTCCTAAGTGGGAAAACAACATGCGAAATGAATTTTTTGAATTTGAAAGTTGTAATAAGTAGTTCAATCCCTGAAATTCCACCAGTTAAAGTGAATGGATCCAGGAAAAAGTCAATATAGGAGATTTTAAGGAGGGATGCAATTTTTCATATTTGTAAATGTGCAATGTGAAAATTACACTCAAATGTTTAGCACCCTCAAGTCAAACACAAGGTCAAATGCAAAAGAGAAACATTTAATGCCAAATATAACTTTGCATTTTTGTAAATTGAAATCTATATGAAGATTTCCCAAGTCTGTGTAAATGTGAATCAGAGAAACAATGTGTAAAAATCACTTCATAAAAATGCAAGTTGCAATATGCAGTCCAACCTCCCAATCCCAATGGTCAACTCAACATAAAAAAAGTCAACATGATGGGATTCAAAGTAGAACTTTCAATGCCAAAAGAAACTTTACATTTTTGGAAATTGTAAATTGCATTTCATGTTCCCATGCCTACAAGAGAGCTTTTGAGGAGAACTACAAATCTAAATTACAAGTTGAAAAATTGTAAATTACAAAGTTGAAGTTGAGCTCCAAATTCCCATCATACAAAGGAGGTGCAAAATTGTAAATGGGATTGAAAGTTTGCTATAAGGTAAAAAAGTGAAAAATAATTCACTTAAGCATTAAATTTTTTTTTATGAAAACCCTAAAAGGTTCAAAGGCAAACAAGAAAATATGAAAAAGGCATATTGAAGTTAAAAGAGAAAAAAGTTAAAAATAAGTTAAGCCTTGCCATTTATAAGGATTTGCTTGTTTCAGACACTTCTATGGAAAGAATGTTGCAAGTTTTTTAAATCCAAGGTGGGCCATTCCAAGCATATTTGTTAAATGGCCATGGATCCTACATAGTTGGAGTATTGCAATGTAATCATCACAAGGCAATGGGCATTATTTAGTGTGTACAAGAGGAAGATAAACTATCCATAAGTTTACAGCTATGCAAATGAGTTGTCAAAGGCATAGCCAAGAGGTTACACATAAATATAAGGAATTGGCTATATTCCCAAGAGAATATAGTCCCTCAAACCCAATTGTAACAAATTTATAGCCAAGGAGATCAAGGGGTAGCTAACAAACTTCATCATTTTAAGGATAGGCAATTACACAAATCATTCTCTTCTAGCTAGATAATCTTGGTAAAAATTTCATAGTAGATTCTAAGTTTAAAATATTTTAAATTATAAATAGGGTGAGAAATTTGTATAAAAATGGGGCTATTCCTCTTTTCAAAGGTTGTTTTTGGTTGTTATTTTTTCTAGATTTTACACTCTTTCAATTTTTTGGATCCTCATTATGTGTATGTCTTGTCTCTCTTGCTAAGGTAGTTGAAACTATACAACCATTAACAATCTCTAATAGCATGTCTATCTCACCCCTATTCAAGAGCAAGGTCACCATGCTTCTATCCATGATCACATTATGAAACAATGATGTATGTAAGATTTGTTTGTAATTTAATGGGAAATAGCTATGATTTCTACTATATATTATCAATGAAATTCAATGAAATATTCTTCATGCTCTAATTATTGGGTATTTGGTTTTATGCTTATCAATGGTGGTAGTTATTTTGGGCATAAATCTAAGTTGTAGATTCATTTATGCAATATGATTTGGGGATATGTTATTAATATCCTTTTAAGGGCACCCTAAGTTTATGGATTTATAGGAGAAAGAATTTAAAATTATACTTGTAGTGTATGCTTTAGTGTTTCAAGAATCATCTGAATATTTACATTATATTTTCACCAATAGATGAAATTCATTCATATTAGTTTCTTTAGCTTGTATTTCAATCTTTCAACATTTATTTCAAGTGAGTGATGTCATACATGTTGGAAGAATTCCTTCTATTTGAAAACCAACACCACACCACTCTTTTATATCTACCTACTCATCTGACCCTATTCTACCTTGTAAATAATAGACCCTATTGTTTATTTTAAGTGTTATTTACCTACAAATTCATAAATTTTACATATATAAAGTGTATGTGTTTTGTGATTTAAATCTTAACATTGCAGTCTTTCATTTGGCCCTATGTTGTTGAGAATTTCTTTAGAAATGAATGTTACAATTATATTTACATCTATCATTAGTAGTTTATGTCTGACTTTGAGCATTTTTTCATTCCATATAACAACCCTTCCAGGTTAGAGTGTGCAAACTTAGTTATGCCCTGGTTAGATTTATGTTTGTTTATGTGTTGTTAATCCCCATGGAGATTGAATTGTAGTATCCCTCTATGTGATAAATCTACCCATTAGGTCCCTATTAGGTGTGGAGCCTAATTGTCTTCTAGGATCAGAGGTTAAAATTATGATGTTATTTTATCTAGGTTTGGATCTCATTCTTTGTATCCTTGATGGCACGGGGGGTTGCAAGGGGGGTTGTCTTATTAAATTGTAATTTCTTTGTCAATATGGGATGTTAATTAAAGGTTTTCAAATCTGATGGTAGAGGTTAATTTTAGGTGTTTTTTTCACTAAAATGTATTGATCTATGGCTGGGATGTATGAGGATAAATTTTTGTACACAGAGACGAGGCAGAAAAGGTAGAGAGGTGTAACAGGGTTTGTTATAGGATTGTTTTTCTCCCTTGTATTACTAAAAATAATATACTAGACAAGTTTGGTGGATGTAACCCATCTTGGGTGAACCACATTAAATATGGTGTCTCATGTTATGTGAATGTTTATGTTTATTTTTTGAATGTTTGATTAATTCATTTCATAGTTTCTCTTATATGTGATTTGCAGATAAATCTAGGTTATACTTTATCTTAGCAAGTGGTATCAGAGCAAAGGTTTTATTTGCATAATTTTAAATTGCAAGAAGAAAAGGATTTAACCTCAAGTGGGAACTATAGAAAATGAAAATAAATCTAAGGTGGAAAATTTCAATGGATAGAGCATTGGATTGTGGAAGATGCAAATGGAGGATTACCTTTACCAAAAAGACCTCTATTTACCATTGAGAGGGAAAGCCAAGAAGCCATCAACAATGTCAGATAAAGATTGGAAGCTATTAGATCAAAAAGCCCTTAGAACCATACTATTGTGCCTTGCATCTTATGTAGCATTAAACATATCATAATAAAATAAAACATAAGTTCTTATGAGCATATTACACAAATTATATTAAAAACCCTCTGCCTCAAATAAAACATTTTTGATGAAAAATTATTTAATATGAAAATGTTTGAAAATGGTTTAATACCAGATCATCTAAATGAGTTTAACACAGTTACTAGTTATTTACATTCTATAAATATTGACTTTGATGATGAAGTTAGGGCTCTTCTTGTTCTTCCTTGACTAAAACATGGAATAGCTCGGTAATGGTAGTAAGCAACTCTATGTATAAAAATGCCAAACTAAAGTTTGAAGATGTGGTGGGTGTTATCCTAAGTGAGAAAATGTGAAGTAAAATCATAGGTGAAACATCCATATCTAGGAACACATTAACAGTGGAGATTAGAGCAAGGCAAAATAATAGAGGAAGAGAAAATTATGGAAAATCAAAAGGGGGTGCAAGACTAAATCAAGAGGCAAGATGGAATGTTGGATCTATGGCAAGCCAGGATACATAAAGAAAGAGTGTCAGTTTCAAAAGGATAAATTAGGTAAGGACCAATAGGAAGGTAATAGAGAATAAAATATAATAGGTGATGTATTACAAGATGCTCTTGTACTTTCTTTGGATAATATTACTAAATATTGGGTTTTAGATTCAGGTGCTTCTTTTCATGTTACCCCTCATAGACATTATTTTAAAGATTATGTTCAAGGTAATTATGGGAATGTTTACCTTGGTGATGATGAACCCTATAACATTGTTGAAAAAGGAAGTATTTAGGTTAAATTACAAAATGGAAATAATTGGGTGCTAAAGGATGTCAGGCATGTTCCAAGCTTGAGGAGAAATCTAATCTCTGTAGGGCAGTTGGGTAGTGAGGGTTGTATGGTCACATTTATAGCCAAATCATGGAAGGTTACAAAGTGTTATTTGGTGGTTGAAAAAGGTAAGAAAATAGGCACTTTATATTTGCTACAAATAATGTGAATTCATCTTGTGTTTTAGTTATTATAGATAAAGATGCAACTTTGTGGCATTATAGACTAGGCCATATGAGTGAAAAGGGAATGAAGACCTTACATGCAAAATATAAACTACTAGGTCTAAAAGAATTAGATCTAGACTTTTGTGAGCACTATGTATATGAAAAAAAAAATGTGTGAGGTTTATCAGGGTTAGACCAGCCAAGGAAGAACAAAAGTTAGAGCTTGTGTATAAAGATGTATGGGGATTAGCTCAGGTATCTTCACTTGGTGGTTCATATTATTATGTTAATTTTATTGATAATGCAACTAGGAAGGTTTGGGTATACTGTATAAAAAAGAAGTCTAATTTTTTTGATACATTCAAGAAATGGAAAGCTTTAGTTGAAAATGAATCAAGTTTAAAACTAAAATATCTCAGATCAGATAATGGAGGTGAGTATTATAGTAACACTTTTAACAATTATTGTTCAAGAAGTGGAGTTTGTAGATATAAAATAGTTCCAAGAATGTTATAATAGAATGGTGTGTTAGAAAAAATGAACAACACTATTATGGAGCATATCAGATGCATGAGATTACATGTAGGTCTACCTTTATAGTTTTGGGTAGATGCTATAACTACACTAGTTTATCTAATAAATAGAGGACCTTCAAGTGATTTGGATGGTGGAATAATAGAGGAGGCATGGAATGGAAAGAAGGTAGATTATTATTTTCTAAGTGGTTTTTATTGTGATTTAGTTTATTATATTGACAAATATCATAGGAATAAGTTATAAGCTAAATCTCAAAAATGTGCATTTATTGGTTATGAAACTAATGACTTTAGATTCTAGTTGTGGAATATGAAAGATAAGAAAATAATCAAGAGTAGAGATGTGTTCAATGAAAAAAGTCATGTAAAGGGACCAGTTGCAAGAAAATAGTAAAAAATAATCCAAAAAGGAATATATATTATTAGAAGACATTACAAAAATACATGTCCCAAAGGTTCCTGATCAAAATGTGTAAGAGGAACATGTAACTCAAACCCCTGTTAGAAGATCTACAAGAGTAAGTAGACCACCTGATAATTTTTCTCCTTATTTATATTATTAATTACTTACTGATGGTGGAGAGCTATAAATCTATAGTAGTGTAGATTAATGCCAAGGATAAGTGGAGGCAAGCTATGGATGAGGTTTATGATGCTCTAATGGAAAACCAGACATGGGATTTGGTGGATCTTTCCAAAGGAAAGAAGGCATTGTAGAATAAATGGGTATATAGGATAAAGGAGGAGAATGAAGGTAAAAATAAATTTAAGGCTAGAATGGTGGTTAAAGGTTTTGCATAAAATAAAGGTATATATTTTGGTGAGATATTTTCTCAAATTGTTAAAATGACTTCAATTAAAACTATTTTTAATTTAGTAGCTATTGAAGATTTACCCTTAGAATAGTTAGATGTAAAGATTGTTTTCCTTCATGGGGATTTGAAGGAGGAAATATACATGGAGAAACCATAAGGTTATGAAGTTAATGGTAAGGAGAATTTGGTGTACAAATTAAATAAGAGTGTGTATGGCCTGAAACAAGCTCCAAGATAATGGTATTTTAAGTTTGATAGTTTTATGAAAGAATAAGGTTATTGTAGATGTCATTTAGAACACTGTGTATATTTCAAAATATTTGAAAATGGAATCTATATTATTTTACTTATATATTTATATGATATGCTTGTAGCTAGTTCCAACATGCACCATATTAATGTACTCAAGAAATAGTTAAGTGATTGCTTTTCTATGAAGGATCTAAGTGCAGCTAAATAGCTCCTTGGTATGCAGATAACTAGAGATAAAAAGAATATAAAGAAAGAATTATAACATGGAGAGTACATCAAAAAAGTGTTTGAAATATTTAATATGTAGGATATCAAATTATTTGGGATACCTTTGGCTGCACACTTTAAATTTAACAAAGGAACAATGTCCTCAAACACAAGAAAAAAAGAATTTGATGTCTAAAATTCCATACTCATTAGTAGTTGGTATTTGAATGTATGCAATGGTGTGTACAAGGTTGGACATTGTACATGTAGTGGGATTGGTGATTAGGTTCATGATTGATCCAAGAAAGGAACACTAGAAAGTAGTAAAATGGATACTTTGTTACTTAAGAGGGACCATAGATACAATGTTAAGTTATGGTGGATTAGATGTAACATTATAGGGATATGTTGACTTAGATATGGTAGATGACTTGGATGGTAAAATAAGCACTATAGGGTATGCTTTTATAGTAGGTAGTAGAAAATTTAGTTGGGTATCACAGTTACAGAAGGTTGTGGCACTTTCAATCACAGAGGTTGAGTATGTTGCTATTATAGAAGCAAACAAGGAAACAATTTGGTTACAAATGTTAATGGATAAATTAGGACATATTCAAGAGAGATGTACACTATATAATGATATTCAAAGTGCAATCCATCTAGAAAAAAACTTAGTTTTTCACTCCAGGACAAAACACATTTAGTTGTGGTATCATTTCATTCATTCAGTGATAGAGGAAGAGCAATTAAAATTGGAGAAGATACATACCAGTGAAAATCCTACAGATATGATGACCAAAGTAGTTACAAGAGAGAAGTTGAATATTTTTTCAGCTTCAATTGGTCTTCATGGATGATAATTAAATTAAGAAATTTGTCTAGGTCCAAATAGTATAGTGGATGTAGTAGCGGTGGAGTTGTAATCAGTCTCCAAGTGAGAGATTATTAGGTGTGAAGCTTGATTGTCTTCAAAGATCAAAGGTTAGAATTTTGATGTTATTTTAGTCAGGTTTGGATCCCATTATTTATATCTCTAATGGTGTGGGGAGTTGCAAGGGGGTTGACTTGTTAAATTTTAATTTCATAGTCAATATGGGTCATTAATTAAAGGTGTCCTTATCTGATGGTAGAGGTTATGTTTAGGTATTTTTACCCTAAAATGTATTGATATATGGTTGAGATGTATGAGACTAAATTTTTTTGCATAGAGATGAGGAAAAAAAGGTAGAGAGGTGTAACATGGGTTGTTACAAGATTTTGTTTCTCCCTTGTATTGCTGAAAATAATATACTGGATAAGTTTGGTGGATGTAATCCATCTTGGATGAACCACATTAAATCTAGTGTTTCTTGTTATGTGCATGTTAATGTTTATTTTTTGAATATTTGATTAGTTCATTTCATTGTTTTTATTGTATGCAATTTTAGAATAAATATGGGTTCTACTTTATATTAACAGTCCTCTCACCTTGATTCAAGTACAGCTAGAAATAACAGGGAGTTAGCCATAGCCTCTATCAGTGTCTTCCAGTCATTATCTATGTTCAGTCCATCCTAATATCATGATTCAACAATACCATGATGAGGCTACCTAAAAACATTAGACCTAGTATATAGCTTACGTGATTAAATATTGTGATGTGTTTGACAAGAAGGTTGCCTACTACTTGAGGGATAAGGATCCTACTAATCTAAGAAATACATTTAATATGGCCATCCAAATCGAAAACAGCATAAATGTTTTAGGTAAACCTTTGAACAAGTAAACTATTGTGAAGTTGGTCAATACTAAAAAAACTTAGTCCACTAAGATAGCCAACCTTGAGGAAAATATGAAAACCTTGGCCTCCACATTAAATGAGTTATCTTACAAGTTGGTTAAAGTTGAGAAGGGGTTTTCTTATGGGTCTACTAGTCAAGAGAGAACTCAAAAATAGAATCAAGCACAAGGGAGACCCTTTTTCCACATTAGAGATAATGATAGAGGGAAGATCCCTACTTGAGATGAATGAAATGATATAAATTAGAATATAGGGGTTGGAAAAGAAGTGTCTAGTCCTTTGAACACCAAAGTGAATGTTGTAAATTGTGACATTGACATTGATTGGTGTGATAAATGATTCCTTCCACACCCTCCTTATGATAAAGCTAAACAAATTGATGAAAATGTAGAAGACCGTGAGTTTGCATATGATGATGATGATGAGATTTTGATGTTCAATTCTCAAGTCTCCCAAAGTAAAATGTCTACCTCCATAATATTGTTGAGTGTTACAATTTTTGATCAGTTTTGGAGTGTAGTAAAAAGGTATGTGTCCCAACTCTCGAAGTTATTTATGATGTTAATATAACACAAGCATATGAATTACCCAATCATGATTTTGAATTCTTATATTCTATGATGATTAAGAAATATTATGGGGGAATCCCTTCAGTTGAGGACAAGAATATTATATTTAATGCAGTAATTACCCAAGAGAAAGAATATAGTTTGACAAGTAGGAAATAAGGTGTGGCTCCTTAGTAGACTACCCCTACAAATCCAAGGGTAGGGGAGGTAAGTAAGGAAATTATGAAAACTATAACAGTCCCTACTCCTTCAAATCTAACACTTGTTTCCAAAATTGTCAAATAAAGAGGTGTTCCATCTAGGAATAGAGTACATTTATTATCTAATATCCCTAAGGGTGTGAGTGATGTTAGAACAAATACACCCTTGAAAACTACTATTAAACATGATAATTCATCCTAGCCTATTTCACATATAACTTTGAATTATTACATTCCATCTAAAAGTGTTGTCACCCTTCTTCCAAATACCACCCTTCTTTAGTATAGTGTGTGTGATATGTCCTATGTTTTGAGCCAACTAAAAATATACGTGTTACTTATTGAGTTATTATGAATACCTAAACATAGGAAGAGGGCATTTTAGTATTTAGAATTTGGTGAGAGTATAATTTCAAATGAAATTGTTTCACCCCAAAAACCCCTAGATGATGATGAAGAATCAGATGAGGTTATTGAACTAGCCCTGAAGGTCCATTTGGGGGCTACATTGGTAAAAATTTAGTTGAACATGAATCCATTTTACACAACCCTGCTAATCAATGGTTTGATTTTATGTAATTATATGTTTTATTATGTAACCTCCTATAACATGATGCCCTTGGGTGTCTTAAATACTCTTAGAGTGAAAATCACATCAAAATTTGGCAAGTGTTATGTCATAGACTCATGAGAGGTACCAGTTGTTGGACAAGTCAAAGGGTTGGTAATGTAGTTGGTAGTTCATCCAGGTAATTTTATGAATATGGATGTGGTAGGTGTGGATTTTTTGTCTAAGTGGGGGATTATGTTGTCATAAAAATGGGCTGCCAGCATGGGTAGAAGTGTGCAAATGGACCTTTCTTATGCCACCATCCCTTTGGATGGTAAGAAGGTCAAACTTCATAGAGAGCCTAAGATGTTGCATGTACTTGAAGATCTAAAACATGTTCTTAATGAAGTTTTGTACATAGATGTAGAATTAGGTATCTTAATAGGGAATATGGATGTTTTTGAACAACGTGTTTTTTTTTATGCTAGGTTTGAAAATGAAAGTGTTGTTTGGAAAATGTCTTTTGATGGGGATTGTTCCAATCTTGGAAATGGAGTTGGATTTGTCTTATATGACCCCAATGGGAAATATTTTCATTTTTATTCCAAGTTGTCCTTTGAGTGCATGAATAATACTTTAAAGTATGACACACTCTTGCTTGGTTTAAGGATTATCCTTGAACATGGAGTTACAAGTTTGATTGTAAAGGGTGATTATGAGCTAGCGTTTAAGAAGGTCTGTAATGCTTAGGCCACCAAAAATAAAATGTTGAAATGGTATAAAAAAGTTATATGAGATTTGATATAATTATTTGATGATTTTAATATTTGATATCATGATAGAAGTTTGAATGAATAAGCTAACATACTTACAGGGTTAGGTGCTCAGTTTGAAATCAAAAATATGAGCCCTCATTATTAGTATTAGGTGGAAGTGCTTGTTAGACATTAAATCCTAGAAAATATCCATCATTAGCAAGTTTTTGATAATGATAATTAGGTTAGAAGGTCTCTAAATTATCAAGCTGAGTTTTAAGATCATCTTATAGACTTGGAATCTACGGTTCAGGTTTATGATAGAAAATAAACCTTGTTTGGGAAAGACATCATTCAGCTGAAGACAAACACTCTCCCTAGGGGATTAGTGAGTTTAGAAGTATCTTTTGATGGAGTAGACAAAATTAAGACTAGAGACTCATTTATCGTGAAAGATGTAACTGAGTGTAACTTGGACACTAATAAGAATACAAGGAAGGTCTGGCTAGGTACTCACCTAAGTGCAACAAAAAAGTAAACCTACATGCAACTGCTAAAGATATACCAGGACTATTTGGTTTGGTCTTATTTTGAATTGAAAGCATATAGGGAAGTTTTATTTTATCATGTCATCCCATTGTCACCTAAAATTATTCTTTTTAGGTAGAAATAAAGGCCTATTAACCCCATCTTGGCCACCAAGATGTGGGAAGAGTTAAAGAAGCTAAAAGATGGTGGAATTATTTAACCCATCAGGTATTCATCATGGGTGAAAAATTTAGTCCCTATGAGAGATTAAAATGGTGGCATCCATTTGTGTGTGGATTTTCAAATTTTAAACAAAGTTTTTTTGAAGGATAATTACCCCTGCCTAATATGGATAACCTATTTAAAAGTGTTATAGGTCAAAAATATTATCCACATTATATTTTTTCTTACGGTATAACTAGGTTGTGGTGAAGGAATATGAAAGACCCAAGATTGTATTTATAATGCCTTAGGGCACATATGTCTGCATGAGTAAGCATTTCAAGTTAATGAATGTCAGTGAAATGTTTTAGCTAACTATGGATGTTGCATTTGTAAAGGTAATTAAAATTTTTATATCTATGTATTAGGATGATATTACTATGTAATCCAAGAATAGAAAAGAACATTTGGAACATCTAGAGAAAGTGTTCACTAGATGTGAGTTTGACATTTCACTTAATCTTAAGAAGTGTCACTTCAGAGTACAAAAGGCCAAGTTGATGGGACATATAGTGTCTAAGGATGGTGTCATGATTGACCCCAAACAAATATAATCCATTGACAAAGTGCTTATCCCATAGTCTAAGAAGGGAATTCAACCCTTATTTTGATAAATCAACTTTGTAAATAGGTTTGTGTCTAACTTTGTAGAGATCAATTTGTCTATTACTTCAATGCTAAAGAAGGACCAAACCATCAAGTAGGAGGAGAAGGTCGTGCAAGCATTCAATGACATCAAATGAGCCTTAAATTTTGACCCTATCTTGGTGAGTCTTGATTATACAAAATCATTTTAGATATTCTCTTTTCCATCACATAATATTGTAGCTACTATATTTTTGTAAAATAATGATGATGGTCACCAGCAACCCATAGCTTTATTTAGAAAAGTTATGCAAGGATATAAACTAAATTACACCATCATGGAAAAACAATTTTTCACTCTCTTGAAGGCTATTAAGACATTTAGACCTTACATTCTAAGTTACAAGATTATTGTATATGTCCCACATACCATGGTGAAGGACATCTTGACTCAAATTGAATCATCTAGTAAGAGATGTAGTTGGGTCAACAAGTTACAAGAGTGTGACAAGGATATTAAACCCACCAAGTTAGTGAGAGGGATGGGTCTATGCAAACTCAAGGTTGAGCGAAATATGTGAGCTATTGAAGTAAACATTATTTTTTTTAATGTTGATGATTATTTAAGTAGAATTAGTGTATCTTTGTGGTATAAAGACATTGTTTACTACTTAAAAAATATGAATTTTCCCATGATTTGGATAAAAACCAAAAGATAAATCTAAAACTTGTTTCTCAAAAGTACTTCTTGAGTAAAAGTGGACTACCATGGAAGAATGCAAATGGGGTTCTCTTAAGATGCCTAGTCAAAGAACAAATGGCCGATTTGATTTTGGAATTTCATAGAGGAGTATGTGGTGGTCACTTTACACCGAAAGTCATAATTCCTAAAATTATAAGAGTTGGTTATTGGTGGCCATCACTATTAAATTATGTTGCTCAAAAAGTTAGAAAATGTGATAAATGTTAGTGCTTTATTGGGAGGTTGAAAACTTATGGTTCTCTTCCTTTGCAACATGTGATGATTGAAGGCCCATTTAGATAATGGGGAATGGATTTCATTGTGAAAATTACTAGTTATTCAAGTTCTAGACATAGGTGGATACTAGTTAGAACTAACTACTTAGTGAATGGGTTGAGACGGTCCATACAAAGAAAGCTACACACCAAGTGATTATGGGATTTTTATTGAATCAAATTATATGTAGATTTGGTGTGCATGTCAAAGTAATTATTGATAATGCCATGAGATTTAGATATAAACCTTTGGTGGCATTGTGCAAATACTATGGGATCACTTTAAATTATGCTTCCAATTAAAACCCATAGGTGAATCAACAAGATGAATCTAGTAACAAGAACTTATTCAAAATCATTAGATGAACTTTGGAAACAAAAAATAAGAATTGGGGTGAGTAGTTGAATTTTTTTTTGTGGGATGATAGGATCACACCTAAGAGAGCTGCAGGTAAAATCCCTTTTGAGATTTTTTATGGAGCTTAAGCTATCTTACCCATGAATTTTTAGTTACTAACCTAGCAGTTCATGCATCAGCTAGAGGAAGATGATGAAATCAACCATTATGAAAGTACAATGAATCAAATTATTGATATTGATAAAAATAGAATACAAGCTCATGAGAGACACCTCAATTTAAAGGAAGGACTCAAAATAATATTTGATATAAAGGTTACTCTATTTAATTTTCAAGTCGGTGATCTGGTTTTACTTTGGGACAATAGACATGAGGAGAAAGGCAAGGATGGAAAATTTGATGCCTTGTAGATGGGACCTTATTTCATCGACTATAGGATTGTGGAACATGATTTTTTATTGAGAGACCTAGATGGTGAAATACCAGAGTTGCCTATTAATAGTAGATATATGAAATAATTCCTTGACTGAGTCCATGACTATGTACAATAATATATAGTGTATAGTTTTATTATGTTGTTTCTTTATTACCCCTCTACATTGTGTCTTATTTGTAAAATTTATTTTCATTTTTTATTATGTGTTCATTTTCAGATCCTCCTAATCTATTTTTGTTAGTATGACCTTGTTCATTGGGTTTTCATGGGTGTTTATTATGAAATTGCTAAAGTTTTGACTCTATGGCCCAATGGATTAGAACCTAGTCTTATTTTTTGGGGTTCTTTACACACCTATACGGGGTGTACATCCCCATAAAAGAGCTAGTGTTATTTCCCAAATTTTCACTAATTAATTCATGCCTTTTTTCCAACTACTAGTGCCTAAATGTGTAATTATTACCCCTATCCCCAAATGTGTACCTGGTTTATAAAACTCTACTTTTATATTCAATATTTAAAAATAATCTCATTTTTGCTTTGAGAAAACCCTCTATAATCTTGATTCTAAACTAACCTTTAACATTTTCATGTTTTAATGATATTATAGGATCTGTGATAAAGAATCAAGCCCGAGCAAAAGGTATTAAGGGAGAAACAATAGGGAAGTGCAAGTTTGCATATTTCCATTTTTGAAAATTACAATCAAATTTATATGTTCTATTAGGGAAATACATACAAACCACATGGAGGTCACATGCCCACATGACACCAAGGAGGAAAACCATGTGATGAGGTTTCCCATTCTTACATTAAAGTTATCCATCAACATCTTTCCATATAAATAACTCTTCTATCCCTTGTCATAAGTAGGCAAGCAATAACTCTTATCTCAAAAAAATAGATGGATATCTATGACAGAAGGATCCCAAATTTATATGTGAATATTATATTAAATGGACTTATTGGTGTACTTCTTAACTGGTTTGGACTTTTGTGGGATTTTGTCATAGAATGCACTGTAGCTTTATTAGAGAGGCATGAAAAAATTGTATGGGATGCCTTTGTGCATCATCTTGGGAGAATCCAATCATTGTTCCTTGCATTTCTAGAGTGTGAGATAAATCATAAATCTAATTATTTTGGGTCATAAAAAGAGATGGTTGAGTTCCCAAGTGGCAAAGTAAAGTGTAAAAAACAAGTGTTAAATTTACAAGGTAATAAGTTGTGTCCCGAGATCCCATCCCTAATAACCTATCACAGTGGAAGTTTGTAATGCAAATATAACTTTGCATGTTCACCATTGAGTAAATTGCATGCTGATATCCAAACCCCATGGGAAATAAACCTACCAAAATAATTTCTTAAAAATGTAAGTTACAAATTCCACATTGATTTACCAAAACCATAGAAGAGGAAAGTGTTGCCCTTTTCAGGTGGATTGGCAAATGAATAAAAAGATTCATATGGGTCATATTAAAAATCAAAGTTTTAAAAAAACAATAAATCCATATGAAGGCACAATAAATAATGTGAAGGTCTTAAAACATGTAGTTGGGCACCAACGTGGAGGTATGTGCCCACGTGGAAATAAAGGAAGACACTCAATGTATGTTTTCAAAACCCATGCCTATGTGGACAAGAGGGAGATAGTCAACCCCAATCCATAAAACCTATGCCTACATGGAAAATTTAATAAATAAAACAATGTTTTAAATTTTTTTCAAGGATTGGTAAATGTGTGGGAGCTCAGTGGAGTTTTTAATGCCAAAAATTAACTTTGTACATTTACAAATTGTAAAGTGCAGAACTATATCTCCCAATACTATGGTTATTTTAATGCGAAATGCAAGTCATAAGTGCACATAAAAAATTAAAATTATTTTTAAATCTCTAAATTTTGTTGGAAGAGAAATGTGGGTTTATATGGGAGTGGTTGGCAAAAAATTATGGCACAAAAGCACATGCCAAAATAAAGTCTCAAAAATACAAGTTATAAATTATTGATTGAATTCCCAAGCCCATACAAAAGAAGCTATTGACTATGTGGGGGAAAAAATATGGTCGATAAATAAGGTGAAGGAGCAAAAATCAAGTTTACTAAGTTACAAAATACAAATAGACTTATGGATCCTGCAGAGAGGAAAGTGTTGACTACGGGGAAGGTAGGAAAATTTAAAATGCCCATATGGTAGAATAGGCATGCATGCAATAATTTTGTCAAGTGGCATAATTTTTGAGGGAAGCATAATCCATGCTTATAGGGAGGCTTTGGAACTGATTCAATTAACAATAGACTGAGTATAACTAAAATAGATTTGAAAAGATTATGTTTGGTTTTACAAAATAAAAATACATTTATATCCAGATCATTTTAGACCATTACTATGAATAGTAATGTCTAAAATAAGATAAATAATAATATATATATAGTAGATATATTTAGAATTTATATATTTATCCATAGGGTATAGTTGGGAATATTTGGAGTGTGCCTAAGCATCTTTGAAGCACAGCTAGACATGTCTTCAGAGCATCTTCAGAGTTACAGATCTTTGGAGCTCGACTAAGGATATTTAGAGTTCATTGTGTTTTACACTAAGTCTTCAAAACTATTGCCAAAAATGTATTTCCAAAACTGTTGATGACTTCTCAAAATCATTATGCCATAGAGATGTATCTCTATGTATAAAGCTATGCTCATTTCATCAAAGTTAGACATAAATAACAAAATAGAGAATCAAAAATGTATTATATACAAATAAAAGACAAGTTCACTCATTTCATACTTATAAGAGACCTTAACTATTATATTTAATGTAATATATAACCAAGAGGTAACATTTATGGATAGTTTATATAATATATAATGAGCTATATGGAGTGCTCATCATTTTTCCCCCACACTTTAACTTTTGTAAGTCCTCTTGAAAACTAGTGGGAGAAATTTTCTTCAATCCATGAGTCCAAATTATAATCATTGACTAAGATCATAAATTTGAAAGTAGTGTCCCTAATCACAATGATTTCTAAGGAAAAATCCCAAATCTCTTACCACCATATGTAACCATGCTTTAAAGTCCATTTCTTCTTGATTGTGTAAATTATTCCAAGAGGAAATGGGAAAAAGAATAATGGGTGGCCTAAATCTCATTCCAATACAAACATATGTTTTGTCATTTTTATGTCAATGCTATTGGCATTGATGTTAAAGTGCTGGTTATTGATGTCATGGTAAGTGATGTTTATTGATGTCAAGGTGAAGACATTGATGTCTTGGTGCATATGGTATATATGAGTGAGAGAGTCTTCATGAGATGAGAGAGTGAGTGTGACTTGAATTATTTTTTTTTCCAAGATTAAATTCATGAGAAGGGATGTTTATAGTGTAGTGTTGTGACAAGGTTGTTGTCATGCTTGAGGGAGACTAGCTTGTTTGAGCTAGAGAGTTCATGTTTGGTATGCAAAGACCAAAATGTTATTAAGAGATATTTAATGGACCTATTTTTGTGTTTAATAAAATATTATGATGTTTTTTTAGTGTTTCATGGATGTCAAAGGGCAATATTTAATCTTTTTTGTTTGTCGTTGGAAGCATGAAGCTTATAGCAGTGGCCTGGAGAGCATAGGTTTGTGGAATAAAGAGTCAATCATGGTATAATGACAAAAATAGGAATGATATCCTATTGATAAGTGATGGATCATGCATTGGTTTTGGTGAGGTACTTAACAGTGTCTAAAGGTGATCCCAAGGAGAAGGGTGTTCTATGTAGGTTTGTTCTTAGACCTAGTGTGAGCCTTGTCATAACCTAATGAGGCATGTTGACCATATTCCAAGGTGATAAATCCTTGGAGAAATTATTTTAGAGGTATTAGAGGTTTTTTGAAGTATATGGACCAATTTTGATGTTAATCCTTGAATAAGAAAGCATAAAAATTTGTGTTGAGGTCTCTCGAGGTGCCTAGAATGAAAACTCTTAGCCTGAGAAGTTTTTTCCTATACTTTTTAGCATGTGAATAAGATGAATTGGGATCTAAGTATTTCATTATATTTAAGAAAGGGTCCTGAGAAAATTTTCTTAGCATTGGTTTTTGATTTGAGGGTCTAAGCTTTATGAATGAATGTTAAGACTAAAAGCAGGTTTTTGGTTTCCTAAAACCCTAATGATGAACTAATGGTGAAGAACTTAATAAAAATTACCCAAAATAAATTGGTATGTCTTGGTAAATTATTTGAGGTTGTTTTTATCTCACCTAGCCATCCCTAGGTATGATTTTTCTGTCATGACAGTGTGTGGGCCCTATAGAAAAGATCTTGTTTCTGAAGAAGTTGATATAGATGAAAAAAGTTACAAAGGATAGATAGATCAAATGAATGAAGGAAGAAGATAGATAATTGTGTTTTATATACATGAATATTTATGAGCATGTTTTATCCTTTGTGTCAATAATTTTTATGATCCAAGTTAGCTTGTCACTCGAATCTAAAAGGTGTAAACAGTGAGAGAAGATCAGTTAAGTGAGAAGAGGATTAGGGAAGACTTATCAGGGTAGATGAATGAATCCTACATCATGAAATGTTTTTATATGTCTTATATCACTTATATATTAATTTTAAGTGGTTCATAATCATGTGTGATGATCAATAGGTGGACCAAAAGTTGCATATCCAGGTCTAGTGATGACAACAAAATAGAAGGTAGTGAGATTAGAAAGAAAGACCAATTTGTGATATTAGACATTGATGTCTAAATTCATATAGGTGTTCCTAAAATTCCTAGGGTTCATGTGAATTAAATAATAACCATTTAAAGTGCCCTAGTGTGGAGAGTCAAAGTTTTTTGACTATGTGTTGACTGGGTTTGGTAGCTCTAAGTGAGCTTTTTGTAGAGAATAGAATGAACTTGTTTAACTTATGTTGAGATGTCTCAATATTGTCAAGATATTTTTGAGACCTTGAATCATTAATTGGAGTTTTTATTCAATCATGGTTTAGTTGATCAAGTTGATTTATGCTTCCTCATTTGAGATTGTATTTTTGATATATTTAGCCTAATAGGGCTAGTAAGACGTAATGGAGTTTCCAAGAGGCAAGCTATTGAAATGAAGCTTATCAAGATTTTAAAGGGTTAATATAGGTAATATTTTGAGTGTATAAATTATTTATAATTTTTTTTTAAGGTCATTTTGGCCCATGTGGTTCAAGGTCCAAGCGAGAGAGTAAAATACCTAGTGCTAATAGGTCTTCATGAGCCTAAAGGGTGGATAAGACCTACTAAGAGAAGCTTAAGTATAAAATTAATGTTTCTTATGATTGTGACATGTATCAAATAGGTTATAAAGGATATTTAAATGGTGATTCATGTATGTTATGATGTTTGGTCGATCAAGAGAGGATTAAGAAAGAGTCTTGTATATAAGCAAGACCTAGTGGAGTTAGTGTTGAAGACTATTGTTTTTTAGTTGAATTGAATATCAATATAGAAGAGCAAGTAATTATTATATGAGGTGTTAATAAATAATTAGAGGTATATTGATGAAAATTATTCAGATATTCTACATGTGAGAGTCATTTCCATATGACCTACTCAAGAGAAGTAGAAGGCTAGTTTAGTGAAGGAGGTCTATGAGGCTATTTAAGTGATTTCAAGTGCCATAGAGCAAAGAGGTGAATTTGGTTGAGTTAAACAGGTGTGAAAGAGGTATTAGGTCATTATGACACATTTTTATATCATAAATATTCTTCTATTATGTTGAAAATATCAAGATGGTTGGTTGAGAAGCTAGAGTGAGAAGTAAAGAAGAGATTGAGAAGAAGATCATCATTAGTTGTGGAGAGAAACAAAGTAAAGAAGGAATGTTTTGATTAATGGATTTATTTCTTGGTTAAGGGGTGGTTCATTTGGTGCTAATTCATCTAAATGGTTGATTCTCCCTTGCTAATTTTGTGCTTAGCTAAGACTAGTTGAGTTGGTGCTTGACTACGTAGGGGTTGGTTCTCCTTATGGAGTTAGTGCCTCACTAAAGTTGGATCTTTTCATTATTAGACTATAGTCCATCTTGTAGGGTTTGTTGGGTTTTTCACCCCGTGAGGGTTTCCCACATATCTCATATGTTATGTTTGTGTTTATTTTTTATTTTTATGTGATCTCTTTGCTATGATCCTAGACTAGTTGAATGCTTTGTAATAATGAATCATGAATGGTAATGAATGAATGTATAAGTGGATTTAAAGGTAAAGTTTTATAAAACACTGATTCACTCCCTCCCCTCTTATTTGTTGTGATTCCAAAAATTTTATCATCCTTCATTTAAGAGATGAGTGATAATCTGAGGAAGTGCCCTAACTCTCTGAATACTCCAACTAATAGTGGTGGGACTAATAATTTCACTATCTTTCAAGGCAATAAGCAAAGTCTCCCATATAGACATAATTGCATTGATGGAGGTGGAGGAATGTTGGTTGAAAAAATATTTAAAGGCTGTAAAATTTTATCATAACAACTCATGATACTTGTTTTTCATGTACACATGATACATAAGTTTGAACACAGCAACAAGTTTGTAGGCTTGTGAAAATAGAGGTCTCATACATAGGCCTATAATATTCTACAGTTATAAGAATTGATTATGTGATTTATCTCAAGTAATTTGATTTATCATGGTGGAAATTAAATCATTTAATTGTGTTTCCCCCATAAATAAGTTAACCAAAAATTTGGACTGGTGGCCCAATAACATGTTACAAAGATAAGATTATTTCTATAGTACTTTTAAGAAAGACATCCATGAACATATGTTCATCTTCAATAACATGGGGAAAACAAAGAGAAATCAATTACATTTTCCAATTATAAAAATTTTCATGAATAAATAGAACATACAAATAAGAAGGTTTTATGAAAGATAATAAATTTTTAGCAACTTCACAAATAGTCTAAATAGAAGTTTGAGCCTTCTGCAACTATTGTTGAGATTATATTTGATTCTAGAATTTTGTGATTATAATTTTCAAATCTTATTTTGTACTTTATTCCAAATTGAAATCTTCTCATGAAGTGGTAGAGATAAATAAGGAATAGCCTTTGTGGGTCCTTCAATTTATACATCTATTTCCCTTATTTCCCTCTACATAGCTTGTATGCAATTTTATAACTCAACATTCTAAGTTGTCAACAACTGTATGTGAGTATTTTGGTGACCAAAAAATGCATTCTTACCAACAAAATACTATTTTAAATTATTAATCTAAGCATCCTTATTGTCAATATAATTTTGTAGACTATCAATTTGATCATCTTTATTTGCAAGAGAATTTTGTAAGGCACTAAGTTCATGACATTGGGAAAATAATTGATTTTTTATTCTAGTATGTTTAGTATTAACTACTATGATGATCACTTCTTGTGCTCGAACCTAAGAAACAAAATCTTCATATCTCTTTTCCAAACTAGAAATGGTTTGGTTCTTACCTTGTAATGTCAATCTAAGAAAATTTAGCTCTATTTATTGTTGTCGAATGGTTTCTTCATGCCATGACAATGTCATATATGCTATAACTCTTTATCTTCATGAATAGGTTGAGGAGAATATGAAGCTTCTTCTATAAGTGGAGCCTTACCCTTGTCAACTATAGAAGGTAAAGGTATTTATTCTTCTTTAGTTGTAATATCTTATGTAGGGGTTTCTTAAAAACTATCTGTTCAATGTCCATAGCTTTTGTGGGATAACATAAACTTCCTAAAATTTTAGCTACTTTTACATCATTTTCTTCTTCCTCTTAGAGAATCAACTGATAACTTTGCCAAGCTTTAACTAATGGAGTAGGGTTTTATGATGAAACCCTCATTTTTATTTTTGACCTTTGATGCAACATCTTCAGAGCTATAGGCATTGAAGATGGACCTTCCTATGTTCTGTATGTCACGGGAGAAAGAGAAATAGGATGTTATGATTTATTATCCAAAATTTAGAGTTATTTTTGTAGAAATGAAGACCAAACTTTCTCACCCTTAGGTTTCTTTAGGAACTAATTCTAAAAAATGAGATGAATCAAACTATGATATTTGATTTACCCAGTTCCCCTTTTTAATTTAAGAGATATGCCAATTATAGCATGATGAAGAAAATATGGTAGGTTTACCTTGCATTTATGTCTAGTGGCTCCTTTCCTCAAATGAATAAGAAGCTTCATAGTATCACCATTGACCATAGTGAGTTATCCATGATAAGTGAGGTATTTCATGTCCTAATATGTGACATTATGCCATGGAGGTGGAAAACTATCTCAAATGATTCCTCTAGCCATGCCTTGTGGAGTTTTAGACAACTTAAGATAGGGTTCATTATCATCAATGAATATTTGAATTAGATCAATAAAAACTTAATTTTTTATTACCAACCATACCTTCTTTAGGAATCCCTAAAAGTTCACTTATAATAGAGGAATCAATAGGAATATGCTCACCTCAGACTATGGAATGATCATCATCAAAATTTTATAAAAATTCTTGAATGATGTTCTCTTAGAAACATTAAAATGTCTTCAATAAATTGAGTCATCCCATATTTTAAAAAATAACCCTATCAGATTCATCATGTAACCGAGGTTCTGCTAACTTTGGTTTATTTTTCTTCTTACCCACCATCTTTGGAGCCATTTATAGTATTGTCAAAAACTTGCTTGCATGATGAAAAATTGATCTCAAAATTGCACATAGTACTAAGGAGGCAAGGAAATTGGGATATAATGTGGAAAGGAATAATAATGGATGGGTATTAAAAAATTATAGAAGAAATTATGGCCAATCACTTTAGAGCACATGAATTTTTATTGAGGGATCACTTGTTGGAGTCAATATCAATGACATGGTATGAAAGATCACACTTGGTAGGACTTGAAATAATATTCATAATGATTTCCACATTAGTTCACATATTTTTGAAAAGGTATTTTAGAATAACTTCACATTAAATCTAGAAAATTTGAGATATTACCAGACTCAATCAAATCCACATGGCATCAAAATAACTTATCCATTTTTTAGAAGTGTTGTCTGCCTAATGGTCATACATGAAAAACATAAAATATAAAATATCTAACATGATGGGAAGAAAGTACGCCTATACCTATAATATAAGGATCCATTATTATCTTCTAAAGTTTCCATGTGTTCTTCAAGGATAAACAATTTTGAGATGATAAGTTAGCTGACAAGACAATAGTTCATGCTTATTGCAGAAGTTTCATTTGAACAATGTCATTTATGGTTTTCACTTTCTCATTTTTTTAAAAGTTTTTATATTAAATTTTAATATATATTTTTTTAATTTTAAAGGGAGGAGAACCACCATTTATTGGTTTTCAGCACTCCCCCTTATTGCATGTCTACTAAAAATATCATTTGACCTTAGTGAAAGAAATAGGTTCTTCCATTAGGTCAAATTGGTCTTGATTATGTTCAATGAATTCATTCTTGTTGAGAGGGATTTTATACACTTTAAGTTTATGACCATTGATCAAAAATGTCCTTTAGTTACCATAAATTGGTTGAAGTTGGATAGAGCCATTGCTATGAATAGTTTTGATCGTGTATGGCCCTAACCATCTTGTCTTAAGCTTACCTTTCAAATGTGGAAATTCAAAATCAAATAGAAGCACCTAATTAACTTTTTGAAAATATTTTTCTCTTATATGAGTATCATGCCATTATTTTCACTGCTTCTAAATCACACTGGTTTGAGTGAGTGCATTCATTCTTAGTTCATCCAACCCATTCAGTTGCACGATTCTTTCCTTTTGTGCTTCATCAAGATTAATTCTCATATTAACTGATGTCTTCAATTTATAAATTTCAAACTCTATTGAAAAAAAAAGTTTCTTTCCAAATATAAGTTCTTACAGAGATAATCCTATGGTAGTCTTTCATGTTGTATTATATACCCAAATAGTTTTAGGTACTTTATCTTCCCAATATTTCCTTCTACTATTACTATTTTGGTTAGAATATTTTCAAGCTCTCAGTTGGTGAACTCCACTTACCTAACCTTATGGGTGCTAAGGTGAGAATTTATGATGATTGATATGATGCAATTATGTGAAAGCCTTGATCATGTTAGACATGAATCGGGGTCCTTGATAAAAAAATAATATATCTAGGTGCTCCAAATCTCAACATGATCCTATGATATAGGAGATAAACAACCATTTCCTCCCTAACAAAGGTGATTGCTTACACTTCAACCCACTTAATAACATAATTAGTACATACTAATAAATATTCATTTCCTTGAAATGATGGGTTGATTGGTCCAACAAAATCCAAACCCCATTTATAAAATAGTTCTCAACTTATTTAAGGATGGAGAGGCATTTATAAGGATAGAGTAGGCTTAACCATCCTTTAGAAAGGATTATATTACCATACAAACATTTTAACAGTCTTGTAAAGAGATGGCCAACAATAACCTATACTACTAAAATTATGAATGGTCCTTTTTGCTAAATAGTGTCATCCTCTGGGTTCACTAAGGCATGTTATTATGATGTCAAATACTTCATATTATCCAACACACCTATGAAGAACTTTATCATGTCCAATTTTAAATAAAATGCCTTTAAACCATGTGGAATGAGAACTAGATCTAATCAAATGTTTCCTTTCTTTATAATTAAAGGAATCAATAAACTTCCATGTTACCAAGTAATTTACCACATTTACAAACCATGGGGAAAATGTAGATATAGAAAATAACTGCTCATATGGAAAAGAATCCTCCATAGGTTTATCTTCACCTATAGCGATCAATCTAGACAAAACATTATCAACAACATTATACTTTCTAGGTTTGTCTATAATGTTAATGTCAAATTATTAAAATATAAGTATCCATGTAATAATTCTCCTACCTACTATTATTTTATTCATTAGGTACTTTCAAATAGAAGGCCTTCAATGTAATTATTTGGATAATTAAATTTCATCACATGGAAAGTAATTGATTGGTCTTAGGAAATCACATAGCTTAGATATCCTCATATTTACTACCCATTTTTGGTTCTATGGTAGTTATACTTCTCTTTTTATGTTGGATTTTTAATTGTGAATTACATCATTTCTAATAGGCCCATATTTTTTCCTAGGTACTAAATATTATTTTTTCTAATTTTCTTCCACAATATTTTGATCACTATGTCTTATGTTTTATGCTATCACTCAACTCTCCACTTGTAGCTCCCAACATTGTAAAACCCCAACAAAATACCACCATCAAGGTATTGGATGGAGTGATTAAAGATAAGGAGGTATGAGGAGGAATTGAATAGATATGATGAGGGAGTCAATAGGGATGATGAGGGTCAATGAGGGAGTGATTAGGGAGGATGAAGGAGTGATTATGGATGATGAGAGATGGTGATGGTTAATGAGGGAGTGATGAGGGATGAGGAATGAGTGATTAGATATGGTGAGGTATGATGAAGCAATGAATAGGGATGATGAAGGATGGTGAGGGTTAATGAGGGAGTGATTAGGAATGATAAGGTAGTGATTGTAAATGATTAGTAATGATGAGGGTCAATAAGGGGTGATTAAGAATGATGAAAGATGAGGAGGGAGTGATTAGGAATAATGAACAGATGATTATAGATGATGAGATAATGATTAGTGATGGTGAGAGTCAATGAGGGAGTGATTAGGGATGAGGAAGGAGTGATTAAATATGATGAGGGATGGTGATGGTCAATGAGGGAGTGATGAGGGATGATGTAGGATGAGGGGTGAGTCATTAGGGATGATGAGGGATAGTGAGGGTCAATGAGTGAGTAATCAAGGATGATGAGGGAGTGATTAGAGATGACTAGCGATAGTGAGGGTCAATGAGGGAGTGATTAGGGAAACAAGGAATGATGAGAGAGTGATTATGGGTGATGTGGAATGAGTAGGAAGTGATCAAGGATGAGTGGAGGATGATGAATAAGTGAAATTGACACAAATTATTCATTTGATGTGTTTAGGTCATCAATATGACCTATTCTATTCCAATCACACCACTTTGCATTAATTTTAAAGTAAGTGGTTTGAAAACATCAATTTTGACAAACCTATGACTCTTAGAAATGCCAATAATCAATCAAAAATACATAAAAACCTAAAAAATGACTATATGTTTACCAAAAATAGACATCAATCAAAAACTTTCTACCTTGAAATCTCTAAGTTCAACACTTAAACCCTAAAAATGCCTATGTACTAACTAGATAAGATTTTGAAAAACTATTTTCTACATTGTAAAGCATGTAATTGTGAGACCAATTCTATCAGATGTAGAGTGACCCTAATTTATTAAATTTACTAAAATAATTTTAATAGCATAAATGTAAACTTATACTTAGCATTTAGAGTAGTAAATATAAGCTTCTAACCATGATTGGCTTCATGTGCATGTCCACATGTTTTTATGTGCAAAATAATAGGAACACAATCACATTATTCTTTTTATAGTAACGTGATCGTGTTATATATTAACCAAGATTCCATCTATTTACAAGTTCACATGCTTTAATGTTCAAAATAATAGGAACATAACCTCATTATTATTTTTATAATAATATGATCACACTATCTATTAACATGATTGCATTATGGCTCAATAATTGCTGAGCCATAATTTAAATAACGTGATCGTGTTATGAAAAATGGCTATAGAAATGTCACCCAACTCTATGGACTTAGCCAAATGATGAACAAAATATACCCATGCATTATTTAATACATAAAATAATTCATAATACAAGACAACAAAAATTGCAATATATTCATTTAAGTAGAACAACACCTATAAAATCAATCAGAGGATTTTTCAATACCCTTATGATGTATAGTATGTACTCACTATGAGGGTGGCTAGGTGGAAAATGGCACCAAATCGTATTTTTATTTGATATTTATACATTGCTACAATGAAAACACAATAATAAGAAAGAAACATCAGTAATATGGTATGTGGGTTCTTACATTCACTTCTACTTTTATATCATTAAGAAAAGTGGATAAACATTGTTTAGTCTTTGATTTAATATGAAAGAATCATATATTAAAGTTAAAGTATTGTGAATGGTTCATATTATGAGTGTTTATGATATTAATATTACATTATTAAAATAGTTTTGGTTGTTTGAATGCTCATGATAAATAAGATTGTAGCCATAATTTTATATATATATATATATATATATATTTTTCCTTTTTAGGATAATATGATGTTAAATGTTATTGTATCACAATCTCTTTTTGTTAAGACATTTAAAATATTTACTTAAATTATATTATGAATAAAACTCAATAAAAGTGTGTTGACAATCTTGGCCATACATGTGATTAAACTCAATGTTTTATCACTCAAAATCATATTATCAAGAAAAGTAACTTATGGTTGATTTGTGTTTATATTATGTAAGTCACGTTGTCCTAAGCTTGTTTGTATTAAAATACTTGATAAAATGTGTGATTAGAAAAAATAAATGGTCCCCACGTCAAAAATATTCACATGTTTACCTCACAAAATTGAATTAGAGGAACAATTTGATATAAATAGAAGGATCTATTTATGACCATGAATATTTGAGGTGATGTATGTTTATTGGCTTTGAATACATGAAATAAAGTCATTCTTGTCTTATAAAATATGTGCTGAAATATATAATTTTATATTGGCTCTTTTATCCATACGCATTAAATTATACAAAATTACAGACTGCCTAAGTTGAAATAGATTCATTTAGGTAGAACAACACCAAATTTTTATAGATTCATACTAAGTCTTATTTAATATATTTAATATAATTAAGTGATATACAAAATTGAAAATTCAAATGAAGTAGAATACATTAAATACAATAAATTATAATAAAATACATAATTTATAAAAAACATAAACTTGGTAAAAATATTAAATTGAAGAAAGGTTAGAAAATTTTCTTAGAACTGAGTTATTTTTTATTGTTCGAGTTGACTATGACTATGTAAAATGACCTAAAATTTTTTAATCTTAAAAAATAATAATTCATAATTTGTTAGGACAAGTTTGCATGATGTGGTTAGGGGCACATTGTAGGCTTGCCTCTTGAATGTGGTCATTTAATATTTGAATATGTCCCCAATTTTACAATCTAGGCATGTGTGAAAATTTATCAGGGTTTTCTGATGAGTTATGCATTTCATTTCACCATGCATAAGACTTATAAAATGAGATTCCTAGGTTATGCAGAAGAAACATAATATAAATCAAATGCCAAAGATGTGAAATAGGGTTAATGGAATAGCCAATATGGCTTTAAAAACCCTTGTGATTGAGAACTATGTACATAGTCAAAATGGGTGTTAGGCTAATGTATTTTTCCATCCTTGAGTGATTGTGTGATCTGTGATTTTATAAATATATGAATATAGCACATTTATAGAAATGCTTGAAAATATATGCCCTTGACTTACAATAAAAAATGTATAGACTTGGCCTATGACTAGTAGAATGCTTCATAATTAGATTTGGAATAGATAGTGATATTTTTTCTATGTAAGCCAAGTGATCGCTAGATGTATTTAGAGAATATTTGATATGGTTATATAGAGGATTTTTATGAACATTTATTATAACATATGTTTCAAAATGCATGAAATAAGTATTACTAAATGGATCTAATTAAAAAATTCACCATTGGAGTGTAGGGGACAAGTTCACACTAGTTGCATAAGGCTGTAGTGTACTCATGTCTTCTTAGTGTAGGCTTATCCTAGAATACCAAGGACTATGGAGACATATTTAGCAGAGGTTTGTAACTGTAATAGGTACAAATGTGAAGGAAATATGGATATTTATATGATTGTCTTTGTTTTATCATGGCAAGGAAGAAACCCATATAGATTGTAAGTTAGCAAAAAGGAGAATAGACCAAACAAGGAAAAGAATGCCAATAATAATCATTTTCAAATAATTAATGATTATTTTGAGTTTTTATAGTTTCCCCAATTTATTCTAGTGATGTAACAAACTAAAATCACTATATTAATATATATGAAAACTTAAGTATGTACACACACTTTATATTTAGATATGAAGTTTAATCATGCAAAATGTCTTAATGTAAAACTTGCAACAATTACACCAAATATATTTATTTTCCATATTTGAAAGTTTAAAATATTGAAATTTACAAAGAGGATAAAGAGAGTATACACTTGAGGATTATGCAATCTAATTACTCTATAACTTGAAAGTGATGAATTGTTTTCCCCCTTGTTGAGGTATATAGATAAATTTTGAACATGCAGTGAATTGAGAGTGATAAAGTCTCAATTTTAAAACATTTTAATTCTCTTGAGTTAGAAATATTATATGCTTCAAGTCTCATTTGATTGTGTAGAGTAAACTATAAAATCATTTAAGGGATATAACAACCAAATATAGCTAGATACATCTTGAAAAAGTGTAACCATAGACATTGATTGTGACTAGACATAAATGTGTATCACATTCAAAAATAAATATGAATCACAAAATAGCAAATAAATCTTGATTTTATTTGAATTTTTGTAACTTTGAAGCTTTGAAATTTTGATACTTTTCCATATAGTAAATGTTAGAGTTGGTTCTCATGTTTGCTAGGTTCTTTAGATAATTTTTGTCTATTTTTTAGTTTGTCATTTTGTGTATTTATCCCACATTATTTAGTTTGACTTCTTGTTTCTCCTACCCTATATATGCAAGGCTTCTCATTTGTAAGATACATAAGTTATTTTATTGATATTATATGATATTATTTTTATATTTGCATATCATCTTTACAACTTTTACAACTCTTTTTGGAATGCTTTAGATCTTGGACTTAGAATGATCTTGTTGACATTTTTTTTATAGTATCCGAGCTAAAAGTGTTACATCCATCCATTTATGAGTTTGATGTTGCAAGGGTTTCTCCATTTATCAAAATTTCTTCTTGGTGTAGTGGAGGTGGTTTGTATGGATATTTGAGATTTTATTTAGCCATTGACATTTTTTTGAAGAAATTGTAAATTGTTTTTGTAAAAAATTATGACTCTTTTGCAAATCAGGTTTCTCCTCACACATGTGTCTGATTCATAAAATTATTTCACTATTGGAAAGAGGATTTTGAGAGGTATCTAGAAAGTCTTCATAATAAGGATTCCAAGTAGTATCGAAGGAGATACAGGGCTTTGAAGTTGACCATTTGAATCAAAATTTCTACAAATTTTTATGCACAATAAAAAATAAACTTAGATCTTTTATTTAAAGTGAAAAAATAGCATAGAGGATTGATCTATGTGGAAGATTGTTATTTTCCTTTGCTGTAAATTTAATTCAAATTTATCTTTTTTGGATCTAGTAGAAATAATCTATTTTTTCTCCAAACATTTAATTTTTGGGCAATGTTTACTTATTTGACCCATTTTAATGATGAGAACCTTGAAAAAAATTATAACTTTTGAACATTGACTCAAAATCGAGTATTATTTTTTCTTAAATGTATGTTTTTTTATTATCCATCGATTGGGTTAATTTATCTTATAAAATGCACTACGTTATAAAGTTTCATATTTGGGAGGGACTTACACTTTTTAGGGGTGTTCATTAATTTTGTCAGGAGACGTTAAATTGTCATAAGGGGATTTTTTTGAGAGGATTCTTCTTCTTGACTTTTTCATTATTTTTTGACAATGGATTCTTGCATATAGCCCCTCAACACCTTCAACTATATTATATGGAAGATCAAAATGAAGATTCACTTACAACTAAAAGGCATGTGGATAATGGTGCATGACAACATTCTCCACTTTATAGATGAGGAAGATCTTTCATGGATTACATCGATGCAAGATGAGGCTCTTTGTTTGATTCACCTCCATGTTTCAAATAGTTTACAGTAATATGTCACATGTGCCATATTACCAGAGAAAGCTTGAGATGTTATTGTAGCCTTATTTGAGAAAGATACTGAGTCTTCTAGGTCTTTTGCACCCTCTTTTACTCCACCTTCTTATGTTTCAATTATTTTTTCACCTGTTCATGAGGATTTACATTTTGATGATGCCACTGATGTCGTTTAAGATTTGAGTCTTGACAGTGACATGGATGAGGCACTATTGGCACTTCCTTCTTCTCCTCCTACTATGGATTCACTCTTTACCAGTGACATGAATCATGATTCCTCTTCAATTTGTGAGGACATACTTCTTGACGGTGATCTAGATGAGGCATTCATACCTCCTACACTTCTCACTGTTCAACCTTCTTCATTTTTTAGTGATGACTTATATTTTGACAATGGTTTGCTTGAGGTACCTATTACTCCTCATATAGTTTGTATTCCTCATATTCATTTCATTGATTGAGAGGACATTCTTGAGGATGTGCAACCTTAACCATCACTTTTGAAGATCATAGATGAGACACCATCATGAACTCCTGAGGATGAATTTTATTGTGCCATAATTGTTGTTCCTTTATCACCTACTCCTAATTTTTGTGAAGATATGTATTTTGATAGTTATTTTCATGAAGAACCTATTATTGTTGCATATTCTATTTTGGACCATGTTGTTGTGTATACCACTACATGTGTTACTTGTCCTGGTTTGTATCCACTTGCTTATGTCCTTAGTTCCTTTGAGAAACATAACCTTGGATTTGGATCTTGCATACTTCACTCTATTGGTAAAATCTTATAGGGTATTGTATATCATATTGGCAATGATATTTCTATAGGAGATGTGTCTTTTAGATATTTGGTTTGTAACACTCAAGAGGATGGTTCATTAATGGGAACAATAATTTATGTTTGGAACAATCTCACAACCTTTGTAGATGGTTCCTTACATTCTTTTCATCCACACAAGATATATAGTATTGATATTTGTGTGGGATGAGGGAAGTTGTCCTTAGGGGGGATTCAACATGAAGTCCTTCCTTCCTTCCTTCCTTCCTTCCTTCCTTTCCTTCTTATTGCTTTTACATCATTTTGGGTAGGGGGAGTGGGTGCAATGGAGTTTGTTCCCATGGGTTTTATTTCTTTCTCCATTTTATGGATATATTGTACATGAGTACCTCATCAGGCCTTGTTGTTGGGACTTATACTATAGATATGACACTTTGTTTTTTGGTTATTTTTAGCCCTTAGCTTCACTTGAGAGGGGTGTTAGAGTTGGTTCTCATGTTTGCTAGGTTCTATAAATAGTTTTTGCATTTTTCCTAGTTTATCCTTTTATAGATTTATTCCACATTAGTTAGTTTGACTTCTTCTCATTTGTAACATATAGAAGTTATTTTATGGATAATATATGATATTACATTTGTCTTTGCATATCAGCTTTGTAGCTCTTACAATTGTTCTTGTGATGTTTTTGTTGTTAATATTGTAGATCTTGGGCTTGGAATGATTTTGTTGGGATTCCTTTTATTAACTTGAACATGAATGAGTTTCATGACCCCTATATTGTATTTATTTACATTTGAAATTTTTAACTATTGAAATTTGTTACTATTAGAAAATTGTCAATTTATAATTATAAAAATGAATGCACATGCATCCCACATGCCCTCATAATTTGAACCGTGTTGTAATTTTTCATGAGCACTTTATTTCTCAAGATAATCCAATTTTGATTTCCACTATTGAGATGAGGGATGCAGGATGTAAGTCACTTAAATCAAAATAAGTGTTTTGTGTAAATTGTAATAATGGAGTATTAATTTGAATAATTAAATTTGATTGCATCATAATATAGAATTTAACATTGAATTACATATGAAACATGTGATAAACAAATAAAACATTTAAGTTCATAAGCAAAATGTGCATGATATAAATTATTGGAAAAAAAAAAGTATAAATAAATCGTAATATGAATCAAAGTATAATAAAAACAAAAAAAAAACAAAGCATACAAACAATGTTATATAATATCATATAATTATCATATAATATCACACATAATACATAAATTAACACATAAAAGACAAAATAAACTTATTTAATATCATAAACTCTGATATCAAATAATTTGAATAATTATATTTCAAATTTATATCCAAAATTCAAAACTATTTTATTTTAGTGTCAAGAAGTTAATGAAATTTACTGAAATCCTAGAACTGAAATCCCAGAACTGAAATCCCAGGACTAAAATCAATCAAACAAGACGCAACGTTAAAAAATACCTCACAATCAAGTTGAAGTCTCTTGAAATTGTTTATGCCTCACAATCATTGTCACCATGCAAACTTCATTTTTAGTTTTCGAGGTCACAAGACTACAAAATATGGACATGTGGGTGGTGGTCATTGCTTCGTAATCTCGCACTCCTTTGGCATTGTGGAAACATTCCCCTAATAGAGAAAGTGCAAGTGAGTGATATCATAACACATGTAATGTTGTTATTGGCATGCAGACTCGTAACCCTTGGGTGCATGTGTGAAAATGCGACACATGCCAATGATCGAGAGGTATCAAGAGCAAGATAACATGTCACATGGACTTATAAATCCACGTCAGAGCGTCAATGACCAATTTTGAATCCCACGAGAGCGTGGCAAAATGAAAAGTGGAAAATATAACAAGTAGAGTTCATTACGTGTACTTCAAAGCCTAAAGACTCGAGTGGATGAAAACTCGGATTCCCTATTTGAAAATAAGCGTCGTCGAAGGTGATACCCTTTTAATAAAAATTATATATTGTTTAAAGGGTGTCCAAGCAAGAAAGTGTCCCTCGTGGCACCATTTAGGCGATGACCCAAACCACGACAAGGGTCCAAGACAAACCTTGCGACTTAGATTTTAAGTAATGTTAAGTAATCGAAATTAAAAAAGGTTAATTCATTAATACTCTTCTGAAAATTCATACATTGGCAAAATAACCCTTGGTTAAATTTAATTAACTAGGAATTAATAAAGTAAAAACCAAAAACTTAATGTTAATATGGGTCTTTTATCTTATGTTGTATAAAATGTTTTATAGGATTTTATATATTATGAATGAAATGATGTAATTTGTTTTAGTAATGAATCAATATGAGTAAAGTGATGTTTTGAGTTTCTAATATTAGGCTTAGGATTATAACTTTGCACACATTTATATGGTTATAATATAATTAATCAACTCATATTAATTTGAAAGGGTTATTTATGGTTGTATTCATATGTTTCATGTTCAACGAAATTATGTTAGTTCACATTATTATTTATTCTTGCATTATTATGTCTTAATTGTTATTTAAAAAAAAATTATAATTTGTTTCGGAGTAGTACATGGGTGTGTTACAATATTTTCTAAATATTTTGGATTCATACCCATGGATTTTTTTTATTGATTTGAAAATCCCACTTAGCTTTATCCAGAATAATATCTTTCATCTTAGGGTTTCTCAAATTTGTCTATATCTACCCTTTAGTTATTTATCATTTCTCTTCACACAAAAGATTATCTTATGTAAATTTGCATGTGTTTTATAAGTTTGTGTATGTTACGAATAACATGATGGGGCTTGTTTTAGCCCCGAAGCAATTCAGGTAACGTGATGTCTTGAGTTCCTAATATTAGGCCTAGGATCATAACGTTGCACACAATTATATGGTTATAAGATAATTAACCTACCCATATTAATTTGGAATGGTTAGTTATGTTTGTATTTACATGTATGTTTAATGTTGAACAAAATCATATTAGTTTGCATAATTATTTATCCTTTCATTATTATATATATATATATATATATATATATATATATATATATATATATATATATATATATATATATATATATATATATATATATATATATATATATATATATATATATAACTACTCTAAAACTATGGGTATGAACCTAAAATATTTAGAAAATTTTGTATCGCATTCATGTACTACTTTAAAACTATGGGTATGAACCCAAAACATTTAGAAAATTTTGTATCGCATTCATGTACTACTTTAAAACACTATATATATATATATATATATATATATATATATATATATATATATATATATATATATATATATATATATATAACTACTCTAAAACTATGGGTATGAACCTAAAATATTTAGAAAATTTTGTATCGCATTCATGTACTACTTTAAAACTATGGGTATGAACCCAAAACATTTAGAAAATTTTGTATCGCATTCATGTACTACTTTAAAACAATATATATATATATATATATATATATATATATATATATATATATATATATATATATATATATATATATTTAAAGTAGTACATGAATGCGATACAAAATTTTCTAAATGTTTTGGGTTCATACCCATGGTTTTTTTTTGATTTAAAAATATCATTAATCTCTATCCAAAATAATATCTCCCATCTTAAGCTTTCACACTCAAATTTGTTTATATTTACCCTTGAGTTACCTGTAATTTCCATTCACACAAAAAATTATCTTGTATAGTTTTACATGTGTTTTATAGATTTTCGTATGTTATAATGGAAATGATGGGGTTTGTTTTAGCCCCAAAAACAATTTGATTAAACTGATGTCTTGAGTTCATAATACTAGGCCTACGATCATAACCTTACACACATTTATATGGTTATAATGTAATTAATCTACTATATTAATTTGAAAGAGTTAGGTATGGTTGTATTTATATGTATGTTTCATGTTCAACAACATCATATTAATTTACATAATTATTTAGCCTTGCATTATTATATCTTGATTATTATTTTAAGAAAATATATAATTTTTTTGGAGTAGTATGTGAGTGTGCTACAATATTTTCTAAATATTTTGGGTTCATATTTATAGGTTTTTTTCTTGATTTAAAAATACCACTAATCTCTATCCATAATAATATCTTCCATCTTAAGATTTCATAACTCAAATTTGTCTATATCTATCCTTGAAATACCTATCATTTCCCTTCACAAAAAAGATTATCTCATATACAAATTTCATTATTTATTTATTTATTCAAAATATCACTACTATATTTAACATGATGGATTTGGAAGAATTGAATTGATAGGGTGAGTAACTAAAATTTATAGTGATTTAGAGTTTGTTTGGTTGTGGAAGTAAATATTATAAAATGGTTTATATTTCCATCTCATATGAATATTAAATCATATTTATTTAGCATTATTTTTTTATAGTTCAAAAATTTTTGGTTAAGATTGCTTTTTGTCACTAATAATTGTAAGTTCACAAATGTATTCACAATTTAGCACAGATTCATAAGTAATAGATTTTATATGGGAAACATTGTATTTTTCAGTCAATTTTGTATTTATTTTTTATTTTTCTAGATTTGATGAAATGATGATTGTTAACATTCATCGATGCATTTGTATAAAAAGATGTATTATAATAATTTTTTATAATATTATATATCATTAAGGGACCTGAAAATTATCAAAGAAGTTACTATTTTATCTAATGTAACACAAGCCTCAAAACACTTTTTTTACTTATCATTTAAATTAACAAAGAAGTTAACATTTTGTCTAATGTAACACAAACCTCAAAACACTTTTTTTACTTATCATTTTTAGATTCAATTACCTAATGAAAATTTGAAAAAGTATAAT
The DNA here is from genome assembly GCA_037957365.1 of Torreya grandis. Classification (NCBI taxonomy): domain Eukaryota; kingdom Viridiplantae; phylum Streptophyta; class Pinopsida; order Cupressales; family Taxaceae; genus Torreya; species Torreya grandis. The sequence goes on along the minus strand of JARHVA010001559.1, from coordinate 727,776 downwards.
TTATAAATAGAATTTGCTAATGTGGATAAGGTTGTTTATTTCACAACAAGTTTTCAGGGTTTTCATTTTCTTGTTACAAAACCCTACTTTTTGTTGTCAAAGCTAAATAATTATCTTTAGATCTCCCAAAAATTAATATACTTTTTTAAACCTTTTTTTAAAAAAAAATTATCCTTCTCATTTTTTTTAAAAAAAAATTAAGATTGATTTACTATTTTACATAAATTTATTCTTATTTTATTGTTTATAAATACTTGTATTGTAATTTGATTGAAATAAATTTATGTATAATACAACAACATTTAAATTAAATTAAGGAAATAAATCATCTTAAAGATAAATTTAAATAAAATTGTAAAAAGTAATAAATAAAACTACTTTTAAATTTGAAATTGTAGTTTTAAATTAAATTTTTATGTTGCAATACCAAACATAAAAACTTAGCATTAATTTTGAAGTAATGGTTTTTTTTTATAAAATACATATTAAAATTGTATTTAAGTTCATAATTAAATAACAAATGGAAGTATAAAATAATGTTTTATATTTTAAAAATTATAATGATCTCGTCATCAAATTTCTAATCATAACAACCATTTATGAAATTCATATTAAAATTTTATTTTAAAATTTAAAATAATATGTCAAAATTTACTATTGCAATGAACTTTTGCATTAGTAATTGATCAAAATAATACTTAAATTACTTTATTTTTCAATTCCCCTAATAGTTTATAATTTTGTTTTTTATTAAAAAGAATTCAGTGTAAAATGCCGTAATTTGCCAAATTCAAAGTTTTCAACGCGTTTAGGTAGCTAACGAGATTCTACGAAGCTTCCTACAGGAATTTCGGCTATTAAAAAGTCAGCAATGTGTATTTGGTTTTATATTTTTGAATAAAATAAAATGGTTTTTATTTGTCAAATTCAAACTTTTCAATGCGTTTAAGTAGCCCACGAAAATGTTTACAATTGTTTCTAGGAGAATTTCTACCATCAAAACGTAAATATGTGCTCAGCATAACGCGTCAGCAATGTATCTTTTGTGGGCTCTATATTATTTATATCTTTGGATGAAATAAAATGGTTTTTTTAACGTGTGAGTAATCAACAAGAGCGTTTACAAAATTTTCGAAAAGAATTTTGCAATAATAATAATAATAATATAGTTTTTAAGGTCTACGATGTCAATTAATATTTTGGTTATGGTTTACAAGGCATGTCTAGCATATGGGACCACCTCATACTCCCATCGTTGGGAGGCACTTTATTGTACTACGAATATGAGGCGTGCAATCCCTACCCCTTGCAGGGTTGACCCTGTGACCTTCCTTCCAAGAACACATGTTCTTTACCATTAGGCCAACTCAACTAGAAAAAGGTGGATATATGCTCAGCGTCTCACGTCAACAATGCCTATTTCGTTGCGAGTGGAAGCATGTCCAAGCTTAAGATTACTGGCAACCTGCAAAACTATTTCAGCTGCCGTACATCATTACTCATTTGAAATTGCCAATGCCCACTAAAATATGTGTATAAGGTATTACACTTAAAAGCCCCACCCTGGTTTGCCCAGAGGGCATTACACGGTTTGCTCCAATAGAGTAGGATTATCCGGCGGATTACGAATAAGGCATTTGTTTTTTTCCCAAATTTCATTTTACTTTTTATGTGAAATAAAAATTAAACGAGTTCAAGATTTTCTAAAGCGTGGATTTTTTCCTTTTCAGGAGTAAAAGCTTTTCGTAAATTAACAGAGCTCAATTATCTAATGGACAATGAAAATTGTACTACTGAAAAACAAATTTAGGATTCAACAAAATCAAAGCAGTCAAAACCCTATTTTTAAGATTTTTTAATTTTTTTAGAAACCAAGTAAAAGATGCTAGAATTTATAGTTTTCATTGCATAACCTGGTTGCAAGAACAGCAAAGGTAGGAAACCCATCTGCAACGGCCGTTGCCAATGAGTTTGGCCGTTTTCTCCCTGTTGTGAAACGTTCTGCGTCCAAATGAAACGGTCTGCTGTATTCTTGGCTGTTCAGACCGTCAGTGGCAAGCAGTTTAACCAGCGAGGAGCCGGCGACGTTAACGTCTTTTTTTCATTTTGGGCCATTGCCGCAAAACACGGAAGTGGCAAGTGGACTACGAGTTCAACCTTTCTTTGCGTCCCAATCCAAACAAAGCGGCTTCTTTTTTGCCGGCGGTCGGAAGTCGGAATGCCAATTGGGGAACGAGAAGGTTGACGGTTATCGGTTGTCTCCAAAGTTATGGAGCGCTGAGCTGGCAGTGAGGAAAAGGACAAAATGATAGAAGTTGGCCCTTCCGGGGAAGCACGAGTGCTGCTAAGCCGCGGTCAACAACCCGCATCCATATACTCCTAGTCATTCCTTCGCAAGTTACAACTACCATAGAATAATCTTGGACGGCTTTCCATCACTTGTCATTTTATTTGGATTCCTTACAATTTCGGGTAAGCCTTTTATTAATCGTTTTCGGCCATTATTTATTTATTTATTTATCTCTCTATATATATAGATCGCCTCTATTGGATATTTAGGATGTTTTTATATAAATAAAGTTTTGTCAAAATTTATATTCATTCTTTTGTCAAAATTTATATTCATCTTATAATTTAAATTTAAGGATAGTATTATAGAAGAAAGAAAAGATAAATCCTTTTTAAAGTTTATAATATTCCCCACTTTTTTTTGTCATCAAAATAGATTATAATATATGAAACCATCTCATATTTTTAGAATGTTTTATTTTCATATTTTTTTACCTAACATATTTTTACACTGTCCGTACATAAATTTTATAATTTTTAATTTCCTTAATATTTTATTTCATATCCACTAGAATTATTATATAAAAGAGTTAAACATCTATGAGATAAGGGACAAAACATGTAATATTCTCACTTGGAATTCAATGGCATCAATAGAAATGAGCAAATGCTAGAGTTTTGTAAATGTAATTTGCACGTGTACAAAAACTGTTTCTAATTTGTTTCTTGTGCAATATCCTTCAATCTTCATTTTTCCTCTAGTTTCCATTTCCACCACATTTTGTGTTTCTCATTTTTGGTAACGTAGTTTTAAAATAAAAATATTAATTTCATATATTTATAGTTGTTAGATCACTCAATAGATTGCCAAACTACTAGTAATATATATGAATGCAAAAATCTATAAATAGGGTATACATCCTGAAATGGTGGTTGTAATTGGGCTTCAAATTTGAACTAGTTATAATTTCTTTGAGATTCACAAATTTGAAAAATATTATCAATATTTTAATTTTGGATATGAAGTCAAATTCGTTATTAATGTAATTTACCTAAATTGTTAGAATTGCAAAACTATAGTAATATACACGACTACATAAATCTAGAAATAGGGTATGATTCATCAAATTCATGCCTAATGTTGATGTTTCTACTTAGGCTATAAATTCATTTTAGTTGTTCTAATTTACTTGAGATTGATAGACACTTTTGTCATAAATAATCAACATGCCAAACCACATAGAAAACTTGTAACAAACAAGGTCCATAAGAGTTTAAAAATATCAAAGCTAGTTTCTATAACAAAGTTGGTCCATAAAATTTCATCATTGTATTAAATCCATGTTAGGAACTCCATCCTAATCACCATTAAGAAGCATATTCATAGCTTCATTCTGAGAAAAAACCACTCCTAACCATAATACAATCAACTCAAGTTTTATTATAAGTGTCCATATTTATTCATTGTTTATTTTAACTTTTGGTATGTAGTTAAATTATTGATATGGAAACATTAGTTTCTAGAAATGTGGAACTCCCCATGGAATCACTTAATTCCAGGGTTATGATGGTGTTTCTCTTGACATACCTACACTGAATGCTCAATTTAATGATATTGAAATGGGTCTCCACCATTCTCTGTCACAGAATCAAGTAAACATTTTAGTTTTATCAATAGCTAATTATGAATATCGGCTAGAAGAAAGTGACATCCACAACCAATTAAAGGAGGCAACCAAGAAGTAGTGAAAATCTGTATGATATAGGAGCATCCAAGAGATTTTACAATATTGCATTAAAAAACAAGAGAAATATATAATTTATTTTTTTGTTTGTTTTGTCTTGATTTACTACTATCAATCCAAACAATGGAGAGGTTTTAGGAGTGTGTTTAATTAAAATAGTAAATTTGTAAAAACTTGCTTTAGTGGATTAATAGGATGTATCTACCAATGATTAATTGATTTTGTCAAAGTAGATTTATAGTTTGAGAAGGAAATTATTATAGAAGGGCAGGTGAAGGGGTTGTTTCTTATGTATGCAAAAATTCAATAAATATAAAGGAATATAAATGCAATCATATTTTAGATGCAAAGACTTCTATTAAATGAATGTTGTTCATGTTTTTATTTCTTTTGTATATTTTGTTTCTCCATGTAGACCTTAATATTTTACGTTTATTACTTTCTTTACTAGATTAACAAAGCTATTGTAGATTGAATTAGAATTAGGAAAGTAATGCCTTGCATCATATCATATCAAATCTAGGTCATTCCTTGTTAGAAAAGTGTGAAGAAGCTCTTATAGAGAGAAGTGTTCAAATTTGAGAAAGAGATTTTTGTAGGTGTATAGAGAGATTTTGTGAGAATCTTGTTGTGGCATTGACAAGTTGTGAAACATAAACTTGAAATTTAGTGAATATGGAATTTATATGGGGTGTTTTTAGAAGGGGTGCAAGAGTGGAAGCACCTAAAGTTTTTGAATTAACACAAATGATGAGAGATGTCTAAGCCAGACTAGTTGGAATGGAGAAAATGTAAAGAATAAAAGTTTATATTGAGGATGTAATTGATGAGGAAGGAAAGAGACAAAAGGGAGAATAAGAACACAAAGAAGAAGTTACAAATGTAAAGACAACATTTATTAGAACCATGGAAAAGATTGGGAATAAACCCAAATTAGACACACCTTATTATAATAGAAGCTTGAATTCTAAAGAGCTCATTGATTGAATTATAAATATGGTTTTTTTTATAAATTAATAGATGACTACACAATAGTGATGTTTTATTGCAAAATTTTAAAGAATCCATCATCATTATGGTGGGATTATGTACAATTTGAGAGGGAAAGAAGACAAAAACAAAAAATTAGGTATCTGGGAAGAATGGTGAGCAAAGTGAAGGCTAAATCATAATGTAAAAACTATCACATTAGTTTATTCATAAAATTACTATATTTAAGACAAAATGAAGTAGGTGTGAAAGGGGTAGATTTATTAGTTTTAAAAACTCACTATAAGGCCTACACACATGGAGGATGATGCAAAAAAGGAATCAAGATATGTCAATGGCATACATTTAAATAGCAAAGATGAAATTAAATTTCTAAACTTTAGAACTATAGAGTAATTCTACCAATGTGCATTGAAATTAGATAAGTTGTCACTAAGGCAACATGTAAACATTAGAGGTAGAGGAAGATGGAAAAAGTTAGAGGGAAAGAACAAAACTTTGGTGGAATAGGAAAGCATACCCATGATGAAGGAGTAAGTAATTTTCAGACCAAGTTTTTTTATATAAGAGGAAAAGGAGGTTATGCACCTCGAAGAAGAGCATTCAATGGTAGAAGAGGATAATTCATATGGAATTGTTTTAAGTGTAATAGGTCATTTGAGTTCCCATAATAAACCCATAATAGTGGCTAAAGGACTAAAGGAACATTTCATATATCCCAAGGGGATGAAGGAAGTGTTTGGTCTCTAGGGCAAAATGAAAAACTAAGAGTAAGGGGAAGCCATGCTTATGAAAATAATGATTTTGAAATTAAAAAAATAAATAAATAAACCATAAAAATGAATAAACTCTTTAAAAAAATCTACAAATCCATATGAAAGTGTTGTAAATTGATTATTGGTGGAGGTAGCACATATAACGTAGAGTCTAAGAAAATGGTTAAGAATCTTGGGTTAGAATAGAAAATATGCCCGGACCCTAATAAAGTTTTTTGGATGTATAAAGAACACCAAGTGTTAGTAAATCAATAGTGTGTGGTGAAATTTCAAATTGGATCATATATAGATGAAGTTGTGTGGGATGTTATGATAATCGATGTGTGTCATGTGCATATGGGTAGGCCATATTAGTTTGATATGAGAACCACATATGATGGTAGGGAAAACACATATACTCTTGTGAAAGATAGGATGAGATTCATGTTTAAACCATTAAAATACAAGGGATATGAGGTGGAAAACCATCCAAATGTGATGTTAGAATTAATAAAATAGTTACTAACAAAGAAAAATAAGGAAGATGCATGCTTTTCCTTCATTCTAAACTTTCAAAATTGGAGTAAAACACCAAGGTGAATGATTAAATTGATAATATCCATTTTTTTTGGATGAATATGTGTACATAATGTCAAATTATTTTTCAAATGGATTACCATAAGTAATAATAATTAGTCCCCACAAGGACTTAATGTTACAAGCAAGTTTCCTAAAAAATTTAGCTTATAGGTTGACACCTCAAGAGCAAGAAGAGATGAAGAGATAAGTGACAGGAGTTATTATAAAAATGGTCTAATACATGATAGTTTGAGCCCATGTGTAGTCTTAAAATTTTAAGTACCTAAGAAATAAATATGATGGAGAATGTATACGGATTCAATGGTAATAAAAAATATTATAATAATGTCTATGATTCCATTTTCAAGGATGGATTATCTAATGGACTATCTAAATGGAGTCACATGCTTGATCAAAGTAGATTTGAAGAGTGGGTATCACCAAATATATATAAGAGAAGGTGATTAGTGGAAACACCATTTAAAATCAATGATGGGCTATATGAATGGTGGATTATGCCATTTTTTTGGTCAAATTGCTTGAGTAAATTTATGAGGATCATGAATGAGATAATGAAACCATTCACAAATAAGTTTGTGATTTTGAATTTAGATAATATTTTAATATTTCATAAGTGTAAAGAGGAGCAATTGAAGAATTTTAGACTCATGTTCAATGTAGATTTTATTTATGGAATTATATGTCACCTCAGTGTTATATACTTATAAAACATAGACCTTGGTTGTTCCTCGCATTTATGGACCTTTCACACTTATGCAAGTTTTGCATCTGTGCTATCTTATGACCCTAGCCTATCTCTTAATTTGACAAATCTTATGTTGATGAACTAGGCCTTTTATCTTTTTTAGAATGCTTATAATCTACTTATATTCCACCTCTACAAGTTTTGATCCTATACCTACTTTCTTGCTCCATGAACACTAATGTTTTAGATATATAGTAATGTTGATGCTAATATCCTAACCTGATACAAGTGCCCAATTCCCTAATGTCATTTAATTTGAAAATGAAACATATCCTAATGGTCATCCTATGTGATTTAATATGAGTTAATTATCTAAAGGGATTGGTATAAATACAATATCAACCCTCATTCATTCCTCACCTATCATAAACCAAGTCAACTTATCAAATGCATTTAGTCAAGAAGTTAATAAAAAAATATTTCCTATTTTATTACATTCTCATATCAGTCATAGGATCAGCACATACATGAGTCAGAAGTAATAAAGGAGTAGCCCATGATCTCTATTTTCTAAGTTACAAGTTAGGTCACTATTGTACTTGCTTTGCACATATTGCATGATTCACATATAATCCAACACATAGAGAAGAACTACATCAGTCTGAGTCCCTATTCATAATATTTGATATGTAGGTAGTGATTATTGATAGAGGGGTCTTCAGGTTAGGTTGACACCATGTGCCCACTAACCCATTTTTTTCTTAAGGTCACCATGAAAATGAAAAACTACACTTTTAAAAATTCATAAAGAGTAATAGTCAATGACCTAGATCTAAATGCACCATATCAAAGGAGAAGATAAAATCAAAATAATTTATATGGTTGCATCCTTTTCAAGTAGGTATTATATATAAGACACTTGTGTCAAGCCTAGACCTAGTAGCATCGATGTAACTATCCCAAGATGATGTTAGTGTCCAAATTTACTTAAAGCACTAGATCTAGAATCTGATGCTTGTTCTAGAATCATCTTCCATCTTGATATCTATCTATTATAGATCTAAAATTTAATTAGCATCATAACCTACCAAGAATACTAATTCTTTATCATTTTCATATATATTTTAGTTATACTTTCTATATTTAGCCTATACTCAACATAATAAATTTAGTGTATGTTTAAATTTAAATTTAGCACCCAATTGTTGTAGATATGATTATTACCCTTGTGCATTACCATTTATATACATCCCTTTAATAAGGATCTAGGTAACCCAACCTATCTAAACCCTTTAATTTTAAGGTTAAACATGTGGTGAACTAGATTCATTTGAATTCAAACTTATCTAATTTCAAGGGATTTTAGCTAGCTAGGTTCTCATATTGATATGCTTTTTCATTTATTTCTTCTATTATTTTGCATGCAACCTAGGCATAGCCATGGATTAGGAGGTGTGCCTATTGAACACATTGAGATTTCCCTCCCATTAAGTAAATGTATCAAAACAATGAGGGGTTTCATAGTAGGCATCATGTTCATACACATTTTGACAATGAAAAACATAATGATATGGTTATTTTAAAATAATATCATGATAATGAAAACCATGAAACAAAACAAAATGAGCACACATACCATGATCAAGTGAAAACATTTACATTATTTCATGAGCGTATTCATAAAAAACCTAAAGATATTAATTATATCCTAAAAACTATAGTGGATTTTTTTAAAAAAAATCTATAGTTGAAACATACCTCCCTTTAAACACATTACAACATAATACATCCAATGGGGCATGATTTACGTGTTTAAACCTTTATTTACTTAAAAAATTATTGTTACATATACCATAGAATTACCAGGTGTTTCAACACAAATATTAGTTTCAATGCCTATTAATAATCAAACCATGTTTACTTACACTTTGGTGACTACTTACTTGCTAATCTAAATTCCAATGGGTGTACAATTCAAACACTCTTTCAAGTTATAAATACATTAGAGGACAAGGTTAAAAACATTGAACAAAATGTTTTCAAATCCTCTCATGCTATTGATTTAAAAGATGTGTTTTATAATGCTCTTGCACATGAAATATCTTTGTACTCTTTGCTAGCTATTTTTGTTGCACATATGTTTCCATTTCATGATGTCAAATATGATCGTTAACAACATATTCAATCCTTTTATGTGGAATGTCTTGACTATCCCTCCAATGATAAAATTTTGACGAAATTATTTCTAAGAAGCCTCAAGGACTATGCTTTAATATGTTTATATGATTTACCTCTCCAATATATGAAAGGATTCAAAGATCTTGTAAACTATTTTTATCACACTTTTCCATTAATAATTCCGAAAAGGTTTCCTATGCCAACATTGACAAAATCAAACAAGGAACCAATGAACCTATCCATGGATATGTCTTAAAATCTATGATAGTACTAGCTAAAATGACCAATCATATGGTAGATAAAGAGTTGCAAGACATTCAAGCAAAGTTTGTTTCTTCGTTTACATGAGTCCATTATTTTTAATAAGTTTAAATATTTTGATGACTTATGCCATGTTTTATGGGACCGTAAAATGAATCTTATTTCATTAAATAGGCTCAATTATGCATCAAATATACTAGTTGTATATACATCTAGTACCAAATTTACAATCAAGCCAAGTTATAAGTTAAAACCATCTAAGCTTAAAAAGAAAAAAACCATCACAATAAATTTAGTTTCACATTAGCCTAATTGGATTATCCTATCTAATGCACGAAGGAGATAATTTAAACATTTGATTGACTCCCCATCTTCATTACTCCCATAGTTACTAGAGTGTCAGCTTATATCTCTCCCTTATCATATCGAGTTTGATATGAGTCAACCTATACCCAAAGGATATGAAGAGAATTCTTATTGTGATTATCATCAATGGCCAAGGATTTATACAAAAAAATGATTTACCTTAAAACATGAGATCCAATATCTTATCGATGACTAAAAGCTTACATTTGAGGATCTTATAAAGGAATCAGGTCCTTTACAAGACCATTCTGAAAAGGAACCTCGAGTGCAAATGGAAAATAATGCACATCCTCCTTGATCACATTATTAGCACCCATTAAATGGGATTATTAGTAATTACATGTGACATATACCTCATATGGTTTAGATACCCTCTATTACTTTCAATGATAGTGACATTAAGGACAATGACTCTGATCTTCATTATTTATTCATTTGAGTATACCTTGGTACACAACCTTTACATAGTGTTATGATTGATAATGGTGAAAGAGAGAAAATTTTCACCATGACATTACTTACTCACTTTGGTTATACTAATCATGATTTTCAACCTTTTACTAGATTAGTTAGATCATTCGGTGGGACCTCTTATAAGGTATTTGGAAAGATTGACCTACCTTTATAATTCAGTCCCACACATGTGGTTACTACCTTTTTATTTGTGACTTCCACGGGTATATTTGATATTTTATTGGGAATACCTTGGATGCATACACTTAGATCAATACCTTTTATAATGCATGGGTGTATAAAATACATTCATGCCAATCAGGCAATTATAGTCTCCAAAATTCCATATGAGAATCCTCTAAAACAAGAGAAACTTATACCTAGATAGTTAATTACCAAGCCTACTAAGGCTATTTCATTGAAAAAGGGTAAGTGATAGAAAATCCCCTTTATTAAGTGGACAATATTTGAGAGACCATTACTACAAAGACATATAGTGGATTCCATGTAATCCCCATCTACTATGCACCATGTTTAGACATCCAGAGCACCTACACATGTTATTATTATAATTATTCAAAAAAAACCATACGAAACTCAATAATGGGTTCCAAAACCCTACTCCTTTACTCCTACTATAGCTTCATGACTACATAGTCATAGTTTATATATGGATAACATCATCGATAATATAGTAACAGATATTAAACTTATACGTGCTCCTTGACAACACCATAATATTATTACACTAGGTTCATAGTGGGGATATATATGACCATCTATTAGATGTCATCATAGGATTATATTTCCATTTCAAATATTTCAAAAAATATTGAACAAATTAAAAACATCAAAAAATCCTAAATTGTTTTGACACCTACAATTTCGATTGGGTCCTTGGCATCCATGTGTTAGTTCCATGTTGATGGATGACATATAGGTAGGTCGCACTTTTATTTGAGTGTCATATAGGCATACATAAATACATGACATATTATTATTTTGGATGTTTGGACTTATCTCTACTCATGTGAAACAAACATTGTGGGCACTCGCTTCCTTGACACATTTGATCCATGGGATACTATGATGTGTTTATGATGGTTGTTTATTCTTTTATTTATGCACTTCCTTGAGTGTCTTGCCTTTCTATTGTATTATTTCTTCAAGCATTTGAATATGTTATTTTACTTGTGGCCCCTATGCCTATGTATACTTTCTTTGACATTTTCATTTGTCATTATTTTTTGAATGGGAATTTTAATATGCCATTATTAATTCTATGGACATTTGACTAAATCATGGCCCTTCAATTGTGTGACATTTTAACATGACCTTTGTTTGTGGTCTCCTTGGACCATTGACTTTTGAATTACTTGTGAGTGCTCTTATGTATGTGATTTTTTACTTCTTGAGCTTATATTATTATTAACTAGACATTACAATGATCTATATCATTCATATTAAGTCTTCATGTGATCACATTGGTTCTATGTGCTTCAATGTTATACCTACGTAGACATGTTCCTTCTATATGCTACAAAGTTATATTAATAGAGTATACAATTATCTTATCCTTCTAAGATGAGGTAAATAATAGTTCATATATTTCCCTAACCTTACAAGGGAGCAATATTAGTGGGGTCATATCATATATCCATGTTTTCCACACTTGACACAATTTTTAAATTTAGTGGAAGTTAGCTTTGGAAGCATTTTATCCACACCTATTCAGTATTCAACATCTCCAGATTATAGTGGGTTCATGTTTTCAAAACATTTTGGCCACACTGGTACTTATATGATTTTTCATATTTCTCCATATATAGTGAGTACATGATCTGGAAGCATGTTCTTCACACTTACATAGTTTTTAAATTGGCCAAAGCACATAGTTATATGATTCAAATTCACAATTGTGGTATAATTCTATATATTGGTATGGTTTTTATACACAATTTCAGTATGAGATATATCTAAGGTGCACATGCTATGAATTTTTTCCTAAATATTTCAAAATAAAGATCATTTTTAAATTCCAAAACTCTTTTGCATATTGATACCCTAGTCAGACTTTTATAGACATTATTTAACTAATCTATTATATTAGTTGATTCACTTTTTGGTATGGTTGAGGTGATTAAATCACTCAATCTTGTTAGGTTTTCATATTGAACATGATTATATCATCCCGCCTCACCATGTTATAAGTCTGATTATGTTACATGGTTGAATTAATCTCAATTACTAGGTGATAACTCACCTTTTGCTCTAAGGTTCCCCCCCTCTCTCTCCCCCTTGGATATATGAACTTTAACGATTTATCTATACTTTTCCTAATATTAGTTTAAATGACTTATAATGATACTTTCTTTCCAATAAAAATGACAATAGGCACAACAGTTACATGGACACACATGTGTATTACTAAAGCTTGCTCTTTTAATTTAAATCTATTTCAATTACATTAACTTCCATACAATACACATTGATTATATTCTTGTAAAATGATCTTAGTTGTAGGTTAGTCACCAACAAAGCACTAAAGGTGGGAACATGCAAAGATAAGGTGTGTTATACACACTGAGGTATGCATTCATTTCCTTTAAACTAGCAATTTAATTTCTATATTAGTGATGGGGAAAATGTAGATGATATTTATGTATTATATATCACCTCAGTCTTTTACACATAGAAAAACCAACACTTGGTTATTCCTCTCATTTCTAGACCTTTCCCACTTCTACAAATCTCATATCTGCTCTATTTTTTTCCTCCTAGTCTACCTTTTAGTCCAACCAATATTATGTTGATGACCCAAACCTTCTAGTCTGGTCATAATGCTTAAAATGTTCTTATGCTACACCTCTATAAGTTCTGATCCTATACCTAATTTCATGCTCCGTAGACATTAACATCTAGGATGAATACTAGCATCAATGCTAGTGTCTTAACCTAACTAAGTGTCTAGTGCCCGAAAGTCATCTATTTTATATATGAAACATATACTAATGATCAGCCTTAATGATTTAATGAAATTTAATTCTTTAAAGGGATTGATATAATTAAAATATCAACCCTCATTCTTTCCTCACCTAGTACATACCAAGGTAGCCTAGCTAAAGCATTCAATAAAGCACTCAATAGAAAAAAAACCTTGCTTATTTTCTCCTATTCTGATATTAGTAATAGGAAAAACACATACATAGATCTTAAGTACTAAATGTGTAGCCTAAGCCCAATTTTACAAGTTACAAGCTAGGTTACCATTGTAATTACTTTGCATATATTGCATGATTCACACACAAGACAACACATAGGGGAGAACTACATCAGTCTAAGGCCATATTTAGAGTATTGTTTATGTAGACAACACTCACTAACAAAGGGGTATTTGGGGCTAGTTTGAAATCGTATGCTAATGAACCCATTTTTTCACAAGGTAACCATGAAGATGAAGAATTAGGGTTTTGAAAATTAGTGAGGAGTGATGGTCCATGACCCAATTTTAAATGCACTAAAGGTGAAGGTGAAGAGAAACTTAGAAGCATCCATATGGTCACAATTTTTTCTAGTAGGAATTCCATATAGGATATTTGTATTGAACCTAGATAGAAGCATTGATGTAACCATCCTAGGATACCTTTAGTGTCCATATTTTTAAAAGTGTCAGATTTATAATCTAATGACTATTCTAAAATCATTATCCAACATACCTTATACATGTTCCAAACCTATCATTATGTTATAACCATAACCAACTACATATATTACTTCTTTGTCATTTGATATATATCTTAGTTGTAATTTCTATATTTATCCTATACTCAACATAAAAAAAATTAGTGTATGTTTATATTTGAGTTTAATACCCAATTGGACTTCTATAGATTTTATTATCACATTTTTGTATTGTTATTTATATATAGCCATTTAATAAGTATCTAGGTAACCCCAACCTATTTAGACCCTTTAATTTTATGGTTAAACACTAATTAAGTTCAAGGAAGATAAGTTGTTAGTATTTTTTAAAAAAGTGTAGCTTTATGAAAGACAAGATTGTACACATGGGCTTTGTGATTTCATGAGATAGGTTAAAAATGGACCCACAGAAATTAAAATTAACAGTGGATTGGATTTATACAAGGACTATTTTTGTGTCACACAACCCATAACACAACCTTTTTTTTGCTAAATATATTTTCAATATTTTTTGATACAAGGGTAGATGAAAACATAAAGGGTGTATACAAATAAAAATAAGGGTCGGTGCCAACCCTAAAGGGTGTACGCCCTTTGCAGTCTAAAGGGTGTATGCCTTTTGCAAAGGATGTACATCCTTTTTAAAGGACACACACCCTTTACTAAGGATGCAATCCTTTTACAAAGGATGCACACCATTTCTAAAGGGCATACACCCTTTGAAAAGAGTGTGAACCCTTTTTAAAATGTATATTTTTTTTCAATTTGAAGTGTTTGGAATGCAATTTTTTTTCAATTTGAGGTGCAAGCATATATTAAGTAAAGTATAAGTTTACATTTAATTTAATTTTACATTTTACATTCTTATAATTTAAATTTATTTTAATGAATATAACAAATTACAGCGACTCAAAATATTATAAAATTGATTACAGAGTTGTATGAGTTACCATTTAGAAGATAGTTTTTCAAATTCCATTCTAGCCAATACTTAGTTTTCATAATTTCAGGATCAAAAGATAGAATGAGAAACAAGGTTACAAATCATGTTATGTATGTAATAGATCTCTACCATTAAGGATTACATATCTATTTTACCTACTTAAGTATTCCCTATCTAAATTATCTACTTGAGTATGCTCTACCTATTTATATAACCGAGCCATGGCTTGATCTCAAAGAGTATGCCCTACCTAAATACACAAGCCATATCTTGATATTTACTATTTCATACTGGTGTCAAATTAAGTGTTCCACTTACTCAACTTGGTCTACTTCAAGGTCCTTTAGAAACTTGCTTATAATTAGGTCTCTTCCTAACCATAGATTATCTTTTGGTCTATCACAAAAGGTCTTTTGAGTATTGGTATTGAAATACTAATGAACTTATTCTTTAGTATTATCTCTTGATTTCTTAGCCTCTGTATTCAGATCAAAAGACACTTTTGATGACTTAAAATAGGGTACTTAGTCCTAATATAATAATTTACCTTCAAGCAAAACCCTTCTTTGAATCCTAAAGCACTCAATTGTATGTCCTCACTTCTTGGAACAATACTATGAAGGTTTCACAAATTATTTGACTCAATCTTCTTCGTGCATGAAGAAATTCAACTAAAAACTTAGATGACAATAACTCTACCATTTATAGGCCTATTAGGCCAAATTATAACTCTTAAGGACTTGACACAAATAGGTCTACATCTACATTTTTTTTGGACTCATTTAATTCAAAAAATCAATGAAGATATCAAGGCAATAATACTAGACTCATAGGTGTCTTTACACAATCTCAAGATACCACTTAGATCACCAAAGTGCCCAAAAAGTTCACTAAGTCCTAAATGCTGCTATAATATTATGTATATGCATGTTTGGTCTTGAAAAGGTGTTATTAATATAAGATCATCAAAGGATTCTTATAAATATTTATTAAGATGTTTGGAGACCATCTCTGAGGATAATAAATCATTTTCCTTTATTGCTTTCTTAAGAATTAGAATTCAATGGAAACTCTACTCTTTAGGTCTGGATGGCCTAATCTACTTACTTGGAAGGATATTGACTTAGCTTAATCGTCAAATGCTTTGAATCAATTTAATTTTAAGTATTCTATAGTGTTTACATAATAACAAACCTTCATAATAGGTTTATATTCAATCAACAAAGTTGGATATGTACTATACTTGGAGTTTACTATCTTTAGCTTAGAATCTTCTTAACAACCTTGTTCTCAACATAGAAAATGAACTTTAATTAATGGTTCTATCAATATGAATAAATGAATAGCATGCATCATGGAACCTATAACATATATATAGTAATGATACAGTCATTCATACATTACATCTACCACATACATGGTATTACATGTAGGTATTCAGTCATTCAGACATGACATCTTCATGTGGTCATGATATGGTCAATCATATTATAAATGAATGTAACTAATAACCCTAGTGCACTCTATTTCCACCTAAACCATTAACCCCAAACCCATAACCCTACACACTAAACCTTAAACCCTAAACATTGAAACCTAAACCCTAAACCCCAAACTTTTAGCCATAAACCCTAAACCATGAACACTAAATAATATGCCTAAACCTTAGACCCTAAGCCCTAAGCCGTAAACCATTAAACCTAATACATTAGCCTTAAGCCAAAACAAATAATCCATAAACCCTAAACTATTGACCCTAAACATATAAAATTAAAACATTAAATCCTATACTTTATACCCTATATCCTAAACCCTAAAACCTAAATATAAGACCTTCGCCCTAAACCCCAAACCATAAACCTAAAATCCTAAATCCTAAAACCTAAAACCTAAATGTAAGTCCTTAACCCTAAACCCCAAGCCTAAAACCATAAATCATAAGTCATAAGCCTTAAACATTAACTCCTAAACCAAAAATTATAAACCCAAATCAAAAACCAAAAACCAAAAACCAAAAACCTTAAACACCAAACCTAAATTCCTAAACCCTTAACCCTTAACCATAAACCCTAAACCCTAAACCTAAAACCCTAAACTGTAAACTATAAACCATAACAACTAAACCCCAAGTCCTAAACCCTAAGCCATAATCCCCAAATAATAAATCCCAAACCCTAAATTATAAACACTAAGTTCCAAAACCCAAACCCTCAACCAAACCCCCTAGACCAAAACCCTAAACCTTACACCCTAAACTCTAAACCCTAAGTATGAAACCATAAACCTAAAACCCAAACACCAAACACCAAGCCCCATACCTTAAAAGCTAAACTCTTGATCCCTTGAGCTATAAACCATAAATACCAAATATTTAAGAATAAAATATAAATAATAATGCCTATAACCTAATCCCTAAGCTATAACATTGAAACTTGAAACCTGAACTCCAGTCCCTATAAATTAAACCCTAAGCTAGGAATCTTGAACCATCAATCATAAACCTTAAAACCTAAATTTATAAATCTTAAACCTCTATCCATAAACCATAATATTGAGTTATCACCTATATAGAGAAAGGAGAGGTGGCATTGGCTAAGCCATATCTTGAAAGGATAGGAGTCATTCTAACCTATATAGATAAAGGAGTGACTAGGGACATTCATGTAAAAGCCTTTAGAATGGATTCAAGATAAATTCCTAAATAATTTGTGGGTTTTTAAATCAACGAGTATATCAATATGCATAAATTTCTAGCCTATATCATTCAACCTATAACATACATATAATGATGATACAATAATTCATACATTACATTTACTCCATACTTAGTACCACATATAGGTATGTTGACACTCATACATGACATATTCTTGTATTGGAAATACAATCACTAATACTAGACACAAATTTAGCTAATCACCATAGTACACTCTATTTACACCTAAACCATTAACCCCAAAACCCAAACCCCAAACTCTAACCACCATAAACCTTTAATGTTGAACCCTATACCTAAACCTAAATGCTATAAACTTTAAACACTTAACCCTAATAAATTATCCCTAAATAAAAAACAATAATACCTAAACCATAAAACCTAGACCCTAAATATAGATCCTTAAAACTTTAAACTCTAGACTATATACCCTAGACCCTAAGCCCTAAATACTAAACTTTAAGCTTTTAACCCTAAATCACAAACCATAAGCCTAAAATCCTAGACACTAAACCATAAAACCTAATATTTAATTGCCCACTCCCCTATTGGGAAAACTTATAGGTGTGTATATAGGAGCTATGCATGTGAATGTTTGATATTTGACTATGTACATGGTAGATTGGTTCCATAACCAATACTATACCTCCACCATTGATGTTATGAATCTCTTCCGTATCTCTAAACTTGATGAAGCTCTTAGACCAATTCAAATAGTTATATTCTAACCCTACAAGAAACAAAACACCACACCACACACTTGTGCTTTATGAGCACTTATGAAATAAACACATAGACCAAACCAACTAACTCAAAGATGAGATCATTACACTCTAAAGGGAGGGTTGGAAATAGGCTCCACCATGCATTAGATGTGTCCCTAATCATCAATATTCCTCTAGATAAGTATTCTCATTATCTAAAGTCATAATCACCCTTATTTAGACCTATTCTCACATTTGGCACTAAGATGATCATCATTTTCTCAATATAATCCATACAAAGAAGGGTATGACACTTATCAATGGTCCTCAAGTCTTTAGATCCATGAAGTAGAACTTAAAGCGCCTCCAAATTGGAGTTACCACCTTCTCACTTGGTGATCACTCTCTATTCACTGTGCTAGTTTATACTCACTAAAGTGAATTTTATTGTATAAGTACTTGTGTGCTTTACTAAGGCAAATAATAGATATGAAGAGGCTAGGTCTCATTTTATCTCCCAAAGTGATCATCATCCTTTGGGAGTTTTCTATACCTACAAGACATAAAATCTTATCAATAAAATCCATTATGTACCATGTCTGTACATATAGGGTACAATTCAACTTGATAAGAAAGATACCTATGGAGTCCTCTACAACTCCAAGATCATTTCCGAGTTAAACTAGCCCTCCAAGATGCCTTTTTTTCCACTTCTTCCCGATTGGGTAATTAACAAGGGTTTTAGAGGGTTTTAGGTAGTTTTACCCCTTAAGGATAGTTCATATAATTGTGGCATATTAATATTGAATAAATTACACTAGATCCTTGATTAAGAACCTCTCCAACCTATCCTAGCTCCTCAGACTCCCATGATATGTATCCATACTAATGTGAGCTTCCAAACTTGGCCTCTCAAGATCTTCAAGACATTCTATGCACCCTATCATGTTCTTGAGCCAAGAAATGATCTCTCTATGGACTTATCTACAAAATAAATGTTCTCACACACCTTATTTATCCACATGGAGGTCCTCTAATTCTCTTCAAGGTTTACTTGGTGTTAGAAGTAACGCTACATCTACTTAGGGCTTCTAGGCCTAATAGGCCTAGTCTGCACATAGCTACTCATCAACACCTATGATTATTTATTATGATTTTGGTGACTCCCATATGTTTTATCATTTTAAATACATCCTACTACATCTCTTTTCAAGGCTCTGATAGTCTCTAACTCATTTCCTTACCCTTTTTATACTGAGCCTATAGGATATTTTATCTTGGGAGTACCATCTATCTGAGACAAAATAGAGGTTACTTAACCTATTTTCATAGACAAAATGATGATATGAGGGGATTGGGAAAGTTATGGGGACACTTTGTATAAATTTTTATGGTTATTTCACACTCCTAGGACCTCCAAAACTCATAAAACCCAAGGCAGACTTCTTGATCACTCATTATGTGTAAGGTTTACATGTCAACTGTAGGCTAAGGCTTGAGCTTAGTTTCCACCCCTATTTTATTTTCCTATATATCTTATTAGGTCGGTATAATCATGGTTAAGGTGTTATAATAAATTTTATCATGCACTATTTCTTGCCAACTCCTCAAAGTGTACTCTTTGCTGGCATAGGCTTAAATTCTAGTCAACTATGATTGTGTGCCTACTCAAAAAAGGTATGCATGTAGGTGGACATTATATATTAGACCCTTATATACCATGTTCCATAAATTCTATAGATAATAACCCTAGTGCACTCTATTTACACCTAAATCATTAACCTCAAACCTTTAACCCCAAACACTAAACCTTAAACCCTTAATATTGAAACCTAAACCCTAAACCCCAAACCCTAAGCCATAAAACTTTAACCATGAACACTAAAGAATATACATAAACCCTATTCACTAATACATATCTTGAAATGATAGGGATCATTTTAACCTATATAAAGAAAGGAATGACTAGGGACATTCGTGTAAAAGAGTTGAAGGTAGATTCAAGATAAATTCCTAATAATTTGTGAATTTTTAATCAATGGGTCTATAAATATGCATAAATGGCTATCCTATATCATTAAACCTATAGAATACATTTAATAATGATACAATCATTCAAACATTACATCTACCCCATACCTAGTAATACATGTAGGTATGTTATCACTCATACATTACATATTCATGTATTCATGTATAGTTACTCATACCAAACACAAATGTAACTAATCGACCTAGTACACTCCATTTACACCTAAACCATTAAACCTAAAACCCAAACCCTAAACACCATAAAACTTGAATTTTGAACCCTAAACCTAAACCCTAATCACCATAAACCTTAAACACTTAACCCTAATACATTATCCCTAAACCCAAAACAATAATATCTAAACTGGCAAAACCTAGACCCTAAACATAAAAACTTAAAACATTAAATCCTAGACTTTATATCCTATACCCTAAGACTTAAAACCTAAAATATAAGCCCTTAACACCAAATCCCAAACCATAAGCTTAAATCCTAAATCCTAAATAGTAAAACATAAAAACTTAACCTTATAGGTCCTTAATATTAAACACTAATCCTTAAACACAAAATTTTATATATTGAACCTTAAACCCTAAAAACCAAACCTCAAACTCTAAACCCAAAACCCAAAACCTTGACCCCTAAACTTATAACACTAAACCTTAATCCTGAAACCCTAAGCACTAAACCATAAACCTTAAAAGTTGAACCCTAAACCCTAAACCTAGAACCATATAAGCTTAAACCCAAAACCATATACCCTAAATCCTAAAACTGGATAAACCCTAAACCTTAAAACCTAAATGCCAAACCCAAACAATCAGCTCCAAACACTGAACTATAAACTTTGAACCCTAAACCTTTATATTGAAACCCTAAAAATGAAACCTAAATGACAAACACTAAACATACATTGTGGATACCACACCATAGAGAAATGATGCAATCATTGGTAGTTAAGCTCAACCCCCTGTCCATTTTCCTATCATAATTTCTACATAAGTGCAAATACTTCAATGCAAGGAGAATACATGCCATAACAAAGTCAGTGGCACAAATGCTAATAATTTATACTCATGACCCACATCATTCTTTGAAAATAACTCACAAACATGATAAGATCCGAAATAATACAACCCTTTCTCTCAATGATTTGGAAATAACTATGTCTAGAAGAAGGATTTCACCTCATATGAAGCAAGTGCAAAGCGGTAATTTTTTTATCTATCATCATTTTTCATCATCCCTCATCATTCAAAATGAATTTTTTCTATGCAAGTGAAAAGAGGATATTATCTTATTTTCACCATGTAAATTATTAAAAAATATCCCTAAAGTAATCCATCATGACCCAATCTTATCTACTAGACATGAATGAGAATAATCACCCTAGTACACTCCAATCAGAACAAAAGGAATTCACCATTCAATATTGATCAAAAAAAAATATTGCTTAGTCTAAAACAAATTTGTATTGACTACTAGATTGAAACACACTTTACTAGATGAAGGATTGACTAGGGATGATGATAGAGTGATTAGGTATGAGGAGTGACAATGAGGGATTTGTTAGGGACATTGAGGGATGAAGACAAATGATTAGGGATGATTAAGGATGATGAGGGTTGATGCGGGAGTGATTAAGGATGATGAGGGGTCTAATTAAATATGATGAAGGATTGACTAGGGATGATAATAAATGATGATGGTTCATGAGGAAGTTATTAAGGATGATGAGAGATGATGAGAGTGTGACTAGGGATGATGCTCAAGATGATGTGAGAGTGATTAGGCATGATTAGGTTTGATGAGGTTTAATGATCTGGAGTGTTTAGGTATAATCAATGACAATGAGGGATGATGAGAGAGTGACTAGGGATGATGAGAGAGTGAATAGTAATAATGAAGGATTATGATAGCCAATGAGGGAGTGGTTAGGGATAATGAGGGAGAATGAAAACTGGGGAGGGAATGAATGGGGATGATAATCATGAATATGAAGGTTGATGAGGGAGTGATTAGGGATGATGAGGATCAATAAGGGAGTGTCCTATGTGAATTTGGAGTGCTATAATATGACTTTATTCTACATGACTTTGGAATAATGCATGAGATTGGAATTAAAGAATGCATAGATTGACCATCTATCTGACATTTGTTTTAGAGTGTAGTATATTTTTATAATAAATTTAAATGGTGTGTTGATTTATTGTATTTCAAATGGAGTCTATTAGGGTAATTAGCTAAATTCATGTCAATTATATGTTATCATATCATGATTACAGGTAGATGTCATGTATGAGTGAATGCATACATATATGTAATAGGTATGCAATAGATGTCATGTCTGAGTGATTGTATCATAACCATAGGTATGTTATAACTTACATGATTTAGGGCAATCATTTATGCATATTGATAGACCCATTGATTGAAAAACTCAAAAATTATTTAAGAATCCACCTTCAAGCTCAGGTATTCAATTGAGCAGGGCATTCTCAAGTAGGTAAAGTAGGTAGGGCATACTCAATTGGGTGAAGTATGGGGTATAATCAATGGTATAGATATATTATATACATAACATTATTTTTAACCTCATTTTTAATTCTATCTTTTGATCCTAATATTTTGATAACTAAGTATTGGATGGAATGAAATTTGAAAAACTAACTTCTAAATGGTAACTCCTACAACTCTGTAATCAATTTTAGAAGATGGTGAGTGGCCCTAATTTGTTATATTTAGTAAAATAAATTTAAAGTATAAGTATTAAATTAATACTTATACTTAACATTTATTTTACTAAATATATGCCTGCACCTCAAATTGAAAAAAAAAATGTATTCCAAACACATCAAATTGGAAAAAAATGCATTCCAAAAAGGGCATATGCCCTTTAAACATTTCAATTTTTTTTGTTTTCCAACCAAATCTACTTTGGGTACAGGCTTGGAAAGGTCCGAACCTACCTTAAAACTAGTCATGGATCAACCCACTTAGTGTCTAAGAAATTTAGGTATCTTTTTTGTCTTTGTCAACAACTCTGATTAGGCAAATTTTATTATTATTTAAAAAAAATATATGGGTTTGTAGAGGAGAAAGTTAGTTTTAGAATATATAATTTTTTTAATGTTATAATATTATTTATAATTATTACTTAATTTATACATAACATACCTAATTATAGACTATATACATATCATCACAAATCCCTTTATAAAATTTTAAATTAAAATTTATATCTCAACAATCTAAACATTGTCAACTATGCTTAAAAAAAAACTATTTTCATGAAGCTAAGGTCAAAAAATTGTGTTCATACACTTATAGTTTCAATTTTTTAGTTGTGTTGACTTGTAAAATTATTTAAAAATTATATATATAATAAAAAATATTCTCAACAATCTTCGACATTTCACCTATCTATATATGATGTTTCATACAAAAATTCAATTGTTTACTAAAAAAAAGTATATATGTACACATGGACTCTCCTTATCTTTTTACAAAAAAATACCAATCTATTGTCATAAATGCATCTATTTCACACACTTTTATCATCTAGGTATTGTAAAAATTATATATTTATAAACTACATTTAAAATTTCACAATTCATGTTATTATGTCATTGTCAAATTCATTTTCTAAATGTTTCTAACATTCTCTCCAAGTTTAACTTTTGTTATTTTTAGAAAAAAAGGTGTCACCTTATACCCCCCTTTTGTCCCCCATTATCCTGCATCTACCCATAAAGGATACTAACTCTCACAAAAAAGATAAATGGATATCAATAGTATCACTTAACATGATTTAAAATAATCCCATAGCTATAATAATACTTTAAAATAAAGTGGCTTAACATCATCTCCATATGCGTACATGATAGGTCTCATATTATTATGTCAACCAAAAAATATATAATTAATGACCTATAACGACTCTTCTTTAGTAGGAATAAAAGAGTAACTCATATTCAACATAGGGTTAGTGTTGGTGAGATTCCTTGATGTATATTTAAACACAAAATCAAATTGTAGAAGCACATGATTATACCATAACATCTAACAATTATAAAGTTCACTGGGAAGTATCCTCTATACTTTGTGAGATCTCATAAAAAGAATAAATATGTTTAGTCACATTAAAGAGATGTGTCTATTAATGGTTTTAATCTAATATTTTATTTAAATCTTAATATTAAAATGAGGAAGATACATACCAATTTGATAATATATTTTGATGTATACCTTTTGTATTAAATACTTATAAATTAATATAAATTGAGTTAAGCATAATTATTTATCTTACACATTTATGATTTTTTGTTCTGATATTTTTAACATAGGAAATAATTTAGTTAAACCATACAGTGATATGATCTTATGACATCAATATTATCTAAAACGTCAAACTTTGAATTCACGATTTGACATAGTTTTCATGTCAACATTTGGTATTTGAGCCTAGGTTTCAAGTAAAATGATGTCCAAGGAAAATAACCTACTAGATTTATATATGCCATATATAATATAAATTTAATAGTATTTGGAGATATACTAAAATAATATGATCAACAATAGGACAAAATAATAGAAACTATCAAGGATCAAATCAAAGAGGAATTATATCCCCTCTAGGACAAACAATTTTGGGTAACTTTCCCATATTTATTGTAGCCCTAGATCTTGAGATTAGTAGACATAGACAAAGTTTCAAGGTTTCTAATTAAGGAACCTATTTAGTAGATAAAGGAGAAATGGAAAAAATAAAATAAGTAAATAAATCATGGACATGAGTGATAGACTACTAGTTTGAAAATACATTAGAATAATTCAAATATCATGTGAAATATTAGGGTGGATAAGTTTTAATACAAACAAATTATAGTTATGATAAACTTCAATAAAAATAATTATTGAAAAACTACCAACATTAGTTTGTATGTTATTGATTGGAGGTGAGTTAATAAGAATTCGTAAACAATTCTTGTAAGGGACTGACATCATAAAAGTTAAAATGGAATCTGAAGAGATATGAAAATTGATAAAAGATAAGACATGATGGCTAGTTCAGATAAATGGAAGAAAGAATAATGGAGTAAATTTAAAAAAAATTAGAACCAAGGTTAATGATAAGAAATCAATTAGATGATATAATACAAAGTAGAGAGAAAAATAAAGATACAAGGAAAGAAATAAAGAGTGTAAGGAAGAGATAATAAATAAGAAATAATAAATGAGAAATAAAAGAACAATAAAAAGAATTAAAATAGAGAAGATAAAAGTAGAACTTTGTAATCATCCAAAAATGACACTTCAGTGTTAGGAGTGCTACTTTTGACCACCCATCCCTAACTTAGACCTAGACAACTCTTAATGCCTATTTAGATACTTACCCAGACTTTATGTAGCCCAGACACATCCATAAACATCCCTAAAGTAGTCCTAAACCTTCACTTTAACATCCTCACCCCTAATGCCTAAGGTTCTACCACCTTTATAGTAGCACCATAAATTGGATATTAGCGCCAATAGTGCTAGTGTCTTAGTTTGGGTGTTATTATCTATTTATGAAATTTTGTTATGAATGGATATCTTTTCAAATAGAAAACCACCTAAGATTAGCCTAGACATATTTTAAGACTTGCACAAGCACTGGAATAACACAGACACACACACACACACACACACACACACACACACACACACACACACACACACACACACACACACACACACACACACACACACACAACACAAACACACACACACACACACACACACACACACACACACACACACACACACACACACACACACACACACACACACACACACACACACACACACACACACACACACACACACACACACGACTTTTAGCCCATTATTCTCTAGATGAAAATAAGATGCAAATAATATGAACTAGCTCATAACAAGTTGTTCACAATCAAGGTTGTTGGGTTTTTAATATTTAAATTACATTTTTAAGTGCTGTAGTGTAGTACCAATGAGCTAGCATGGTGGCCCTTCATGCAAAACTAATGTCTTACACACTCACATGAAGCATGTAATAAGAGATCGGTTCCCATGGGTTATGTTGCATAGTGACATATTAGTCATATACTTGAGTTCAAACTTATATCTAAATAAAAGTTACATAAAAAATGAAATACACTACTTTGGTCCTTGTCTCATTAAGCTCAAAAACAATAATTTTGAGGATAAATGCCATGGAGTTTAAAAATAATTATATAAATTCCAAAATTACAAGTTGTATAAATCTCATAATTAGTTACAACTACAAGTTACTCAATGCAAACACACTATCAAATGCATAACTATCAATTATCTAGAACATTAACATTAGAACTAATTGTAACATCCATAATTCTATATTTTAAGTCACTAAAAATGATACTAGTCTCAATCCCCTTATAATGATCTCATATAGGGGTATTTATAATTTTTTCCCCTAACCAAGTAGTTACATTAATAAATGACATGAGTGATTGGCCAATCAAATATATATGGACTAAGAGTAATTGTAGTCTATCAATTATTTTCTCGTAAGGACCCAATACTTTGTGGCTCCTATATACTTGTTCTATTCCACATCTTTGCTTCCATGTGTGTTCCTCTTTGTGGGTTGATACAAAACTCATGATTGTTAAAGTTTGGATGGTCCTTGAGAATCACTCATCAACCATCTGGTGCTTCCCATGCACTCCATAAGTATTTCAATACTATTATGAGTCTTATGCTCTCAGGTTCTTCATATTTCTATTTCATCTTTGAATGGGTGTTCTCATGCTGGCGCTTCCATTCCTTGTTAGTTCCATGACATAGTCCTTATATGCCATGCTAGTTCCATGTCATAGTATTTTTAGATTATGCTCCTCTCGTACCTTGTGAGTTCCTCACCAAAATACTAAAATACTCAATCAAAATTTAGGGTCCAACATCACCCCACACTAAGCTTGTAGTCCATCCTAAACTAAGTCTTGATTTCATCCTGAGCCAAAAATTGAGGCCTAGTTTGTTTAATCTGCTTCTTGACATTATCCCAATGTGACAATGTTTCAAGTAGATTTGATGTTATTTATTTAATGACTTCCTTTGATTTATCCATCTCTTCATGTTGGTCAGGATACTCATTGGCCTTCTTGACCAATTGGTCTAGGGATGTGTTGGTATCCTTCTAAACTTATTCTAATGTTGAGACCTCACTGATAACCTGTCCTAAAAGAGATGCAAAACTGGAATCGAGTTAATCTCAATGTACATTTATTTTCTCTTCCATAGATTTTACATATTTGAATGCCTTCATGCACTATGCATGATCCTTTATTATGAGGGTAGCATCTACTAACTATTTCATTTGAGATTCTTCTACATGGATCCAAGCCTCCAATATTTTATTGAGTCACACCAATCTCTCAAAAATCCCATCCAAGATGGGGATTACCTCCCTAACTCTTTCGAGAGTGTGCTTACAAATCTATACTACCTTAGTGAATGGATCTACCACCAATAATACCTAATTCCTTGATGGAAGTTAGTCCTTACAGTGCTTCAATAGGAGATTTACCAGGGTCTCCAATTTATTCATAGCTTCCCCATCTAGAGGAAATCCATATGTTAATTTTAATTCTTGGCCCAAAATTGATTTGCACAAATTCAAAATTTTTACCATCGCCTCTGTGGCCTCATTTAATTTTTGTTTCAATACTGCCACTTATTATTCAGTGCCTTCTAGGTGGTAACCTCTTTTTTATACATAACCATTATCTGGCCATGATTCTTCTCTATGTTGAGCACGTCTGAATCTAAAAGTATGTTTTGGCACGTGACTTCAAAAACCATTTTCAAAAATGCAGTACTGGCTTGAAAAGGGGTGATATTTTGGGGATCAACCTATTGTGGGGTTGGTAGCACTGGAGCTTGATAATATAATAGGAGGATGTTTTGAGGTAGCTCAAAATGTTGCTCGTCATTATACATGTCCAAAATGAAAGATATTTTCTACCTTATGTCAATAGTTTCATCTTGGAGAAGGAAGTGTGACCAAAGATAGAACATCCTATCTAAAATACTTGTTTGGTACTAAGTGTGTAGATTGGTGGCTGCATGAATAAAATGTGGCTCTCCCTCAAAATTTTTAGGCTCCTTTCCTTTGTTCAAGTCATGTTTTGGAATATTGACCTCTGTGTCAATAGACAAAAAAGTGTTACAGATGATGATCCCAATCATCTGCTGAGTATCATAACCATCACCCTCTTCACCAAATGGATCCCTACTATAATATGTATAATATTCAAATGTGGTCTCCTCCTCTCACTCTAGGGAGGGTGTTTTTTAAGAATTATAGTCCTCTAACTCTTCCTTTTGGCTTATAGGGTCTTCCTACACTGTTTCTTTCTATGGTGTACTTTGTGGAATAATCCCTAATGGAAAAATTCTTAGTGGTAATGCCTGTGAAGTTCTTTGAAGTAGCAGAGGTGAATCCATGGGTGGGGGAACCTACATAGGTGAAGGAAAGGATGGAGGAACCTATGGAGGTGAATCTCTGGGTAGAGAAGGTCTAGGTGGATAATATCTAGGAGGAGGTCTAGGTTGGAGAAGGTTTAGGTGGTGAGGGTATAGAAGGTGGTGCCTGGGTAGTCCTTTATGATTTTGGAGGATCTTATTGTGAATTTGTGCTAGCATCATGCCCATCCCACTTCTTCACTAGTTGTGGTACTAGTGGAAGTTTTTTTGAGTCTGATCCACACCCTTTGAAGTCTTCTTATTGGGTTATAGTACGTAGAATAGATTATGTAGTTATTACTCCACCATTATCTATTTGACCTTGATATCAATCTGATAAATATCAATCTAATCAGTCTCTCACTTCTCTTTATAGGCATTCTTTTTAGGATAGACATACATCTTCTAGAGAGTTTGAATCTCTAAGTGGATTTGATTTGATTCTAAGACAAGAATCTCTGCATCAAAAATGTAGCTTACAGAGTCGATGAAGTATCATGTTGAAGAGGCATAGGGTAGATTCAACCACACAGAAAGTTAAGCATAAGGGACCATATTGATGCACACTAAAGAAAAATGTTACTTTACAATAAATTGAGCTTATTCTCCAACCTGGATGGTCAAGTATTTAGGAATGTGCCATTCATTCCTAAAGGCTTTTTTATTCCATTGTACCATGGCTTCATTTTTTTCTATAAGTGGGGGTGATGTGCCTAGGGTACGTGAATGATTTATATAACTCATTAAGGTAATTGTGTTCAGGTAGATGTTCCCACTTCATCTCTCATAAGGTGTAGTTAGGTATACTAATATCATCAAACACCATTCATAACAAAAATACCCTCATGAGAACCTATGGTTGGGTATTTATAGGTCTTATCAGCATCCCTAATAATTTTGTGGGAAAAATACATAGCCTAATTATACTTTAAGACCTCAGTTATCTGGTGAGTGATGTAGAGGTGGGCCATATCCATTTATTTTTAATGTTTGATACATCGATATTGATCATTATGATGCATGTCACCACCCAAAGGGCATGATATTATAGGTTCTTGATATGTATTTCATGGCCTTGCCTTTGGTACATTGGTGTCATTGCTATCTTCCATATCTCCTCCAAATCATCTAAGGTGAAATCTTCATCCATTATAAAGCATTATAGCCCTAACACCTTACATATCCTCTCAACTATAATTTTCATGCTATGATCAACAAAGTAGAGGTATTCCTCATGGATGCATGAGAGTATAAACTTAATGACTTCCATAGGTTTTAAAAAGGATGGAAGGTTGAAAAATTGAAATAAACCCGCAATGTCCAAGGTATTAAAATTTTTGAGGTCATACACCAATTGGTTTTTGGTGTTCTAGCACTCAACCTAGTAGTAATTTTATAACTCAACTTCATTCCAAGGTTGATGGTGATTATAGTTGAAAATGGTGTAATAGGGTACATTTGAGACCCATTTTTCTATGTGCATCATCATGTCTAGGTATTGTATTTCCTCTATTATCAATGGTGGGGGTGGAGATGATTATGCCTCCTTTGTTTGGAATTCCATTTTGACCTCTTTTCCTTCTATAAGTTGTCCCTATTTTTTAGGTGTCTCTTACCTAATTAATACTTCTTCCCTTCCCAAGTACTTCTTCCTCTAGTATAGTTGGCAATGGATCAGTTCTTAAAGCCTTCTTCTTAGGCTGTATCACCCTTCAAAAATCTCAAAGGTTGAGGCATGGTCATCTAAAATTTTTAATCAGTAAGCACCGATAGGTCAAATGCTATGAATTATAAAAGGACCATCCCAGTGAATTCAAAGTTTTCCAGAATTGCATGTGAACTTGGAGTCATAGAGAAAGACTTTCATCGCAAGAGTAAATGTTTTACGCTTGATGTGTTGATCATGTCATGGCTTTTGTTTACATTTCTCTACATCTTGACTCCAATGAGCAAGGAAATGAGATTCATCAAGCTATTATAAAGTATCTAAGCATGATTTCAAGGATAACTCATCCAATTATCCGATGTGCATAATACAAAGAGATAGTACCAAGAATTCAACTGGTAGAATTGCCTCTTTTTCATATACCAAATTGAATGGTGTGTTCTTGTTCAGGTGTGTATAGGTTATTTGGTGAGCCTAAAGTACCATAAATAATCTATCATCTTAGTCAGTTTTGTGAATATTACAAATTTTCATAAGTGAGGTTCCTAAGATTTTATTGGATGCCTTGAAATGCCATTTTATTGAGGATGATAAGGTGCTATTTTTTGATGAGCAATCATGAATTCAACAAGTAGGATGAAAATAATTTCATTGAGGAAATGTGTACCATGATCACTAGTAAAACTTAATAGGCATCCAAACTGGGTTATGATATGTTATAAAATGAAGCATTTAGAAGTAACAACAATATAATCCCTCATTGGCAAAGCTTCAACCTAGTGCATGAGATAATAAGTTGTTATAATGATATAATTGGAACCTTTTCATCATCTAACTAGATTGAAGGGGTTGACAAAATCAATGGCCCACTTTTCAAATAGTTCTTGAGATAAAATTAGATGTAGAAGCATTGCATCTCAAAGATTTGGTTTTCCTATGTTATAAAAAATGTTGCACTTCCTAACATATATCTTGGGATCTTGAAAAAGGGTAGGCCACCATAATCCATCTAGTAGAACCTTGGACACAACAGCCTTTCAACCATAATGTCCACCTAGAATTCCCTCATGAACTTCTTGGAGTACTTTGGAGTGCTCATGTTTCATGACACAACACAAAAGAATTTCATCTTGGGCAAGATTATAGAGGTCCCCTCTAATGAGCTTAAAAAGTGTGACATAGACTATGAGTTAGTTCTTAGCCTAAGGAGTCAGATAGTTAGGCACTAAGCCAATAGTTATAAAAGCTATAATATCTTCCAACTCCTCAAGTACATGAGAAACAAGAAATAGTTGAACACTAATTATGTCATCTTCAATAGCACATGGTGGTTCTCCAAAATAAATATGAGAAAGATGTTCAGGGCCATAATTACTTTTTACTAGTTTGAAAATGTTAGAGAATTGAATTTCTTGAAATAACACTAACCATAAGAAGATGCATCCAAGTAGTATAGGTTTATTTACTAAATACTTTAAAGCTTCATGATCTGTATAGAATACAAAAGGAGTTACCAAAAAGTATTGTCAAAATTTCTACAGAACATAAACCATTGATAGGGATTTGGGCTTCATGGTGGTGTAATTATGCTCATCTAGAGTAAGTTTCCTGCTAGAAAAATAGATAGGGTGATCAAGGTGACCTTCACTTGGTTGTGCAAAGATTGCGCCAACTATCATTGTAGAACCATCAACATGGACATGGAATGGTTTTGTCCAATTAGGGAACTATGAAATTAGAGTAGTGACCAATTTATATTTTAAGGCTTTAAAGTCTTCTTGGAAAGAGTAGGTCTAGATAAAGTGCTTGTTATGTTTTAAGAGTTCCTCCAAAGGCATGACAATATTTACATATCCATGAATGAATTTTATATAATATCTGATATGGCCTAGAAAGGAGTAAACTTTATGCTGAGATTTTAGCACTAGGAGGCAAAGTATGATAGATACTTTTGTTGAGTCTACCAAAAGTACATCATTGTAGATAAAATTTCCTAAAAGAACACCAAAAGGTGTAGCAAAAAAACACTTCTTTAGATTTAGTGATACTTTTAAGACTCGATAATGCTCAAACATGAGTTGTAGATTAGAAAAGTGGTCCATGACCAAGCCATAGACTATCGAGTCATCCAAGTAGACTTGAATAAATTTAAGGATGAAATATTTAAAGGTCTCCATGGATATATGTGAAAACATAGAAGGTGCATTCCTCAACCCAAAAGGCATGACAATATATGTGAAAGATCCTCATTCTGTGGAAAACCTAGTCTTAGGTTGATCTTCCTCAGTAATCTAGACTTGATGGTACCTCTATAATCCATCTATTAAAGTATATATTTCACACTCAATAATGCCTTCAAATATTTCCTCTATGAATGGTGTTGGGAAGGGATCAATGATGAAAGATACGTTGAGTATCTAGTAATCAATATAAATTCTAATACATCCATCTTTTTTATACTTATTACCATGGGACTAATTGACTCAAATTAATCAATTGGGGTGATCACTCTAGTACATAACATACTATAAATTTATTCGTTTACGCACAACCATAGATTTAGATTCATCTTATATGGCCTTTTCCTGATTGGTCAACATCATCAACTAGTTTGATACACATTTTTTCTAGAGATGGATGAACATCTTTCATCTCAATATAGCTTCATGGGAAGAAATATTGGTATTATTTTTATAACTCAAATATATTTTAAACTTCTATGTCAGTCCAATAATTACCTACAATAGCGATTTTTGGTTCTTCCTCTGTGTCAATGTTACACTAGATAGTTTGAATTGGTCTAGAGTAAAAATGATCTATATCTAGACTAGTATCATGAGAAACTCATGTACCATAGTATATAGGGACATCCAAATGATTATCCAAAGGGTTAAGTGGGTTGGACCTTTCACCTTCATCTACATAAAATACTAGTTTCTATTTCCCTAGGCATATCTCTTCATGTTGGTCCTAAGAAGAAATAAACATTCTTTTGAGACATCATGGATACATCACATGTGATATTCAATGGGACTAGGGTCATAAACCACTATTTTGCACATGGCTTGGTGAGTGAGGTGTAAATCCATTCTTTGAGAGGTATAAGACAGTGCCGAGTTCATGTTTTCTTTCAATAAATGCCAAAAATGAGTACTCATATGTCACTCTTCATGAACATACCATTGTTCTTGCCCATGTTTTTAAAGTTTCATAGAAATCATGTACCCATAGGTATTATATAAATAAATAATCTTCATCTCTTTACATGGATTAACCAGCCTCTATATGGGGTTTAGGTGCTCATACTTCATTATAGATGATTATTCCCTTGGCTCAGTTATTATCATGAAATCAGTGATGCAAAATAGAGCATGCTTGATCCTACTAGATAAGTTGATCATTATGGGTTCAATACCACCTTGTGGTTTCACCATCAAATATGTGAACCAATGATCATTTATTATCATTTTTAGAGTTATAAAACTCTTAAAGGGGCTGGACAAAGTCATAGACTTCCATTTATTCATGAAACTGAGGGACTTCATCAAGTTTTTCTAATGGTGCATCCATCATTGGTCTCCTCATGAATTGGACCTAAAAAGGTGAAAAAACCTATGGTGTTTATGATACTGGTGCAAAATGTTCTCATGAATACCAATGGTACTACACACTCTTCTAGTGGGGTCATAGTCACCATGGGCCCAATAATTACAAGAATTGCTTGTAGTATTAGAAAGGGATTGAGTGTCTATCCACCGAAGGATGCCATCAGGAGTAGGATCATGTTACTCACCATCTCTATCCATGACATTATAGATGTGCTTAATGTATTATTCCACATTAACAGGTACTACGTATGGAGGCCTATGTGTTTGATCTAATAGAATCACAATGTATTGATTAGTATTCTCAAAATTGATGTAGCTCATTTTGAAACTTAAGTATGTATTTTTTCATAACATGAAGGCCACCCTAATAGATATAGAAAGTCATCTAACTTTGCTAACTTGGAAAATTCAGAGTCAGCTTTGAAGGATAATCAAAGAATAACCACCATTGCATTCTTAAGGATGCCAATTAATAGAGGATGATTTTTATTAGCCATAAAAAAGATGTGCAGAGATGGTTGTAATATTGGACTAACCATTTTATACCATGAGTCCTTGGTAAGGATGTTAACCTTAGCACCAGTATCAACTAAGATGTCGTGAATCACCTAACCATCCATGGTAACATTTAATAGTATATCTTTATCCTCTTGAGGGCTAGGAGGAATAGGGATATCTTGCCATCAAGCATAATTTAATTTATGATCATTAATTTTTCAATTCATTTGAGGTTGAGCATCAGTTGGTGTTTGTACTTAATTTTAAGACAAGTATTTAGTTGTGTGATAAT
The DNA here is from genome assembly GCA_037957365.1 of Torreya grandis. Taxonomy (NCBI): domain Eukaryota; kingdom Viridiplantae; phylum Streptophyta; class Pinopsida; order Cupressales; family Taxaceae; genus Torreya; species Torreya grandis. The sequence continues at coordinate 692,764 of JARHVA010001559.1, read as the reverse complement.
GTCTTCATCTAATATTTGCTTGTAAAGTTATTGAAAATTATCTCATGTCATGTTTTCAGGTCTACTTCCTTCTGCATATAAGGATATCATGTTGCTTCTTGGTCCTTAAAAAATTGATATTCTCCTTATAGTTTTTGTATCAACATCATACTATCCTAGAATGCATCCTTTTATTTTTGGGCATCAGGATACTTCATTACCCAAGGCTATTCACATTATACCTTTTCAATAGGAATAGATGTAGACTGAGATTGTCCACCTCTACACACAATGATATTCACCTATTGAGCTATTAGGGTACTTGAGCATGGCTATCAGTGAGGTTTCTCAGTGTGAATCATACTTACACCTTTTTAATCTATTTCTTTAGTAATGGTTGTGTATAGGTCAGGGAATTATTCTAACTAATGCTCCTTTTTACAAAAATTGCATTTTGGATAAATTGGATTATTCCATTGATAGTGGTCTCGGGATCCACACTTATAACATGTTCTTCATGGGAAATAACCACCTCCTCATCCTCTCCCTCTACCTTGACCACAATAGCCACCATTATCTTGATTTTTAGACATAGAGGTTTGGCACATATTGTGCGCATGTGATTCATGGATATCACTAATTAGCTGACAATCATTTGTGTCATTAGTGTAGGCATTGTATATTTTGTAATATTCAGATACCTTCAAATATGAAACACACTATGAGAGAGGATATGACCGTACATCATTATCTTCATGGAAATTTTCACATGACTAATTTAGTATAGCATGAATGTTTTTGCATGGGCAATTACTTTAGTTATGATGTTCAAACTCATAATTGGTACACCAAAGACCATCACAAGTATCGTACACATTATTTGTAGTTAGTTTTTCAAGTTTTAATGCCATTGAATCTATTTAGGATTCCATAAAAGGACTAATATTAGTGTCAATACTACCAATAGCTTCAATATAGAGGGTAGATTCTAGAGCTTTGTATGGGCTAATGAAGGCCTTCTGGGATAGTGTTCATCGAAAGGGAATGAACAATTCTCCTATAAACAATTGTGTATATAGAGCAACATTTATTTCAAATGATAGATTTAATAGAAGTGTCTTGATCTGTGCATCATATTCTCATACAATTTTAATGAGCTCCTACTTTATATTTTTTAGTGCGATAATACTTTGTTAATCAAATTCAAAAAATTCAAATTGCTAAAAGAATGTCATTTTGAGCTAATCATAGTCAATTACCACTTGTTGAGGGTTACCATTCCTGTACAACATATGCACTCTCTCCAAAAGTGTAGTCATAAATTGTGTGGCCTTTCACTCAAAAGAAGTTATGCCTCATTCCCTTCGATTGAGTTTACACCTATGGATATGTTCTACAACATTATCTACATCTTGATATTCAAGTAGGTGTAGCACCATTTAATAATATAATTTTGGTAGCTAAGGTGCTTAGATTGGTGGTTATTGAAAACCTCCAGATAATATTTACTTGAGGGGGAAGTCCACCACTTCCTCCCATGCGATCTCCTAATCTACCTCCAACACCTCTAGCAGTAATGCCCATGTTGTGGGTCATGGTAGCTAGTTGATTAATAATATTTGGTTATGTACTCTATTCACTATGAATGATAGGTCCACCAGGCATCCTAAGTTGAGCCATGAAATTATATTGAAGAGGAAAATAAAGCGTTAATTCCATATGAGTTATAATTAGGTCAGTTATAATGTCCCTTATAGGATCAACTTCTCATTCCACACTATCTTTATCCCAATTATGTATATATATTTCATCTAATTCAAAAGTATGAGTGCCCACTATGGTTAGGGAAATTGGTTGGTTAAAACTTGGTTCTTCAGTTTCTTCTATTTGGCTTGTTTCCCTTTTATATGATAAAAGTGGCATGGGGTATAGTTAGAAAGTGATGGAGACTTATTATTGTGTTTCCACTTCACTATGGACCCTAATCTCACTTATTGAGTTCTTTCAGCCCCTTCTCATGCCGTTCCCTCCTATGATCCTTTGCTAAGATTCATCATATTTTTGCTTCCATAATGACCACTGAATAGCTACCATTCCAAACCTAAAATCCTTTACCAACACTTATATTCCCCTTCCAATTGTGTATCTCATGCAAAGATGGATTTAGCTCTTTATTGGTTAGATTTCAATCCCAGAGTCAATGAATAACTTCTTGACTTCTTGCGAGAAATGTCTAATATAATGACCACATGGTTCTCTAAGGAATTGAAATTTAGCTTCTTTAGGACAAGAGTATGTGGTTACAACATACTTAAGAATGTAGATATTCAACACTCCTCTCCACTAGATATTACCAGTGCATATCCCTAGTGTTCCTAGTCATGCTAAAGCCCTTTGATGTTCTAACATCTAAGATCGTCTTCTCCCAAATTTCACGATCGACCTTTAGCATAAGTAGATAGCCAAGCATACAAATTAAGAGGGATTTCGACAAAGAGATTTTATTATAATTCATTGTAGAGATTTTATTCCACCCACTAATGTGCAAAAACTCCTAGTTCAAGATAAGGAACCGTAAAATTATCCTAGACCATAATAATCCATTATTCAATATTTTCAAAGGTGATATATTCAAGCATCTTCCATTACTATTCATCAAGTACTATGGGTCCCAAAAATAAAAATAAAATGTTAGGGTTTTGATCTTTTAATCATGTTTTCAAGCACTAAAGTGTAGCCCCAACGAGCTAGTGTGTTGGCCTTTCACATAAGATTGTGGTCTTATGCACTCACCTAAAGCATGCAACAATAACCTGGTTCATATGGGCTATCTTGTGTAGTGACATATTAGTGATATACTTGAGTTTGAACTTATATCTAAATAGAAGTTACACAGAAAATGAAATACACTACTTTGGTCATTGTCTCATTAAGCTCAACAACTATAGTTACAAGGATAAATGCCATGGAATTTTTGATTGTTACATAAATTAGAAAAGTACAATCTATATAAAATCTCATAATTAGTTACATCTATAAGTTACTCAATACAAACACACTGTCAAATGCATATATATTGATTATGTGAAACATTAACAATACAACTAATTGCAATATACATAATTATATATTATAAGTCACTAAAAATTATAATAATATCACTCCCCTTATAATGATCTCATATAGGGGTATTTATACTTGCTTTTCCCTGACCAAGTAATTACATTAATAAATAACATGAGTGATTGGACATTAAACTCTCTATAGACTAAGAGTCATGGTAGTCTATCAATTATTTTCTCCTAAGGACCCGAGCCTTTATGCCCCTTATATACTTATTCTATGCTAGATCCTTTATGCCATGTATCTTCTTCTTTACAGGTTGATGCAAAACTCATGATGGCTAAAGTCTAGATGGCCCTTAAAAATCACTCTTCAACTCTCTCCCACTTACCATACACTCCCCAAGTCTTTCATTATTTTTCCAAGTCCTATGCTCTCAGGTTCCTCATAGTTCTATTTTGTCTTTGACTAGGTCTTCTCATATTGGTGATTTTGCACCCTTTTTCTTTTTTACTTCATTGGTTCAGTGCCATGGTCCTATTATGCCATGCTAGTCCCACACCATAGTATTTTTAAGCTATGCTCCTCTTACACCATGTTAATTCAGTACCAAAATACTAAAATACTTAGTCAAAATTTGGGTTCCAACAAAGGTTATCAATCCCTATTCTACCCTACTTATGCATACAACCATCTACAACCATCCCAAGCTGAGAATACTTAGATTTCTAGTCTCAAGATCCACTCAAATGCACTCAATCAAGCATTCATACTAGCTTCACTTGCACTTTCATCAACACTTAGGTGGGGAAAAACACATTTGGCTTCATCCCTTCTCAGAGTATTGGTATGTAGGGAACTCTCATCCTAGCATCATGTTGAGGATGTCCAACCTACACCACTAACATCACACATTGCTAATTTTGGTAACTAGATTCTCTAACAACATGGAGGTTTAGGATTTGGATATAAAATTAGTGAAAATAGGTCATTAATAGGGAATCAGAACTCCTATGCATATGAATAGTTTTGTTAGACTTAGACATAGGTGCACCCAGAAGCTCATAACAATTCTGCATAGAGGACACTAGTGCCAAAAAAAGACACTAACTCCATTCATTCTTATGTTAAATTAGTGCACTACTATCTAAAAAGGTTTTTACTACTTGGGTCATATATGTGACACTTGGATTAACACCTACCCTAGTTTTTAGCCTCTAGATCTCTTGTCTTCGTCAATTTCCAGCTATGTACTTATTTACATCATTTCTTGTTATTTTTAGAAAGGTCAAATTATGTCAATTATGTTAAAAATTAGTGGCTTTATTTATTGCATATTTCTACCTTGATTTACTATACTCAGTCCTTTTAACAACCTAACTATTACACTATTAAACCCATAAAAAGTTAAATCAAAAGGACATTAAGGAATAAAGAAATGTAAAATGGTAAGAGTAAAGGAGCATATGCGATTAACAATATAAAGTAAATAATTGTAGGAAAATATGGGAAATACAAGATTACAAAGAGGTGAGAGGATGAGACAGTTAAATTAAAATAAAGATACAATAACGAGGGCATCAAGGAAAGTCACCGTGGAAAGTAAAGGAGAAGAGTCTAGAGGAAAAAATGTTACATAACAATCTTGGACGATGCAATTTTTTTAATTAATTATGTCAACACCCAAAGCGATAATAAGAATGGAAGGAATATTGGAAACATACATAAAATGTATGCAAGAGACGTATACTATGCATGAAAGCATAGTGAAAAAAGTAAATGCATACATCAAATCATTGGAATCAATAAATAATGTTAGATAGAAAACACAGGCAGGAATCCTTGGAAGTAGAAGACCAAAGAAGATGTTTGTTGAATATAAGAAGACTTAGTTGGAAAATAGAGAAAGAATAAAGTATAAAAAGTAGTGAAGAAGACAATAGTGAGAGGTAAGATAAAGAATAAAGAGTGGAATGAGAGGGAAGTAATACATAAGAAAAATAAGTAGATTTGGAGAGATCACTTAAAAAGGTAATAGAAGAAATGATATAAATAAATAAATGAGAAATTAGTTTATAAGAAAAATTGAGGAATCAAAGTTTAAGATAATAAAGATGAATGTAGTGAATAAAGATTTTTTAATGATTATAAGGAATAAAAATATAAAAATCATAATGAAAATGAGATACAAGGAGACCCCTCTCCCCAGCGAAAAAATATTGTTTGAGAAGATAAGCTCCTTGAACCAACTTTTGTCCCTTGTGCCACTTTAAAAATTAAGAAAGAAACCACCTTGTATGTGAGAGTGAGAGAAGAATTAAAAGATCGTTATACAAAATATAAAGATGAGATGGCAGAAAAGAAGGAACAATAAGATATTTTGAAGAAGTGTCAAGTAAGAGTTAATTTGACATAGAATTACAGTGAATAGATAAAAATATAAGTAAACATCAATAACACTAATAGAGTGTTCGCATAGCTGTTCGTTATCTATTACATTATTTGCTAGCATTGGTTAGGTAGCGTAAGCATAACGACTAGTAGTTATGCCGATAGACAGTTTTGTATCAGTTATAGGATTGCGGTTGTGTTAACCATTCTCTGTAATGTATTTATACTCTTCACTCGGACTGAATAAAACATCAAGCAATTAACTTGCCTTCAATCTGGTATCAGAGCCTTGTGAGGCAATCAAGGATCGACGCCAAACCTGAAGCGTGAAGATCTGTAAGGAGAATACACATCAGAAGTTTTAGAGGGTTGAATCCTGAGACATAGCGTTAGAACCTGAAGAGAGTCAGACAGGTTCCGCAGCAAGTGAGGTGATCATCATGCAGCAGCGAAGCTGAAGAAGATGTGATGCAAAGGAGATTGCATGGAAGTCAGAAATCAAGCTGAAGAGCATTCAGAGCTACAAAAGCCTGACGTGGAAGAGTCGACGCCTGTAGATTGTGGCGGCTATAAAAGTAAGCATTGCCTGGGGAAAGTGCAACACACAGTAGAAGCGTTAGATCCTGATCAGAGACGTGCAGCCTGAGCTGATGGCATGGAAATCAGAAGTCGATAGAAGCATTTTACTGCTCACATATGGTGTATAAATGCCTGCCTAGTCTATAGAGGCCTGCCTGGACGATGCAAAGGATGCCTTTATCTGGTAGAAGTGATCAACGCCAGACGTAGTAGAAGCGTGGAACGTGGGAAGGCTGAAGCATGGAAGTAGTTTGATCGATGCAAAACAGTGGAAGTAGACTAGAGCAGTCTGATCGATGCATTCCATTGGCTTCATTTGACCAAGCAACCAAGAAGCGTGTTGTTCGTAGAACCGCTGGAAGTGCCCTTTGAAATTTGCAAGTTAGATTTTTTATACAGAATTTCAAAGCAATAAATACTACTTTGCTAGCTTTCTGAGATATTGCAATAATTAAAAAATATACGTCTCCACCCAAACTACTCTTGTCCGCTGCCCAACTTTTCAAAGGGCCACATTTCATCGCATGGAAGATGAAGATACGAATGATTCTTAAATTCGAATAATTATGGGGCATCATCATGGGTGCAGTGACACATTTTATCGGAGTTAATGAGTAAACCAAATACGACAAGTCAAATACAAAAGCCTTGATGTTGATCACATTCAGTGTTACCGACGAGGTTCAAGTTCATAATCGTGATGAGTAAACATCGAAAGAGGCTTGAGACATTTAATTCACCATATATGAGGTGAAGAATCAGATGAAGATACTTTATCTCTAATCCAAGCTTCATAATCTGATTATGAAATATGGCAAGAAAGTTGAGGAATTCTTACACTGGATAGCAAAAATACGACCATAATTAATTGCACTTGGAGAAATGATTGAGGACAAGCTGTTAGTTCCGATCACATTGAGATCTCTCCCCCCTCAATTTTACACATTCATCATGACACTGAATATCACAAAGCATGCAGTGTCTATCAAATAATTGGTGAATCTGATTCAACAAGAAGAAGCCATCTTATTCGTGCAAGAAGAGTATGAGGATAAAGCCCTGATTTCTAAACAACGTGGTTCAAATTCCTTGAAAGGACCAGCAAATTAGACACAATAATAACACAAATTTGAAAAGGAAAAAAGATGGTGTCATATTTGCCACACCAATATGCGTGATATTGGTAGCTATTTGTATAATGCTTGGACACAAGGCTCATTCAGTCAAGAGGGCACATCTAATAGAAATGACTCACATAAATGAAAAATGCATCCTCGACGATGGAAGTAAGGTGGACATGCCACATCATAAAATCAATAGGATGATAAACCTAAAAGGAGGTTTTCGTATAATTAAAATGTAGTGATGCATATAACGACATAGTTCTTGCCTCCCAAATCTTGTCGAAAATGAGCAAAGTTTGGTTGATTGACTCTAGCGCTAGAAAACATATGACAAGATGCAAGGAACTATTTGATTCACTAATGACTCAACCCATTGGAGATTGATTTCAAATCATAGATGATAAAGAGCATGTTTCAGAAGGAATTGGAACTATCACGATCCCTCTTGGGATGCAAACCTATACTCTCACTAAGGTATTGTATGTCCCTAGCTTGACAACAAATATCTTGTATGCAAGTCGGTTCTTGAATCATAAGGTTAAGGTAAAGTTCATGATCAATAATGGCACAAAATCTCATCTCCTCTCATCGGAAGGTCAGGTCATTGCTAGAGCTTTTATGAAGGATTGATTATTTTCCCAAGATGCAGTTTCATTCGATGTTATTGCTTTCTTTGCCACTATGACAAAATCGACTGGACTATGTCAATATGGGCAATTTCTATTGGTTATTTATACCAACTAAGCTCTAAGGCCATGGTCCATGGACTTCCTTAGGTGTCTCATTCTTTGATTGTATGCCTTGGATGACTTGATGACAAATAACATAGGGTTCCATTTGAGCCAAGTTCCTCACAAGCCAAGGATCATCTTGATGTGGTACATACCGATCTGTGTGGATCCTTGCCTTATTCTTTCTAAGGATTCAAGTACATTCAATTATTCATTGATGGTTTCTCTTTTAAGACATGGGTGTTTGTTATCAAGGAGAAGAGTGAAGCCTTTACACATTTTAAGGTCTTCTACCAGCTTGTTATCACCCAGTGAGGGAGACATCATCGACTCCTCCATTTAGATCGAGGGGTAGAATTCACATCAATGTTTTTGGCATTCTTGAAGCAACATGACATTAAATAACACCTAAATTCTCCCTGTATGCCCCATCATAATAGAATAGTAGAGTGATGCAATCATTCAGTCATGGAGATGACTTGTTGCATGCTTTTCACTGTGAAGTTGGATGTGCCATTCTGGGCATAATAGTTTAGACACTTATATATCTTCTTAACATGTCACCTACAAAGATCTTACAAAACAAGACACTAGAGGAGGTATGGAGTGGTCATAAACCTTAGATATCTCATCTTAGAGTATTTGGTTGTACATCTTATATGCATGCCCTTGATAAAAAGAGGAAGAAGATCAAACTAAAGACACTCCAGTGCCTTTTATTGGGGTATAGTACTACCTCAAAAGCTTATCATCTCATGGATCCCATGATAATGAAAATTTATGAAAGTCAAAATGTGGTTTGTGATGAGTCATCATTCAATTTGTTGTCACAAAAGGATTCAGAACATACCACTTTTCATAGACTATTCCCACAATTAGATGATGAGAATGAAGAATCTTGTCACAATGAAGGTGAATTGTAAGGATAATTATTCATTGATCTTGGAAATATAGAAGATAATTCTTCATTGAATTAGTAGCAACATCGACATCCAAAATTGGTAGAAATCACCATCAAGGACTGACACCTAAAATTAAATCCAAATACTTCATCAGGTGTTTGTACCAAAAGATAGGTGAGAAATGAAGTTAATCTCATACTGATAAGTTCAGTAGTTGACAACACTAAACCAGAGATAGTTTGAGAGGGTTTATGTCAAAATCAATGGAATAGACATGGATGCTAAATATGATGCCCTTATCAAAAATAGGACATGGGAACTTGTTGATCTACCTATAGTAAAGAAATCCATTGGCTGCAAGTGGAATTTTAAGACAAAATACAAGGTAGATGGATCCTTTGACAAATACAAAGCATGACTTATGGCAAAAGGATATGCTTAACAAGGAATCGATTATAAGGAGATATTTGCACCCAACCTTAAGATCAATACCATCAGATTTATTTGCACACTCACATCATCGAGCTAGAAGAGTTAATTAACAAACAACATCTAGATAAGTTATGTCATCTAATTAAGTCAATTTATGGACTTTTTAAGTACCAAGGGCATGGTACATTAAGATTAATGATCATTAATTACATCATATTCATTCATAGCCCCTCAGATATAAATTTGTATATCAATAAGCTAGGCACAAAGATTGAAATTATTGTTTTGTTTTTAGATGATCTCGTGATCACAAAAAGTTTAGAGGATCTTGTTGAAAATCTAAAGAATGACTTGAAGAAATCCTTTAACATGAAAAACTTAGGGCTACTTCATTAGTGTCTTATCTTGGAGATATGTCAAAAGAAGAATCATATTTTTGTCTCATAGACAAAATATGGCAAGACACTCCTTGAGAAATATAGGATGATAGACTGTAAACCAATGTCAACTCTGATGGAGAAAGGTTTGAAACTATCTCAATTTCAAAATTCACCTCAAATAGATGAAACTCACTATAGGTAGCTTTTTGGGATTCTCATTTACTTGACTTATACCAGACCAAACATATGCTTTGATGTCAATGATCTTTTGATATTCATGCAAGAGCCAAATAAGTGTCATTAGGTTGTAGTGAAGCACATTTTGGGATATGTTTGAGGTACACTTGATTATGGTATAGAATACAAGAAAAAATCAAATTTCTTCTTGTAGGGTTACACAGACTCATACTATGCTAGATCTTTTGATGAAAAGAAATCAATTTTTGGATATATATTTCATTTTGGATCTAGACAAATTTTATGGATTATAAAGAATTAATTTGTATTTTCTCTCTCATCTATATAAGTAGAATACTGTGTCATACGAGGAGCTGTGTGCAAAGAAATTTGGTTACATCACATTCTGTCTGACATAGACTTTCTTGAAGATCAACCACCAGTCCTTTTCTATAATAATAAAGATGTGTTAAAGCTTGCCAAAAATCCATTATTTCATGAGAGGACTAAACACATTAAGGTCTAGTGATACTATAATCTAGAATAATTCTTAAACCACAACATTTAGCTCTAGTACTACCAAATAGATTCAAAGATAGTAGATATACTCACCAAGTCACTTAGCAAGGTGAAATTTGATTTATTTCAGGTGTACATTTGTAAAAATAATGTAATAAAGTGGGGTATGTTAGCATAGCTATTTGTTATCTTTTACATTGCTTGGTAACATTAGTTAGGTAGAGTAAGCATAATGACTAGTAGTTATACTAATAGATAGTTTATGATGTATTTATACTCTTCACTCCTACTTAATAAAACATCAAGCAATTAACTTGCCTTTAAAGAAGGAATAAGAATGGAAAGAAAAGAATCAAAATACTTACAAACCACACATGAATAATAATCAATTAACAAGTGGGAAGAAACATTTTAGTTATAAAAAAATGGCAAAGAAGACCAACAATTAGTTTTTGGAAAAGATTCTAAAGACACGGTACCACATTTATTTACACTCTATACATATTAGCGAGTTCATAATATGACATATTACTAAGTTATGTTGTTTGATTTCCTAGGCATGTTAAAATATGATACGTTGAAATGGTACATGAGGATAAGTCCTACACATAGTAGGAAATGTGATGATATCAAAAATTCATTTTAAAAGAGACTTGTAGTACACAAAAACATCCATAGAAAGTGTTGTTAAAATGAGAGAGCTTATTCAATGCAACAAAGAGACATTAAAATAATTTGATAAAAGTTTTAAAGAGGTAGCTTGGAATTTAATAAAATTATTATTTAAAAAAGAATGGATGGTTTATATCCAAGTTGTTACCACATCTAAAAGTATCCACTGACAAAAACTATTTTCAAACATTTCACTGAACCTTTACAAATGGTAGACTACCTAGAAGCACATACATGTGTAAGATAAAAAAATACAATAATGCAAGTCAAATTCCAAATAATGGGACAAGAGTTATTATAGTTGAGATCAAGGTAAGAGATAAAAATAAAGCTTGAAATAAATACTTTACCCTCATGTTCAATACCAATACTCAAAACATCATGTACAATATGTTGCAAGGAATGCCATAGTAAATTAAAATGTCCCAGTCTAAAAATGTATATGAGAAACATTATCTCAAGCCAGTTGTATTGGGATGACATGTCCAATATAGAAACCAATTATAAAAAGAGAAGACTCTGGTGTTGAATTTTCAGGTTGCATGACCAAGATGGTCATAATATGTGCCCCTTGATGAGAGTAGCTCCACCTACAAATCAAATTAGATATTATACAATGTTTAGAACATTCAGACATTACCAAAAGAAATTACCTAGAATGAAAGCATTAGAAGTCCTTAAGGATATTAAGGCTAGAGCTACTATAATAGTGAAACAACAAAAACTACGCACCCCTCCATCAATAAAAATAAATTTTGATCCCACCTAACATGTATAGTCCCCTATTAACCTTATATTTATCCATTAAACATAACTCACCCAACTTAACCAAAATTCAACAAAAACCAAGGAGGACTATCAAGGTGGACATCAAAGAGGATACTAGAGTGGATACTATGGAAGATACTATGGGGGTTATCAAGGTAATAGTTATATAATAGACTACCATGAAGGCTACCGAAGGGGATATTGGGTAAATAATTATCAAGGAGGAGGTTGCATCCAAAAAGATAATTACATTTAGGCTATTATGGATACCAAGGATGAAATTGTTCGAGAGGATAATGAGTAATAGGTGGGGGTCCCCATACATGCTACATATTTATAAAATAATGACATATTTTAAAAACTTACATAAAACCAGATCAAATAGAATGTGCCTTCTATCATGAGAAGGGCATACATGACATCCATACTTGTCCCAAATCAGCCCAAATATTTAAAACTTGTGGGAAAAAGACAAATTCCCTCAATGACGCCACAAAAGGAGCACAACATCTGAATAAGGTACCACAGGATGAACAAAAACATTGGGAATAACTAGAAGCATATAGACAAGTCGGGACAATGATAGAATAATAAAAACCAAAATAATAGATGTCATAAAATTTTACATTTCATGACAACACTCCCAATTGCTCTCATACAGGAAATTAGAGGAGTTTTAAAGGTATAAATGTTTTTTTTCATGGAAAATAGAGGTTGATTCCATAGCCCAATGAACAAAAATTTAGTTGCATACTAGGATTTGATCCAATGACTACCAATTATAGTTAAATTAAATATGAAGGAAGCTACACCGAATCTGGGACTATTGTTAGAGCTTCCAAAGGATGAGTCATTGAATGGTTTTCAGGGAAACATTGTTGATGGATATCCATTTGAGAACAATATATTGGTCAGCCCTGATTTATGAGTTTTAAGTCATAAAATTGGGGTTGTTAAGATTATCTCTATAGTTTTTATTTTGGTAAGAGAAGGTGAGAATTTTGATTGCAACTTAGGGTATGGATGGTAGCTGGTTTTAGTCAAATCTTGAAAATGGTTGACTATGTATGAAACTCCCAACATTCTTACCTACCATTGCTTTGAAGAGATATTAGAGTAGAAACTTTGGTAAACTCAACAAGATTGTTTCTCTTCCCAAAGTTTTGACATGCCACCATGCATGAGTAGAAAATGTGACAAGTCACCCCTTTGTAGTGGTGATTCATGTGGATATGTTGAATGCTTCATTTTAAAGTCATCACATATGTTATGTGAAGAATTTGAAATGGGATACATGCTTTTATACTCTAGGTCTTCTCCAAGGATGTTAGATATTATACAGGATAACTAGAACCCAGGCTTTAAAAATGTTTTGATAGATCATTGTATATATGATCTTATTCAAACTCCATTACATGATGAACATGATGGAAACTATGATGTGTTTATCAACCAACTTATCCCGCCAGGTTTGAGCGGAGCTACTACTATTGATATAAACCATCTGCCTAGAGTTCAAGATATAGGGAATTGTTTAATGGATCTATATTATACAATTCTAGATAAATTTGATACCTTTGGTTTGAGAGGTGAAATAATTTATGGTGAAATAAGAACAATGAATTAATTCCAAGTGAGCATGGAAATTTAACATCCAGTGATGTTGGATCTCTTTAGTGGCTCTAATGAAACATCTTCCAGTACTGATAGTAATTCAGATTCAAAGAGTACAGTGGATTTCACTGAAACAATATTTGGAGACCTAAGATATGTTGCATGTAGTGGTTCCAATATGGCTAAAGTTTGTGTAATTTGTAGTTATTCATATTTCAGAGTCTTCATCGCATCATTTTGAAGCAGATATAATTATTGAAAATAAATCATTGACCTACCCCGCTCCTAAAATAGATGCAATTTGTGGAAACAACAATTTTTTTTTTTGTGTCAGTCCTTTATAAATCAAGTACTTATGAATAGAAGAATTGATGGGGGATATTGATGAATTGCATCCAAATGGCATGTTGAAAAATCATTTTCTACATAAGAAGTTTGAAGGTAGGAACTGCTATAGTGTGCATATGGTGTCAAAGCAGAAGCTTGCTATAGAATTTATAGAACTAATTGTCCCAAATGGATTATGTCAATGGAGGATTGTAGTACTCTCAATATTATATGAGTTCCTATATATTATACACATCAAGAATTTGATGCACTTTTAAAGCAAGTTGGAGGATACAATAGACTTTACGTGAAAATGGTAACTTCTATAATTTCAATCATTGTAAAGTTTAATGATGCAGATATTGGTATTCAAATTCTAATTTCAATCAATGGTCTCCATCAGTATGTAACTCAAAATTGGTGGTGTTTATAGTAAGGGCTCCATATTTAAACAAGCTCATTTATTTATTTGATGATTTCATGGTTCATGGTTTTGGAAGGCTTCAATTTATTTTATGAACTTACCAAGAAAATTGAAAGCTATTTTTCACTAAAGTGTCTTTTGTTATCTACTTTACATACCGCTAGACTCTGATTCTGTTGTGTCATGTAAGTGATGAACACTTGTACATACTATACATTGTTGCAGCCATTGTAGTTGACATTACGATGAGATGATATGTCTTATGCAGCTAGAAGTATCCTCTCTAGCTGAGAGGGAGTGTTGATGTTGAAGGAGTAGTGTTGGGCTCCTACTTCCAGCCCAACTTCTTGTATCTTTTAAAGAAATGATTTGTTTGGTGTAGGTTGATAGGGAGATTGAAGAGATGCGTCTCTTTCCTCTCACTTGTATATATATATATATATATATATATATATATATATATATATATATATATATATATATATATATATATATATATATATATATATAGTGATTTCTCATTGTTGAAGATATTCAATCAAAAATATAATTCACAAGGTAGAGCAGAGTTCTAAGGAGTAGATCAAGTTATTTCAAGAAAAAATCAGATTTATCAAGTGTGATCTTATCCTTTTTGCTTCAAGAAGTGAAGCCATACCTGTAGGCCTTGGATTTGGCCATTGTAAAGTAGATTGTTGTTCTTATCATTCAATATAGAAGAGATATATTGTTGCTGGGTTTTTCCCTTCAAGTTGGAGGGTATCTTGGTGTGTTCATTATTCATTGTGTTGCATTTTTCTGATTGCTTTAATTCTGATCATAAAAACTAACATGGTATCAGAGTGGGTTTGAAGAAGATTGTGATCAGATTTATCATTGCAACAATACTATATTATTCTTTATATCCCCTGTCTATTCCTATTTTAGTCAAGATGGTGAACGGTCTTAAAATTGAGGATATAATCGAAGAAGCATCTGACTTCACATAATGGAGGTTTAGAATCATGTTCACCTTGGAAGAAAATGACTTGGCCAAGTTTGTGGAAACCAAAGTTCCTGAACCTTCGGAGGAAGAAAAGAAATTTGCAGTTGAAAAAAAAAGAAAAAGAAAAACTAATAGTTTGTATGTAGCCTTTTTTTGATAGGCTATTGGGATAAGGCCCTGAGAGGCCTACAACAGCAGCCGGTTCAAGGAAACATACAAGCAAAACCTTGTCTAGATAGAAAGCTAAAGCTTTCTATAGATGTTTAAATCTCTGTATGTGTATTCACTGAGAGATGAATAGAAAGTTCTATGTATTAATTTTTCTATTCCAATAGAGCTGTATGTCATGGTCATTTGAAGTGTCAGTATAGTTTATGTTTTTCATGGAGTGTGTACCAGGATTCAGTAGAAGCACTTCGCTGGTTTATGTCAAATAGTTCAAGTCCTTGCTCATTCAAGGAAACTCTATGTGGTTTTTAGTTGAAGTATGTTTGTCCAGCAAAAGCGACTCTCATATCATGCCATGTCTAACTTCTATAGAAGCATCAACCAGGTTTGTGTGAAGTAATTATGACAAGAATCTAGGACTGTTGAGTCAAAGGAAGATTGTATGGAGATAATCATGAAAAAGTGCAACCATCTTGGAGGAGTAGTGCGTAGGTTTGACAGAGCCATCTGGAGAAGCTCAATAGAGCATGGAGAAATGGCAGATCTTGGGAGAGAAGAAAAAGTGCCATCATGGCATAGTAATTTGTTGCCAACATGAGAAAGATCTAGAAGCTACTTAGAAAAGAAGCATGGTCCTTGTTGGCAAAAGAGAATGCGATGAGTATTATAAAAATATTGTAGTCGAGGTTGTTTTGTATAGCGATCCTTAGCAATTTGGTGGTAAAGGGATGCGAATCTATTTACCAAGTGCTTAGTGGATGCCACCACATGTAGCATAAGATGATAGTAGATCAGTGAGAAAAATGCAATCTATAAAATTAGGAGAGCAAACCTAGTTTGTGAGAAACTCAAATAGATTACTGAGCATTCAAGGAGAGCCAATTGGGAGGAAAATGCAAGAAATTAGTACAAGCTTGCATATGTTGGGGATCAACCAACAATGGATTACACTTGTGAAAGCAATAAATGCAAAAATAAATCAGATAGATAAGTAACTAGAATGATAAATAGCACAGAACAAGATATACAAGAAAACACCCTGAAAACTTGTATTAAAACTCTTTACAATAGGAATACAATTGAAGAAACTTCGTTCTTCCACACCTCTCTCAGATGCACACAAGATCTCTCACTAGATCTCTATTCCTCAAGAGCTCTCTCTCAAGTACAATCAAATCCAACAACCTGGATTGATGCAACTCAGTACTGTCCTTCAAACATTCACAATGTTCTACTTTTACAGTTCAACTCTCTTACACACACAATAGCTAAGAAGATCTTTCCTACATATAGAAATAGGAAACTTGAGCATGCCTTTACAACAAACAGTTAAGCCTCTTCAACAAGGGCTCTAAAAATAACATTGCTAATAATAGAGACACGAGCTTGAGTCTACAACTCAAACTCATCATGCAAACACTCGCTTCTGTCCTCGGAAATCGCTTTCTAGACACACAGGTAACCGACGTCGGTTCCTACCTGTTCGCCTGTGACCGTCGTCGGCCGACCCTACTGCCGACATCGGCGCCTCTGCAACTGCAACTGATCGACGTCGATCGCTCCTGACCAACGCCGGCATCTGTGTAGACCCGAAAATGTTTTGTATGCTCCTTGGTGAAGCTTTTAGCTCCACACCCTAACAATCTCCCACTTGGAGATAAACCAGCTACACCAGTACCTGTACAGAAACATCTTCTAGCTCATCCATCTTCAATTCAATCATGAAGACCAATAGAAGTTGAATGAAGATTCAACTTCTCCTTAGTAACCGGCTTTGTTAGCATATCAGCAGGATTCTTGTCTGTATGGATTTTCTCCAACTTCAACTCACCATCTTCCAATACCTGCCATATGAAGTGGTACCTTAGCTGTATGTGCTTGGTTCTTGAGTGAAAAGCTGAGTTCTTAGCCAAATGGATTGCACTCTGACTGTCACTATACAATCTGCAACTCCCATGCTCCCTTCCAAGCTCTTCCATGAACCGTGTCATCCATATCATCTCCTTGCTAGCTTCTGTGGCTGCAATATACTCTGCTTCTATAGTTGACAAGGCTACAACCTTCTGCAACTTAGATATCTAGCTAACTGCCGTTCCACCTACAGTAAAAACATAACCTGTAGTGCTCCTCCTGCCATCCAAATCCCCTGCCATATCTGAATCTACATAGCCATGTAGAGAAGTATCTGAACCTCCATAGCACAAGTGCCTACTGCTGGTTCCTCTTAGATATCTAAGGATCCATTGAACTGCTTTCCAATGTTCCTTTCCTGGATTGGCCATATACTTGCTTACTACTCCCACTGCTTGGGTAATATCCGGTCTAGGACACACCATTGCATACATCAAACTCCCTACTGTGGAAGAATATGGAACCTTGCTCATGTACTCTACCTCATCATGTGAATTAGGACATTGTTCTTTGCTTAATTTGAAATGTCCAGCCAAAGGTGTGCTTACCGGTTTAGCATCCTGCATATTGAACCGTTTCAACACCTTGTCCACATAATCTTCTTGAGATAATATCAACCTGTGATTTTTCCTGTCTCTCTTAATGCTCATGCCAAAGATTTTCTTTGCTACTCCCAAATCCTTCATAGCAAACGTTTGAGCTAATTTTACCTTAAACTCTGAGATATCCTGCATGTGAGACCCTGCAACCAGCATGTCATCTACATACAACAATAGAATAATATATCTACCGTTATCAAATCTCTTGAAATACACACAATGGTCTGATTGACACCTACTGTAGCCATGCTCAGTCATAAACCTGTCAAATTTCAAGTACCATTGCCTAGGAGCTTGCTTGAGGCCATACAAGCTTTTCTTTAACCTGCACACAAACTTCTCCTTACCCTTGACCTCGAATCCTTCTGGCTGTTCCATGTAAATTTCCTCATCCAAATCTCCATGAAGAAATGCTGTCTTAACATCTAGCTGCTCAAGATGCAAATTTTCAAAAGCAACCAAAGACAATACAACCCTTATAGAAGTCATCTTAACAACAGGAGAAAAAATCTCGCCAAAGTCAATACCTGGCTTTTGTGTAAATCCTTTTATCACCAATCTGGCCTTATATCTCATTTGTCCATCCTCACCTTCCTTTAACCTATAGGTCCATCTGTTCTTCAGTGTTCTCTTACCAGCTGGCAATTCAACCAAATCCCATGTTTGGTTCTCTCTTAAGGACTCCATCTCCTCAACCATGCCACGCTCCCACTTACTCCTGGACTCCACCTGTAATGCTTCTTCAAAACTCTCTGGTTCTCCACCATCGGTTAGCAATAAATAATATAAGGAAGGAGAATATCTAATTGGAGGCTTACTTACCCTTTCAGACCTCCTGATGGGTGTCTTTGACTCGTTCTCAACAATCTGTCCACCCAAATTTTCTGACAATGACCGACCTCAGCCACCTGTAGACCTGTTATTGGCCGACGTCGGTTCTTCCTGGCCGACGTCGGTCCCTGGTCTGTCGACGTCAGTCTCTGTATGACCGACATCGGTTTCTGTACTGCCGATGCCGGTTCCTAACCTACCGACATCGGTCTCTGTGTTTTCCTGTAAGTGATTATTTCTTTTTCCTGCGAGCTCATTTTGGACCATAACTTCGTCCAATTCACTATTGCTCTGCCCAGATTGATCTAGCCTCCTTATCTGATCACTGTACATCACTCTTTCATTGAAAACAACATCACGGCTCCTAATTACCTTGTTAGTTCCTAGATTCCAAAATCTGAAACCAAAATCATCTGAGCCATAGCCAATAAATGTGCACCTCATAGACTTAGCATCAAGCTTCTTTCTATTTTCCTTATCTATGTGCACAAAGGCTTCACAACCAAAAACTTTGAGATATGAGAGATCTACCTTTTTACCTATCCATGCCTCTTCTGGAATTCTACCATCCAGAGCTGTAGAGGGTCCTCTGTTAATCAGGTACACTGCGGTGTCAACTGCTTCTGCCCAAAACTCTAAGGGCAACCCTGCATGCAATCTCATACATCTTGCACGCTCCATGATAGTTTTGTTCATCCTTTCAGCAATACCATTCTGCTGAGGTGTCCTTGGAACCGTCCTTTGCCTTTGGATTCTGTGAGTGTAACAATACCAGTTAAACTTAAGACTGCAGAACTCACTGCCATTATCAGATCTCAAGCACTTCAATCTTCTGCCTGTTTCATTCTCAACCATGGCTTTCCAAATCTTAAAAGTCTCAAAAACATCAGATTTCTTTTTAATACAGTAGATCCATACCTTTCTTGTGGCGTCATCTATGAATGTAACATAGTACCGTGATCTGCCAATAGAGGCTACCTGAGCCGGTCCCCACACGTCTGTGTGAACAAGCTGCAACTTCTACCTTTTCTTAGTAGACCCAGTCTTGAGAAAACTAACCCTTTTCTATTTTCCAAATACACAATGCTCACAAAATTCTAGATCCATACTTTTCAAATCTGAAAGCATACCTTTAGACTTAAGAATTGACATCCCCTTCTCACTCATGTGGCCAAGCCTTGAGTGCCACAATTTAGCATCCACATCTGAAGTAGATAAAACTGAAGGAGATTTGTTAGTAACACAATTGCACAAATAGAGAGTACCTTCTCTCTTACCTCTGGCCATAACAAGTGCACCCTTGGTCACCTTCCAAGAATCTGCTGTGAGAGTTACTGTACAACCCTCATCACCTAGCTTACCTGCAGAAATCAAAATTCTCTTCAAACTAGGAACATGCATCACATCTCTCAACACCCATGTGTTGCCATTCTGCATCTTTAGCTGCACTTTACCTTTGCCAGTAATCTTACAGGGCTCATCATCCCCTAAGTACACTATTCCAAAATCTCCATGGATATAGTCACTGAAATATTCTTTGTTAGGAGTAGCATGGAAAGATGCACCAGAATCTAATACCCAAGACTCTATATTATTATGCAGAGAGAAAATTAAAGCATCCTGTGTAATACCTGCAATCTTGGCTTCTTCCTTTCCTTCGTGCTGATTGTCCTCCTTAGGCTTTGACCAACAATCTCTGCTTATGTGCCCCATCTTTCCACAATTCCAGCATTGTGGCTTCCTGCCATTTCTGGATTTAGATCTGCCTTTCCCCTTAGACTTGGATCTTGCTCTACCTTTCTTGCTCTTCTCTTTTTGCCTTCCCCTGCTCTCAAAACTTAAAGCGTTCTTGGATGCCTCTTCTGTGCTTTTCCTACGTATTTCCTCATTCAAGATAACACTAACAACATCCTCTACTTTCAAAATATTTGATGCAGATGCAGTATTACTTACTGCCATTACTAAGCCATGCCAGCTTTCAGGCAAAGAACATAATATTAAAAGAGCTTTTATTTCATCTTCCAATACAATATTGACTAAACTTAACTGATTAACAATACCATGGAAATCATTCAGGTGATTAGAGATAGATCCACCTTCTTGCATATGCAAATTAAATAACTGCTTCATTAAATATACCTTATTTGAAGCTGAGGGTTTTTCATACAAATTTGCTAGCGTAGTCATTAACTCTACCGTAGTTTTTGCCTGTGACAAATTAGATATCACAGTGGAGGCCATACTCAGTCTTATAGACCCAAGAGCCTTTCTGTCAAGAACTTCCCATTCTTCATCCTCCATGTCCTTGGGCTTCTTTGCTATCCCACCTAACGGTAAGTAAAGATCCTTCTGATACAGATAGTCCTCTATCTGAATTCTCCAGTGTTGATAGTTCTTGCCATTAAACTTTTCCATTCTCAACTTACTTTCTTCTACCATTACTTCTCCCACTCAAACAGAAATCCCTGCAGAAACCCCTGTGAGCAACCTGTAATCCAAACACACTACACAGATCTGAACCACCTGTTAGTGAACCTGAGCTCTGATACCACTTGTTGGGGATCAACCAACAATGGATTACACTTGTGAAAGCAATAAATGTAGAAATAACTCAGATAGATAAGTAACTAGAATGATAAATAGCACAGAACAAGATATACAAGAAAACACCCTGAAAATTTGTATTAAAACTCTTTACAATAGGAGTACAATTGAAGAAACTTCGTTCTTCCACACCTCTCTCAGATGCACACAAGATCTCTCACTAGATCTCTATTCCTCAAGAGCTCTCTCTCAAGTACAATCAAATCCAACAACCTGGATTGATGCAACTCAGTACTGTCCTTCAAACATTCACAATGTTCTACTTTTACAGTTCAACTCTCTTACACACACAATAGCTAAGAAGATCTTTCCTACATATAGAAATAGGAAACTTGAGCATGCCTTTACAACAAACAGTTAAGCCTCTTCAACAAGGGCTCTAAAACTAACATTGCTAATAATAGAGACGCGAGCTTGAGTCTACAACTCAAACTCATCATGCAAACACTCGCTTCTGTCCTCGGAAATCGCTTTCTAGACACACAGGTAACCGACGTCAGTTCCTGCCTATTCGCCTGTGACCGTCGTCGGCCGACCCTACTGCCGACGTCGGTGCCTCTGCAACTGCAACTGACCGACGTCGGTCGCTCCTGACCGATGTCGGCGTCTGTGTAGACCCGAAAATGTTTTGTATGCTCCTTGGTGAAGCTTTTAGCTCCACACCCTAACAGCATAGAGAGTTGAAGGAGATCATGAGCAGCTAGTGTGCAAATAGAAATCATAGCCAATAAGGAAGAGTAGTTGTGTCATTAAAAGGAAGCACCTAGGCTAGAGGCATGATGAGAGTGCAGGAGCTAAATAGAAGATAGTGGCTACTGCTATCTAGCCAGCTCTGTCAAGAGAAGAACTAAACAACTAAGTGGGGAGTGAAGCTGTTAGAAGTTAAGGTAGTTTATCAAAGTTTATATCTTGAAGCATTCAACGTAGCCACATGGGTCAAGTTATTCAAAATTTCCATGTTATCGAGTTAGAGAAAGGAGCTGATGGTGTACAACTAGTCATAAGAGTGTAGTCTATCTTTCATCAAAAACATAGTGAAAAAGAGTAACCTGCATGGAAGAATTTTTGTAGATGTCTTGCTCGGATATAGAGGCAATGATCTCACTCTAATAGATAGAGGATCTATAATTTTTGAATTATTCATGGTGGGTAGTGACATGACTGCTACCACGGTAAAATGGGGGACTGTAAAACTTATTCACAACCCTGAGATGATGAAATAATCTTGTGCATAGAGAGGAAGCCAAGCCAAAAGTCAAATGAGAAGTAGTAGCAGCTATTGAGTGTTCAAGTTGAAGAGCTACCAGCGTTGGAAAGAAGAGCAACAAGGAGAAGGTAGTCACCAATGTGGCAAAGGAAAAAGAATCTAACATTGAAAAGAGCTGAGTAGCTGGAGCAAGATTAGGCATCATAGGAGATGAAGAAGAGGAGCTTCCTTTGTATTCTAGAATGGTAGTGGTAATGGTGCTACCATATGGGACACCCTGACCACTTGCATATGCTTGAGCAATGATGTAATATCTGCCTACCACCTTGTTGGTAGTAACAAGAACATCTATTGTCTATCTAGGACCTAACATTAGGAACATCATTTTATAAGGTTTTGTATATGAAGCATCCATGCCCACAAGGTCTGTATTGAGGGCAGAGTTGATGACCCTTACAAGGTTGGTTTCCCTGGGCTTCACAGAAATATGGAATGTATCTACATCAATATTAGCATTTAGTCCATCTATTACATTTGGTAAATGCTCCAAGTGATTAATAATATTATACCAGATCTTGAGCATAGATAGAGGTCTCCTGATTGGCCATTGATTGTAAAAGCATTCGATATGATACGAGTAGCTCATGTATGCATTACTTCATTCACAACATCGATGGGATTTTTGTTCTACCTTTCTCCTGGCATAATGGGAGTCTCTTGAGCGGGCTTAGTGAAAGGATAAGTTGTTCCAATATGAGGATAGATAATCAAGGTGCCATAAATAGTATCTCTAAGCCAGGAACTATGTACATTCCACCACATAGTCCCTTCTTGACCACTAATGGTGAATCTATTGATGTATCTCCCTCCTGGCCGAAATGGGACATTGTGTGATGTACTCTGGTCCATCAGACCATCTTGTGCAAATCTACCTCACCATGCCTATAATTGGAGTTAGACATGAGAGCCTCTATAGGCTAATCACTTGTCCACTTTAGGCATTAGTACATGATTCTTCAAGCTTTTGTGATCTTTGGCATCGAAGATTGGCTCACCTACACTTTCGGGTCTACCTATCATGGACAAGATGGTCACGGGTCTTCCAAAATTCTACCAGGAGCATGAAGGTACCTGCAAAGGTTGTGCCATGAATCTAAATAAGTAATTGAGAGGTTCAAAGAGTTTAAAGCTCAGGTAGAGAACTTATCTGGGAAAAAAATCAAAGTTATGAGATCTGACAATGGAGGGGAGTACACCTCTAAAGGATTCAATAACTTTTGCATTGAAATAGGAATTAAGAGGGAGTTCTGTGTCCCTTACAAACCTCAATAGAATGGTGTTGCAGAAAGGAAGATTAGATCTATTGTAGAAGCCGCCAAAGCTATGATTGATAAGGAGTTCTTCTCTGTGAGAGAAGTTTGAGGTGAAATCCCTTGATAGTGAGTTCTTCTCTGTGAGAGAAGTTCGAGGTGAAATCCCTTGATAACGAGTTCTTCTCTGTGAGAGAAGTTCAAGGTGAAATCCCTTGATTCCACCCTCTAGAAGAGCCACGGTGGATGTCATGTAAGTGATGAAAACTTATACATACTATACATTATTGTAGCGATTATAGTTGACATCATGATGAGATGATATGTCTTATGTAGCTAGAAGTATTCTCCCTAGCTGAGAGGGAGTGTTGATGTTGAAGGAGTAGCATCAGGCTCCTACTTCCAGCCCAACTTGTATCTTTTAAAGAAATTATTTGTTTGGTGTAGGCCGACATGGAGATTGAAGCGATGCATATCTTTCCTCTCACTTGTATATATATAGTGATTTATCATTGTTGAATATATTCAATCAAAATATAATTCACAAGGTAGAGCAGACATTTAAGGAGAAGATCAAGTTATTTTAAGAGCAAATCAGATTTATCAAGTGTGATCTTATTCTTTATGCTTCAAGAAGTGAAGCCATACCTGTAGGCCTTGGATTTGGCCATTGTAAAGTAGATTGTTGTTCTTATCATTCAATATAGAAGAGATATATTGTTGCTAGGTTTTTCCCTTCAAGTTGGAGGGTTTTCCCAGGGTATCTTGTTGTGTTCATTATTCACTGTGTTGCATTTTTTTGATTGCTTTAATTCTGATCATAAAAACTAACATGTTAAAAACATACCTATTGGAACCCTCTATTGGTTTGGAGATGTCTTGGATCTCATCACCATTGTACATAGATCCCTCGGGACCTGATGCCCCTATGCACACACTCCTCAGATCAAGAGCACGATACAAATAGTGCCATCGAATCTCATTCCTCTTGCTCTCACAAATGTGGAACTTGAGACCTCTGTTTGTACTCCCATTGGATCTCGATCCCTCTATGTACATAAACATTAGATTACAAGCATTCCATTTTCACACTCAATTAATACCAGTTATTGCTCATAATCAAGTCCCTTTCTGCCATATTTTGAAATAAAATTTTACACATTCATTTCGAACTCTCCAAAGATCATTTCAAATAACATTCTAAGGAGGTTTGAGAACTAAAAGCGATACTAATGCAAATAGGATTCCCATGAACTGATTGGATTTCCTTTATCAGGATTAAAGACTTGTCCTAGTATGCAATCAGAATTTGAGGTTCACCCAGCACTCTTTGGATTCCCAACTTTGTCTACACAAACATTGAATCCCGAGTTTTGTCTCACATCTTAGGATCAAATGTATGTGAAAATAATAGACTTGTAAAACATCTTCAGGAGGATATTAGACATTACAATAACTATGAAGTTGGAAAATATGAATTTTAGGCTAAGAGAAGTTGTAAAACATGTATTTCACACTACTATAGTATATTTGTAAATAGAGAAAAAGGGAGCTAATATTGAAAGCTCTTGCAACAAAAGAGATTCTTCATGGATATTACTTCTTCAACTTATGGGCATTGCCAAATTCATGATATGAAGTAATAATCACTGAATGTCTGATGATGTTGGCCAATGACATACAACAACAATAATGATGTTGACTACAACCTACTATGCTCCTGTGTGGGAAATCATATTAAGTATTTTCATTTTGTATTGAATTCAAATATTTTCAATTCATTTAGAGGGAATTGTAACTAGATGATGACTTACCCTATGATTATGGATTTTTTTCATTTTGTTATGTTGATTGTTGGTTGGAAACTGCACTAAAGAATTGAAAATGGAGTACAAAACTTGGTTGGGCTAGTACATGAGTGAATATTGTGTGTGAATGGCTAGTTACAAGTCTATACATTTTGACGTTGTTCTCACTTTTTTTTTACAGATGGACAATGATAATGATAATTCTAGAATCAACATCTACACACAATACATTTTCTTTTGATACTTCAATGTCAAAGCATTCTACAATGTTGAGATGGAATAACAAAAACGTAAGTCTGGTAAGGATTATGAATAAGATTGAGAAGACATAAGAATAATTTGTATAGGAAAATTGAAGAGATACAAAAGAAGTAGTTGCTAGAGAAAGAGGAGATGAAGATCATGTTTGACAAAGAAGAGGAAGAGTAGCCATCCATAAGATTTTTGTATACTTGTATTTGCAACTTTCGAGTCATTATCACAATCAAATTTATGCATGTTTGTAGTAGAACCTTTGCACACTTGTATGCCATGCAAAAAATTTAAGTCCCTTTTACAAGTGTCAATTGTGTAAAACTGTCAAGTCACTATTGCAGGTTGTGTGAATTTTCCATTACATTTTTGCAAGTTATGCAATTTTTTCAATGTATTTTTGAAAATTTGAAGTTATGTGTTTTCTTCCAATACAATTTTTCCAACTCCTAAAAATGCAGAAAAGGTAGTTACATAGTGTAACCACCCATTATAACCTATAAATAGGAGTTTGGGGCTTATTTGTAAGAAAATAGTTTTATTTGAGCTCAAATTGGCTTTTATAAAGTTGGTTTATTGGGATTACAAAAAAAATCAATATGGAAAGAAGGATTCTGTATGTATAGCCCCTTGAAGAATCGATACATAAACAATTTTAAGGACTTTATACCTTGAATCTTTCTGGTGAATGATGTGCATGAGTATGTCAATCAACTTCTATTTTTCTTCTTAAAATTTGTCTGAATACCATTGTTAAATAGTCATTGAATGTGAAATTTTTAGTATAGCAAGTTATTTTGAATCTCCATTAGGATTTTTTGTCCTTATGAAGCCTTGGTGGGATTAATAATAAGATTTTATGTCCATTTTATTGGGAAATACAGGGTTGTCAAATATACTTCTTTGTAAAGCTATCTAATCTAATTTATGTATTTACCATGTTCTTATGTCTAGAATATGTCCTTTCCCTCCCATTTCTATGATTAAGGATTTCCATGTTACAAACATCAATCTTGGGCTATTCAAGTGAGTTGGTTTGTTTAACTACCTAGGGTTATCCTTTGTCTTTTATGGGGTTATCATAACATCTTCTATGTTTAACTTGATAGAATAATCTCATTCTTCCCTTCTCCTTTTTTTATTTTTTTATTTTTTTTCTGATTTTTTCCTTATTCCCATCATTATCTTCATTTCCATTCTATCTCATTTCTATACTTTTTAGTGAAAAGAATGAAACCCACACAAAAAAAACATTTTTGTTATTAAAAGATGTGAATAGCTTTTTCCCTGATTTCCATTTTTAGTTATTAATAATGGTGTGTATGCCTATTAATAGGAGATGGAATTTATTCCCATATTATTTATTGATGTGAGGATTGGAAGTTGACATTTATCCCCCTGAAAAATTCATCCAATAGTTTTTGGCAACTCTATTTGGGATCGAAGAGTTTTGTGTATACAATTTTTAGATATTGCAAGGAACCTCCACTAAAATAGAGGTTTGTGAATCTATTGAGATGAATTGCCTAGTGTCTATATCTTTATGATTGAAGAAATGATGTTGTTCTACCCCAACCCCAATGCTCTTCATCTCCCATAAGAAAAACATTTTGGATCATTAGATTTGGCCTAGTATAATGAGTTGCCTTCAATCTCAAGGAAGAGATTTCCAAAGCTTTCTAGTGAAAATGGTCAAGATACAAATAATCAAATCTTATATTTCAAATTTTCTTTTATTATTTTTGGATTTATGCATATAGATCATGTTGTGAGAAGGTTTGTTGTTGATTAGTTCTAGCACCTAGAATATGGATGCATTATAAATTTGTACGCCTTAAAAAATAAGTTCCTAAATAGATTTAAACTAGTTGTTGACACATGTGCATTATTGTCAAACTTCTTCTAAATCTAGATAAAAGTATATGAGTAGATGAGAGAGTTCATAACATAATTCATTAAATTATTGAGACTAATTCCTCAGGTGGACCATCTATTTCCTAGAAATGAACTCTATACCTTCATTGGTTCTATACACCCATAGATCAAATTTATGCTGATGGGAAAAAAGGTAAATGATTTAGAATTTGTACAAAAAAAGATATCAAAATTGAAGATGACATGATTCTATCTATAAAATTAAATAAATAAGCTTCAAAACATGCTAAAAATGTTGCTAGCAGTGATGAGTGGTGAAATATGATATAATCAAGAACATTAAATATTCAAAAAAGAGATTTCAAAGGCAAATCCCTAATGAAGCATATAAAAACTTCAACAGATAAAAATACTAATTACTTCCCAGAGCATACAAATTAAATTATTTAGTTTTATTCCTTATGTGGACCATCCAAGTCCTAACAATCAACTCTATGCCTTGATTGGTTCTATACACCCATAGATAAAATTTATCTTGATGGGGAACAAGGTAAATGACTCAAAATACACAAACTAAAAAACTATTTAAATTGAAGATGACATGATTCTATCTAAAATGTTGAGTAAATAAGCTTCAAAACATGCTAAAAATTGTTGTTAGTGGTGGAACCTGATATAATCAAGAGCCTT
The DNA here is from genome assembly GCA_037957365.1 of Torreya grandis. Lineage (NCBI taxonomy): Eukaryota > Viridiplantae > Streptophyta > Pinopsida > Cupressales > Taxaceae > Torreya > Torreya grandis. Next base: position 664,442 of record JARHVA010001559.1, on the reverse strand, counting down.
AAATATACATAAAATATATTTTAAAGACAAATCCTTGATCCAACATATAAAAACTTCAACAAAAAAAAGTCAAATTACTTCCTATCACATATGATTATTTTAGTTTCACAATTGTGAAAGGTGAATTGTTCAAAGAACTAATGATTAAACATATAATAGATTAATAATTGGCTTCCCCTTGGTGAAGAAGAGAAATATTTTCCTTTTTAAAATATTACTCAAACCTCACATTCCTAGGAGAACATGGAGTATCTGAAGAACAATTGATTTAACCATAAACATAGAGAAACAATAATTTAAAATTTGATTTTATAATTTTTAAATGTGAAGATAGCATGGAACCAAGTTTTTGTGAAGAAGAAGATTCCTCTTGTATCAGAATGGAAGACATAGTAGTCAAAAGTGAATATTCTCCTATAACTTAATTTTCATGTCCCATTGTATAAGATTTATTTGAAGGATTTGAATTTAAATTAGTCAAGCCTGAATATATTAATGATTGTAGTTATGCCAAGATTAAAATCAAAGATGATGTGAGCATGGATTAAAATGAAGAGGGCATGATTTTCAATTAAATTAAAATGGAAAATTTCAAGGTAGAATAAATTGATGAAGATGAATCATTCATTGATTAATTCATTTTTATAATATGAAATAATGTGCTAAATAATATTTGTAATTAATTCTTTCCAAAACATATCCCTATTTTTACTCCAACTTATAAAGAAATGTCCAACACACTTCTCTCTAATTTAATTTTATATCTAATAAACATACATCTGAATTCATTCAAGAAGATATTGAAGATTTTTAGTAATACTCAAGAATACTGATAGAATATTAGATATTTCACAATGATTCCATTCCAAAACTTAAAGACATTGTTGATTTGTCTATACATGACTATCTGAGTATGCACAGTGATTGTAAGCTAATTATCTTCCCACCTACTTGGTCACTATCATTTAATGTGTTCAAATCTCAAAATTCAAATCCATTGTTCTCAAAAGGTAGGTATTTCTCCCATCTATTGAATGGTTTTTTATATTCTTTTAAATTTTCTTCTTCTCCTTGTAAAGAGATCTATTCTCCTTATTGTGGCTTGTTTCTTTTTCCCATTTCTTTTTTGTTGTGTGTGTGTTGGTTTTTAATAAATGTAGTAGCATGTATTTTCTCCATTCCTCTCCATGTATTGGTTTTTTTACCTACATATTCTTTTATCTATGATCTTTACCCAATAATATCTTTATGGATAAACACATCATTCATAAAGATGTCAAATATCCATTACTTCGGAATAGATGGATCACATTTCTTAGGGATATTATAGACAATATTTTGTGATTATGTATCACCTCGGTCTTTTACACTATAAAAACTTAGACCTTGGCTATTTCTCTTAGTTCCTCACTCTCTTTTATTCGGTAATCCTCACATATAATCTATCTTATGACCCTTATCCAATTCTTATTCTAACTAGTCTTATATTGATGACATAGACACACTATATTACCCAAAATGCTTAAAATTTTCTTATTTGATACCTATGCAAGTTATAAACCTCTACTTATTTGATTCTCCTTGGATACTAACATCTGGGATAAAGAATAACATCCATATTACTATCCTACCTTGATGTAAGTGTCCAATACCCTAAAGTCATCTAATTTGAAAATGAAACATATCCTAATGGTGAGGTTAAGTGATTTAAAATGAGTTATTACTCTAAAGGTATTGATATAAATGCAAGATCAACCCTGCTTCATTATTACCCTATGAATAACTAAAAAAATACCAAATATCATTCAAATAACATTCAATTAAATAAATACTCCCTATCTAATCCTATTTCCAAACTAGTCAGAGGGACTACAAATCTATACGTGTAAAGTACTAGAGGATCAGCTTAATAACATTCTTTTAAAAATTATGAACTAGGTCACTATTGTACATACTTTACACATAATTAAATGATTAAAAAATAATGAAACATTTTAGAAAGAACTACATCAGTATGAGGCCCTCTTTAGAGTATTCAATATGTAGGGAACATACTTTGATAGTGGGGTCATTGGGGTTAGCTCAACACTGTATGCCCTAATCCCTTATCCCTAAGGTCACATTAAAGATGGAAAGATAGAGTTTTATCATTTACTTGTGACTCACAATGAATGACCTATATTTTAATGTACTAGAGTGAAGGTGAATCTAATCCTAGAAGCATCTAGGTGGTGGTATCCTATTTCAATAGATATTTTATACAAGACACTATCGTCAAACTTAGATAATAACATTGATGCAACCATCTATAATTGACACAATTATCCATGGAACAAGAGACACTAGATCTAGAATTTGATAATTATTCTGAAACTATCCTCCCTTTTAATTTAATATTCTTTTATATAAAAAATTATATTAGCATCATAAAAATCTAAGTACTTCTCTTTTGTGACTTTTCTATATATAACCTAGTTGTAATTTTCATATTTAAACTACCTTATCATTATGCTTATATCTAAGTTTAACATGTAATTGACATACTATAGATCTGATTATAACCTTTGTGCCATTTCATTTCCATATTCTTAACGCTAATATTAAAGTGAAATACTTAAGTTTTATATACACCATATCTCTTATAATGGATGATATTGATTGAAATACTTAATTTTAATATACACCTATTTATATTTATGGTTAAACACATTGTGAACTTGATATTTGAACATCAAAACCCTAGGCATACCATTTGAGATACTTATTAGCTTCTTTATGCTAATTTTTGTATACACCATATCTCTTATAATGGATGATATTGATTGATTTGATGACTATGATTATGAAACCATCAAAGTATCCCTTAAGGAAGGAATCAAAATTGACTACTCTTGCCTTTACCCAAGTGATAAATCATGTAATATAAAAGCCTTGGATTGTGTTAGGCATTATCCCTTTAATCAGGTCCATTTTACCACCACTTCAAGAGATGAGTTCATCCATTTTAATAAAGATACAAATCCTTTAAACATACTTCATATACAACCATTATATAATTTTTTTAATTGATACTTACAAAATTATGGATACCAAGGCCAAGGATTAGGAAAATATGAGCAAGATATAACTAACCCTACATGTCTCAAAAAAACAATAGAAAAATACAAGGATTAGTGTTTGCAAACAAATCCATGACTCACCAATGAATCAAGCATATATAATTTACCAAAGAAGTGGGTACATATGACCAAAAGGATCCTTCATTTGATAGGAAAAAGTTTTGAAAACTAAAAAAAGAAATTGTGGTTGATATATAAATAACAAACATGGTGGACATTCCTTCAATAAAAATCATTAAAGCCCCCAACATTATTAAATTTACAAACAATATCCTTTTATTCAAGGGTGATGGTTTTTTTCCACCTTCACTTAAAATAAATTCGACAACAAAAAATCTGTTCTTACCAACATTTTCCAAAGATAAAATTATCAAACCCTTACCAAAGCAAAAAAAAAAAAAAAATTCAAATGGTATAGGTATTCAAATTATATACCAAATGTACCAAATTTCCAATATCCCATAACATTACCAAAATATACTAAATTTAGTGACATTAAATTCATACTTTTTATACATAAGGATGATGATACTCATATGCCTAGATTCAAAAGAGGTGTTGGATTGCAACAAATGATAACACCTATGATAAAAACCTCTATCCCCATAGAATATATAATGTCTATGATGACCACTATTGGGGACTTTGAAAATCAAGTTTCCATACTCCAAATACAAATGGCTTTCCATAATGATCATGCACATGTTACTCCTTTCAATAATCAACCTCTTGTGAAATGTATACTTGAATATCCTTACCCAAAAGATTTTAAATTACCAAATTTACCTATCTTTTTTAAAAATAAGGACCCATTAAACCATGTGATTAGCTATGTACAATATTTTTGTAAATGGGTATAAGATGACAAATTATTGCTAAACTTTTCCACATGAGTATTTTTGATGAATCTCAAAATTGGTTCTATAGTCTACCAAAGGGTTCCTTAAGAATTTTATTAGAATTAGAAGATGTATTATTCATGGATTTCAATATCCACAATCTTCCAAAGCTTACATTAGAAGATTTTCACAATTTCAAACAATGTGTTGGTGAGTCCCTTCAAGATTATACAATTTAATTCAAAGTACATCATATGACCTAACATTTATACCCTCACACTTGGAATTACAATTTATCTTTAGTAGAGGCATCCTTTCCCAATTAAAATAAAGGATATTGTCTAAAAAATATGAATCATTTACCCATTTATATAATGATGTGCATCGACATGATTCTTTTATAATTACTCATCCAAAAAATTTTAGCATATCTCCTTCCAAATACAAAAGCTTTATTCCTCATGTAAAAGATGTAGTGAGCTTACCTAAGGAACATTATGAGAATTTTTTTGGAATTCCTAGTCTTTATATTACTAGTTCACAAATGTTTCTCAAAATTGTGAAAATCCAAGGTCCACATCTCATTCAATAATATCAAATAGAACAACATAAAAAATAATCATGCCAACAAGATTTAACAATTAACTTATATATGGGTGGTGTTTATTTTTGTCATAACTATATTGATCCTACTCAACCAAAAACCACTTCTAATGTAAGGAGATTACAAAAAATGGGATTCAATATAACAAAATTACAAAATAAAAGAGGTTGGAAAGACTCCTTATGTAACATTACAATACCAATCACTTATGGAGCTAAAGTAATTCAAATAGGAGTTTGGGTCATGCCTACGACATATCTATATATATTTATGCTTGAAATTCTTTGGATATATGAAATGAAAGAAAAAAATACCAAAATAAAAAAGGAATTTCGTTTCTTCATGAAGAAACATTAATACATATTTCAAATCATAGAACTAGATCTTTTACTACACATGCAAAACATGGGGAAGAACATGCTATGTACCTTTTTAACCTATCCAGTCATGGTGCACACAATTTAATAGATCCATGTTAAGGTTGCAAGGTAGTGAATTAGGGAGATGCATATGATTATACATTAGATAATATCCTAGTTTAGTTTCTCTAAAAAAATATAAAATATCAAAAGAATGAAAAAACATTTAGAAAACCAAAAACTATTTCAGCACTTACATATTCTATTTGTCCCTTGGAATCCATATGTTACTTCCATATTAATGGAATTCATACTCAATTAATCTTACATAAACATATGTGTCACACTTATACATTAGTTGTGATACATGGATACATAGATACATGATACACTCCTGTTTTTGATGTTGGACTTTCCCTCTACTCATGTCATATGGACATTTAAGGCATCCACTTCCTTAATCTGGATATACATAGGTTATATCATTCGATGATCACTATAAAATATAATGTTTGAGCTTACACATGTACTTTCACATGCCTATTATCCATGATTATATATTAAATAGGGTACTTCATATGGTATACACTTGACATACTTTTATAACACATTAGATCCAGTAGCCACTATGACATGTTTATGCTAATTTCTTATGTTTTAATCTATGGACTTCATTGAGTGTTTTGTCTTGCTTGTTCCATATTTTTAATATGCTCCCTTGTTTGTAGCTCCCATACCTATTAATGATTTCATTAAAAAATGAATAGAGTACTTATTGTATGAATATTTACATATGTCATTATTTCTTTTATAGTCATTTAACTAAGTCATGTCCCTTCAATTTTTTGAAATTTGGACATGTCCCTTATTTATGGTCTCTTTGGACCATTACATATTGATTTAGTCTTGTGTGTGTTATTTTTTTCTTATTATGTATTATTATCTCAACTTTCCCATGATATTAATCATGCATCTTAGACTTTCATGTGATCACATTGGTTCTATGTAATTCAATGATACATTCACCAAGACATGTTACTTATATATTATAGATGATTAAATTAATAAATTTTACATTTATATTACCCTTTTGAGGTGAGGTAACTCATAGTTACTTTATTTCCCTCACCTCAAATGCAAGGCATATTAATGGGGGAATGCTTGGGAAGCATGTTATTCACACTTGGCACAATTATCAGATTCAATGGGGGCATAATTTAGAATCATGTTATATACAATCATTTAATATCTAGGACTTATATCAGTTTATAGATTTTATGGGGATATGTCATATGGGCATGGATTCCACACATTCATAGTTTTTAGATTTTGTGAGGGCATGCCATATAGGAATCGACTCCACACATTAGTAGTTTACAAATTTAGTGGTGGAATGGTTTGGAAGCATGTTCTCCATATTTATTTAGTATATGATACTTATATCAGTTCCAAGATTCAGTTGGGGCATGCTTTAGAATCATGTTCTCCATACCTATTCAATATATAACATCTCCATTTTATAATGGGGGTATGTTTTAGACACATGATGTCCACATTGGTACTTATATCAATTTTCATATTTCCCCATATATTGTGGGGAAATGCTTTGGAATCATGTTACACACACTTAAAAATATATATAAATTGGCTAAATAACATAATTATATGATTTAAATGCATAGTTGTGGTAGAATTATATACATCGGTATTATTTTTATCCATAGTTATATAATTATAACTATCTAAGGTGAATATACTATGCAACATGTTCCTAATATTACAAAATTCAAATTAGTTTCAAATTCTAAAACTATTGTATGTACTGATACCTCATGAACTTTTAAGGACCATATTGATCCAATCTACAAAAGTAGTTGATTTGCATTTTGTTATGCTTTAGATGATTAAATAAATCAATATTTCCAAGTTTTCAAGTTGGAAATGATATTATAACCTTAATAAGTTATAAGTATCATTGGGTTGCATTGTTAATCTAATCTCAACTACCAAGTTGAACAAACACTTTTCCTCCAATATTGGGGGCATGTGACTTCCAATATCTCTCTCAAACTCTTATCTCTCATTGGATATATGAAATTTAAATATGTATTTATATTTATTCTAATCCTAGTTTTTGACCCTTACAATGATACATATTTTGTAAAACAACTTTCCAATAGGCAATGTGGTTACATTGACACACATGTGTATTCCTAAACCTTACTTATTCAATTTAAATCTATTTCAAGTAATTTTAACCCAACTTATATTTATTATTTTTAAACTATAACATAATCTTGGCTACAATTAAATCAATAGCAAAGAACTCAAATTCAACTTAAGTAAAGATAAGGTGTGCATACACATGCAAGTACTTATTCATTTCCTTTAAACTAGTAAATTTATTTATTAGATTAAAGGAGGGGTGTAAATGTAGAAGATATTTTATGATTATGTATCATCTCGATATTATACCCTTAGAAAACTTCAACCTTGGATTTTCCTCTTAGTTCTACAATATCCTTGCTTCTTCAAGCCTCACATTCATTATATCTCTTGCCCCTTGGCCTATATCTTAGTGTGCCTAGTGTTATATTGATGACATAGACGTTATATCTTACCTATAATGATTAAAATATACTTATATTACACCTCTTAAATTTATGATCCTCTACTTAATTTTCTAATCCTTTGGCACTAATGTTTGGGATAGATAGTAGCATCGACATTATTGTCTTACCCCACCACAAGTGTTTAGTTCTCTAAAGTCATCTAATTTACAAATGAAATGTATCATAATGGTTAGCATAAGTGATTTAATGTGACTTATTATTGTAAAATGATTGATATAAATACAAGATTAAGCCTCATTCATTCTTCACCTACAAATTTGTAGTAATATGCCAAAGAGAATTCATAGAATATTCAATTGAGAAAACCTTCCCTTTTTATTCCTATTTCTAAACTAGTCATAAGGACTACACATATATAGGTTTGAAGTAATAAAGGATCAACCCAAGAACCTAATTTTCCAAGTTATAAGCTAGGTCACTATTATAATTGATTTACACACATTGCATGATTCACACACAAGCCAACATGTAGTGCATAATAACATCAGTATAAGGCCATATTCATAGTATTAGCTATTTAGGAAACATCCTTTGATAATGAGGTCATTAGGTTCAACTTGACATTATATTCCCACTAACCCACTTCCCCCAAGGTTACATTGAATATGGAAAGTTAGGGTCTTTCCATTTTGCAAGTAGCAATAGTTTATGTCCCATATTTGATTACACTATAACAAAGATAAAGCCAAAGAAAAAAGCATGCAGGTGCTCACATCCTATTTCACTAGATATTTCATATAGGACACTATCATCAAACTTAGATAGTAACATCAACACAATCATCCAAGGTTGTTGTAGCTATCCAGATAGCTAGAAATATGAGATATAGAATCTAAAAAAAATTCTAGAACTATCTTCCCACTAATTTTCATTAATTTCCATATCTATAACTATATTAACATCAAAAAAATTGAAGTACTTATCTTATTTGACATTTATATATCTAGGCTAGTTGTACTTTCCATATTTAGACTATATTAGCATAAAAAATATAGTGTATACTTATATATGAGTTTATCATTTAATTATCCTACTATAAATCTAATTATCACCTTTTTTCTATTTCATTTCTATATTCCTACTTATGAGCTTAAATTTAAATAAATCCCACAACTATTTCATTTTTGGTTTGAATAGATATAAATCATCATTGTCTGTTATGTCAATGTCTACATCTATATTTGTTTGAACACATATTTGGAATCTAAATGAGTTAACACTGGTCATATGCTAGTTGTATAGTGAAAATCTAGTTTATTTTCTTGAATGACATGTAGAATAGAAATTTTAAAACATTTCAATGATCTAGCATGGTATTACATGTTCAATTTCCATATTATTAAGATACATGAATTGGATATCAATTTTTTAGATCAGAACTTGATTTTTTTTTAAAATAAGGGATCTAACCTAGAATCATGTGTTTATTTTCCATACAATTGATATAGGTGAGTTGGATGTCAGTTGGTTGGATCAGGATGTGCTAATGTGAGCTATATATAAGTTTTTAGGAATCTATGGTAATAATTCACAAATAATACAATATTATGGGATTCTCCTACATTCCCTTTAGAAATGTGGTCCCATAGTCAGAGCCACTTTTTGTCATAAAATTTTACATTTCATGACAACACCCTTAATTTCTCTCATAAAAGTAATTAGATGTGTTTTAAGGACATGGACAATATTTGTTTTCAAAATGGACATGGGATCTATAGACAAATGGACAAGGCCTATGTCATATACTAAGATTTTCTCTAATGACTACCAATGATAGTAAAGATAGAAAAGAAGGAAGTTATAACAAATATTGCACTATAATTTGATCTTAAAAAATATGATCCATTGAATGGTTTTTAGGGTAGCAGTGTTGAAATATATCCATTTGAGGATAATATATAGGCCATGCCCAATTCAAAGTTTTGAGTCATAAAATTATGTTTATTAAGAATATCTCAACATCATCTATTCCATCAAGATAAGGTGAGAATTTTTATTTCAACTTGAAGTACGTATGGAGCTATTTTTAGTCAAATCTTGTAAATGGTTGATTGTTAGATCAAAACTTGAAAATATTTACATAAATGAATGAGACAAAAATGTTTTAGTAAACCTAACAAAACTATTTATTTTCCTAATTTCTTGGACATGTAACCATATATGAGTATAATTTTTTTTTGTAAAACCATATATGAGACAAAAATGTTTTTGAAATAGTGAAAATATTCTAATGTAAGCTTTGGAACATTGTGGATATTGAAATCCATGAATAATACATCTTATAATTCTAATAAAATTCTTAAGGAACCCTTTGGTAGACTATAAAACCATTAATCTAAAGAGATATGAGACAAAAATGTTTTTGTAAACCCAACAAAACTATTTATTTTCCTAAATTTTTGGACATGTAACCATATATGAGTATAAAAATTCACAAGCAACCCATTTATAAACTATATGTAATGGTGATTCTTCTTGATATGTTGAATTCCTAATTTTTGGATCATTACATATGTTATGTGATGGATTTGAAAGCGGATACATGATTTTATTCTCTAGGTCTTCTCCAAGGCCACCAATTATTATATAGGATAAAAAAACCCATGCTTTAAAAATGTTCCTATAGATCAGTGTATGTATGATCCTATGAGAACTCCATTATACAATGAACATGATGGAAAATATGATGTGCCTATTAACTGATTTATCCTACCAGGATTGAGTGGATATGCTACTATTGAATTTAATAATCCTCCTATATTTCAAGATATAGATAATTGTTTCATGGATCTATATTATATAATTCGAGATAAATTTGATATATGGTTTGAGAGGTGAAATAATTTATCTGATAATGTGAAATATGAACAATGACTTGATTTCAAGAGATTATGGATATTTAACATTAAATGATGTTGGATCTCTCTTTAATGGCTCTGATGAAACATCTTACAATATCAATTGCAATATAGATTCAATGAGTACAACGGATTTTGATAAAATAATATTTGTGGACCCAAGATACATTGCAAGTATTGATTTCAATATGAATAATGTTTGTGTAAATTTTAATTCTTTATCTTGCATAGAGTATTTTTCATACCCTTTTGAAACATATATAATTCTTGAACACAAATCATAAAATTACCATCCTTTTGAAATAGATGTTATTCATGGAAACAACTCAATTTTGTTGTATTAGTGTTTTATAAATCAATGACTTGAGAATAAAAGAATTGATAGGGGATATTGATGAATTTCACAAAAATGGTACATTAAAAATCATTTTATATGAAAAAAGTTTGAAGGTAGGAATTATTATATGTGCATTTGGTATCAAACTAGAAGATTATTATAGAATTTGTGAAACCATTTATCCTAAATGGGTTAAGTCAATAGAGGCTTGTAGTAGTAAACATATTATTTGATTTCCTATCTATGATACAAATCAATTATTTGATGCAATTTTAAATAAATTTTGAGGATTAAATAGACTTGATGTCAAAATGGTAACGTTTGTAATTTCAATCGTTGTAGAGATTATGTGGATATCATTTAAGGAAAGTGATCTTGGTAGTCATGTTATGATTTCAATCAAAGTTCTCCACCAATCTTCCATTAGAAAATGGAACACAAAAGTGTTGTATAAATTAAAGAACCCATATTTAATCAAGTTCATTCATTTATGCAATGATTTCATGGTTCATGGTTCAGTAAGTCTTCAATTTAGTTTTTGAACTAACCAAGAAAATTAAAATCTATTTTTCACTCTAGAGTGTATTTTGTGATTTTATCTATATACCATCAGACTATGATCCTTTTAAAAATATACCATCTTCCATTAGAAAATGGACCATAGAAGTGTTGTCTAAATTAAATACTCCATATTTAATCAAGTTCTATTCATTTATGCAATGATTTCATGGTTCATGGTTCAGTAGGTCTTAAATTTAGTTTATGAACTAACCAAGAAAATTAAAATCTATTTTTCACTCTAGAGTGTATTTTGTGATTTGCTCTATATACCATCAGACTATGATCCTTTAAAAATGTACTTTTCAAAACCCAATATTTGTTTAGACATGGCTGATATCTTGCCACCATTATATGTAGATCCATTGGGACTTGATTATCCTCTAAACACACTCCTTGGATCTTAATCACCATGAAAATAATTTCATCCAAGCTCACTCATCCTGATCACACCAACTATAGAACCCAAGACCTCTATTTGGACTCCTATCAAATTTTGACACTTCTTTCCACATACCCACAAGATCCTAACCACTCTATTTTCACATTAAATTAATTCTAGTTGTTTCTCATACACCAATCCATTTCATTCATCTTTTCATATAAAATATTTCACAATCATTTCAAACTATGCAAAGACCATTTTAAATAACATTATAAGGAGGTTTGAGGAATAAAACATGATAGCAATGTAAACTTGTTTTTCATGAACTGATTGTATTTCATTTTTTGGAAATAAAGACATGTCCTAACATACCACTAGAATCTGAGTTCACCCAAGCATTCCTTGTATTGTGAACTCCATCTATACAAAGATTGAAACCCAAGTTTTTTCTCACATCTCAATATCAATTGTATGTTAAAATAATACATTTGTAAAAAATATTCAGGAGGAGCGTAAATATTACAAGAACTAAGAAGTTATAAAATATGATTTTTAGGGTGAAATAAGTTATAAAACATGTATTTCATATTTTTATAGTATATTTTCAAATAGATAAAAATAGAGCTAATATTGGAAGGTATTGAAATAGAAGAGATTCTTCATGGATATTACTTCTTATTCAACTTGTGGGCATTGTCATATTTATCATCTAAAGTAATGATAATGGGATGTCTAATGACATTGAACAATGTCATACAATAGTAATAATTATGATAGCTATAGCCTACTCTACTCCTATGTGTGAAATCATATTAACTATTTTGATTTAGAATTGAGTTTAGATAATTTTATTTCATTGAGAGTGGGTTGTATTTAGATGATGACTTACCCTATGATTATGGATTTTTTTAATTTTTCTCCATTGGATATATGTAGTTTTTTATGTTCATTTTGGGTTGGATACTACACTAAATAATTGAAAAGTGCAATATAGATGTTGGTTCAGCTAGTACATGAGTGAATATTGTGAATGAAAGTCTAGATATAAGTCTATACATTTGGACATTGATCTCACTATTTTTATAGATGGATAATGATAATTATAATTTTAAAATCAACATTTATACATAATACATTTTATTATGATACTTTAATGTTGAAGCATTCTATAGGGCTAAGGTGTAGGAAATTAAACATATGTCTATTAAGGTCTGTATATAAGATTGAGAAGAAATATAAGAATACTATGTAAGCTAAATTTTAAGAGGTGAAAAATAATAAGAAGTTTCCAGAGAAAGAGGAGATCTAGATCATCTTCAAAAAATAAGAATAAGAATAGTTATATATCATATTTTGGTAAATCCATTCTTATAACTTTTGAGTCATTATCGTAATCAAAATTGTACATGATTGCCATAGAACATTTTCACATTTATATGTTGTGAAAATTTGTTAAGTTAATTTTACAAGAGTCATGTTTTGGAAAAATGTCATGTCAATTTTTCAATTCATACAAATTTGCCATTGCACTTTTACAAGTTGTGAAAATTACTCAATAAATTTTTATAAATTTTGTGTTGTGCATTTTGTCATTGTGCCTTTAAAAGATACTAAAAATGAATAAAATGTGGTTACATAGTGTAACCACCCATTGTAACACATAAATAAGAGTTTGGGGATCATTTGTAAAAGGAGATTCAGCTAAACTAAATTTGGCTTTTTATCAATTGGTTTTTTGACAGTAGTACTTTTTTTACAATTTGGAAGGAAAAAATTTGGATGTATAGTCCACAACAAATAGACACATAATTTATAAGACTTTATTCCATGAATATTTATGGTGAATGACATCCATGATTATGTCATTCCAATTTAATTCTTGTTTATTTAATTTATTCACATACTTTTATTAAATAGTCAAAGAATGTGGAATTTTTATTCTAGCAAGTTATGTTAAATCTACATTACGAATTCTTGTTGATGCGAAGCTTTGGTGGGATTAAGAATAGTATTTTGTGCCTTTTTTATTTCAAAATATAGGTTTTTATAATATATTTCTTTGTAAGGCTATCCAATATCCTACATATATGTATCGTGTTCTTATGTCTAGAATATGTCTTTCTTAAACCATTTCTTAGATTAAGGCTTCCTATGTTATAAACTTAAATCTTGGGATGTTCTAGTGAGTATGTGTGTTTAACTACATAGGGTTTTATTTCATCTTTTCTAGGTTATCATAGCATCTTCCTTATTTAACTAGATAAAATAATATAAATCTCCATTTCTCTTTCCCTTTATCATTTTCCCCTTATTTCCTTCATTTCATTCATTTATTTTCTATCCATTTTTTTAAATTTTTTATTAAAAGTATGAAACCCTCACAAAAAACATTTTTATTGTAAATAACTATGAATAACTCTTTCCCTACTTTCCCTTTTTGTTTTTCAATAAAGGTGGCTTTACCTGATAATATAAGGACTTTCTCCCAACATTTTGGACTGACATGGGGACTTTATTCCCATGATGTTGACAAAAAATTTACATTTGTCCCCCTGACAAATGTTTCAGCCAATAAGAGATAAGACTAATTGGAGTAATGTAACTAAAAAAAATTGGGCACTCATAAAACTATGGATAATGGAAGAGGAGTATTAAAAACACAAAGTGGTTAAAGAAAATACATCAAAAACCTCACTTGAGATATGTGTCAAGTGATGAACATCATAATGAAATAAATCCCAATCATAAGACTCATGAAAAAAATAGCACAACAAAGAAAAAAATGATCAAAAGAAAGAAGAAAATAGACAAACATATTTTAAATAAGAGCAAATGATTAGATTAAAAAAAATGGCAAAAATGATAAATGAGGAAGAGTTTTTAGAAAACAATGATCAATTTTGTATGTACTAGAATAAATAGAAACACACATACCACATTGAAAGAACATACAAAATAAAAAAATTTAATTTCACATACCAAAAGGGCATCCAAAAACTCAGTAATATACTTAGATGTAAAGGTGAAGGTCATTAATTTAAAAATTCATTACTCAACCCATGATATGATGTTAATGTCATGGGAGAAAGAACATGTGAAGCCTTTTGAAAACATATACTATATCCAATATATTATGATATTTCCATGTATATGGGTTTTGAAATCACTAATAGAAGTGTTAATAGGGGTTGAAGTGAAATTTATTATAATCTTAATTTACGTAGTAGATATTGAAGTAATGAAGTGTTTCTCAAAAAGATATCATACTCCATAATTTTAACACTAAGATAGTTTGTGGACTCTAATAGAATATTTAATGTTGAAGATGAA
This sequence comes from Torreya grandis, assembly GCA_037957365.1. Taxonomy (NCBI): domain Eukaryota; kingdom Viridiplantae; phylum Streptophyta; class Pinopsida; order Cupressales; family Taxaceae; genus Torreya; species Torreya grandis. Next base: position 649,420 of record JARHVA010001559.1, on the reverse strand, counting down.
TAAATAACATTGGTATGGAATGGTATCATGAACCATATCCCATTATAAGTATGCATGAGTGTTTCCTAAATTGAATATGTGTGGGATAATAATGATGAAGAATAATATTTTGATAATCTCCAAAGAGTCTATGATATTGAGAAATTACCCCATTTTAAGAGTGATTTTGAATCCAAAAAGAATGGAGAAATTAATTTTTAAAATGAAGATATTGAGTTTGATACTAGAAAATATATCAAATCATGGCTATAGGGAACTCCAAAAACAAGAACTCATAAACTATTGTAATTAATAAAAAAATGTAGAAACAAAAAATAACTCTCAAACCTCATAAAGAAACAATCAATACAAAAAAATATTAATTAACAGAGGAAGATGAAATTGAGTACCATTTCATCATAGGTAATGAGGATAATATATTTTATGATATGACTAAAAAATGGCATTATGACATGGATGTAATACTCAATAATATAAAACAAATAATGATTCATAGTGACTAGGGCCATATTAAAAATATTGCAACATGTATATTATATACCATAGAATACACAAAACATATCATATAATTAACGATTAATATTAAAAAATGTCTAATACATACTATAGACATGAATATAAATAAGCATAACATAGAATCTCACAATACTTTGAAAATGAGGAACATGATTGTAGAAGGTAGAAATACATAATTAATAAATAATAAAATAGAAGAAAAAACACATTATTGCAACATGTATATTATATACCATAGAATACACAAAACATATCATATAATTAACCATTAATACTAAAAAATGTCTAATACATACTATAGACATGGATATAAATAAGCACAGCATAGAATCTCACAATACTTTGAAAATGAGGAACATGATTGCAGAGGGTAGAAATACATAGTTAATAAATAATAAAATAGAAGAAAAAACACATTGTAGAAATTGGAAAACAAAAGAGATAATATATAATAAAATTTTCCAATTATAATACATAAAATAAAAATGATACTAAAGAGAATAAGATCAGATGATGTCAAAAGATAAGAAGAAACAACAACATTATATAAACCCCCAAAAATCAAATCAAAAGGGAATTTTCATTGGGAAAGGGAACATCACATAGTAGTTTACCCAAATTCTTAGGAATTGATGATATTAGAGCATACCTAACATATATGTTGAAAATATTCCTCAATAAAAAAATGGAAGCCATAGATTATACACTAATCATAAATGATGCAATGTGGTGGGCAACATATAGTGCACACATTAAAAATTTTACCACCTTTGTTATTCTCATGTAAATGATGTAAATTGAAAAGGAAGGGAAGTTCATGGGTCTTATTAAATACAATGGAAAATAAATTTCATGTCAACATTTTAATAGATGTGAATAATATTGGAGACAAACCGGAAAAAATAATTCCAAACTCTAGGTCCAATATTTCATTAGGATCTCAGGATATATACTATAGGCATGGTATATGCATAAAAAAATAGGTGGAGAAAATGATGTCTAGGATAAAATATTTCAATTTTTTTTACACACATACCTTTATTCGATCCAAATAGAGGAATATTTCTCACCCAAAAAAATCTAATATCTTCTAATTTCATCTTATTAAAATGCCATCTAACTTGATTTGGAAAATAACAAATAATAAAAAATATAGAGATTAAAAAATACATTGAAACTCTAGATAAAATATATATGAGGAAGCACCCAATAATATAATAAATAAATAAAACAATAAGCCATGCAAGTCTTATATAATGTCTTTCAAAATATTCATGTTGTTAGGTTGTGGAGCTAAAAGCTTCACCAGGATGCAAACAGGGGAAGTTACGGAGGATGCAAAGTTGCGGGGAGTTGCAGAATCAGTTGCAGGGAAATCAGCGTTGGTCTGATCAGCCGACGTTAGTCAGATAGCAAGAGGAAGCAACCGACGTCGGTCACCAGTCGGCCGACATCGGTCATGGAGAAGCCGACGTCGGCAGCCTGTGTGAGAACAGGCAGTTTGCATGTTCAGTCCGGAGAGTCTATTTTAAGATTGTTAGTTTGCATGTTAAAGGCTAGTCTTAGTCTTGAGTTGTGCGTCTAATTATTGTAATTAGGTTAGTCTAATTATTGTAATCATGAGATCTATATATGGACTCATGGGTTGTATTGTAAACTTGTAACTAGTGATTAAGAGAGCAATAAGCTCCTGCAGAGAGAAGAGAGTAATGGTGCGTTCCTCCTAGTGCCACAGTACCAAGGTGGGTACTAGATTGGAGAATTAGAAGGGTTCTTCGTGTGTGTATGATCTTGGTCAGCATGTGTGCATGACTTTCTATAGGAGATCTGCAATGGTGAGTAAGGTCTAGTGATTTGCAGGTAGCAGCAGAGAGCAGGTGATCTACTTGGAGTACGATTGTGTACTCGGTGAACTGGCAGCATGTTACTGACTAGTTGGAGAGGTGAACATCAATTCTGTATTGGAGTTGATTGTTTTGACCAAGAGAGAGAGGGAAGAAGGTCTTGAGGTGTGGCGAGCCTTTGAGGTGGAGGAAGAAGTGGCATCTTCCTTATTGTATATTCTTCTGAGTGATTATTAATACAAGAGTGTGTACTGTCTCTCAATTCTTGTGTTGTTTCATATTTCTAGTTACTTATTGATTCTGGTTAAATTTCGTGTTTAGTTGCTAATACGAGAAGTAATCATATGTGCTCTAATTGGTAGAGCAAGATCCTGACTAAGTAGGGATCATAGCATGTTTATTGTTCTGTGGTTCCCCTGTTAAGTGGTATCAGAGCTTTTGGTTGGGTTGACTAACACGTGGTTTCAGATCTGGTAGTGTTTATTGATTACAGGTCACTCACAGGGGTTTCAGATTGAGTGGGAGTATAGCAATGGCAGAAGATAGTAAGCTACGAATGGAGAAACTAAATAGCACGAATGGTCTGATTGATGGAAAGAAGGAGCAGGTAAAAAGAGATTGTTGGTCGGTAGAAGATCAACGTGTAGAAGCATATGTTGTAGGTAATATTGCACAGGATTTTTTGGATAAAGTAGAATCTTTGTTTACAGATTCTTTTGCCTCTTTCCATGCAGCCCAAAATAGAGCATCTTTTCATGGGTATGTCTTTGGAGACTTTGGAGAGATTTATTTAGGGGTTGGAGAGCCTTGTCAGATTATTGATGAAGGGGAAGTGAAGCTAAAATTGCAGACGGATGACACACAGTGGTTGAAGGAAGTCATGCAGGTACCAGTCTTGGAGATGAGTCTAATTTCTTCAGGGAATTTGGGTGATGAGAGATGCACTGTAACTCTCACAGTAGATATACTTGAATTAGATGGTGGTAAGAAATTAGGTATCCTTTATCTATCTACTTATATTGCTAATTCACCTTATGTTGCAGATATGTGGCTTTATAGGCTTGGCCACATATATAGGAGGGGAATGCAGGTTTTGAAGCAGAAGTCAGATGTCTTTGACAAGCTAAAGAACTGGAAAGCCTTGGTGTTCATGGAGGAGATGATGGACAGAGATCAGGTGAGGAAGCTGAACTATTCTGAGTAGAGCAAGGTTGATTTGATTAGGATTTTGATCCATGGAGAGCTTGCAGTTAAAAAGTTATCACTCACAGACAAACACAAGTACCAGCATCGGTCAGACAGTAACCGATGTCGGGAACAGGAAGACCGACGTCGGTCATGAGAGAACCAACGTCGGCAAGAGGGACACTGGTGTCAGCCAGGGAAACAATGTCGGCAGTCAGGGTCAGTACAGGGAGCCGACATCGGTCGGGAGTAGACTGGGAGATGGCCGAGATCGATCACTGGTACAAATAGTGGGCAGACAACACATCTCAAATGCTCATGTCGAGGTCAGAAAGGGTAAGTGAAACTCATATTCATTGTTCACCTTCTTTATATTGCTTATTGATGGTCAAGAACCAGGAAGATAGAAGAGGCAATGCAGGTAGAGTCTAGATACAGTGGGAGCTTGGCATGGATGAGGAGTGTGAGTCCTTGGAGAAGAACCAAATAGATATTTGTTGGTAGATTTGTCAGCTGAAAGTAAGAACTGAGAGATGGAATGGATTCCTGTGTTAAAGAAGAGAGTGGATGGATACAAGAGACAGAAGGCCAAGGCATATGGTTTTGAAGAAGCTGCAGGACAGTGGTACCGGTTTGACAGGTGGATGACTAAGCATGGCTTCAATCAATGTCAGTGTAACTATTGTGTTTGTCTTACCAGGTCGATGATGGTCACAACATCATCTTGTTACTATATGTGGGTGATTTACTAGTAGGTTTGTACATACATGTATTTGCGGAGCTAAAGGTAAGGTTAGTTTAGAGGCGTGTCATGAAGCATTTGAAGCAGTGAAATTCTTTGGCATAAGAGACATGGAGATTTTATCTCTAGTGGGAGCTGATGTGAAGACGGTGTTGGCGGGGTTCATGATGTAGGATGCAGAATCAGAAAGCACACCAAGGGCTGGACAGTTCAAGTTTAACTTGGAACAGGGTTCGAAATCACATGAGGTCTAGTGTAGACCTGAGTTATTTTCCCAAGCAGTGGGGGTTGTCAGAAAGTATGGAGCTAATTTGGGGAAGGAGTACTGGAGGGTAGTTTAGTGGGACTAGTAGTAGGTATTCTTGTTATGCAGGGTCAAGTTCTTCACTACATGGATATGTAGGTTCGGATGTGGCAGGTTACTTTGATGATAGGTGTAGCATCACAGGTTGTGTGGTGGTTGGTCTTCAGAATTGATCTTGAAGAGGAATACAAGCCAAGAAACAATTTAGATAGTGTACAGGTACAGGTACAGGTGCAACTATTTATCTCCAAGTGGGAGATTGTTAGGTTGTGGAGCTAAAAGCTTCACCAGGATGCAAACAAGAGAAGTTACGGAGGATGTAGAGTTGCGGGGAGTTACAAAATCAGTTGCAGGGAAATTGGCATCGGTCTGATCAGCCAACGTCAGTCAGATAGTAAGAGGAAGCAACCAACGTCGGTCACCAGTCAGCCGACATCGGTCATGGAGAAGCCGATGTCGGCAGCCTGTGTGAGAACAGGCAGTTTACATGTTCAGTCCAGAGAGTCTATTTTAAGACTGTTAGTTTACATGTTGAAGGCTAGTCTTAGTCTTGAGTTACGCATCTAATTATTGTAATTAGGTTAGTCTAATTATTGTAATCATGAGATCTATATATGGACTCATGGGCTGTATTGTAAACTTGTAGCTAGTGAGTAAGAGAGCAATAAGCTCCTTCAGAGAGAAGAGAGTAATGGTGCGTTCCTCCTAGTGTCACAGTACCAAGGTGGGTACTGGATTGGAGAATCAGAAGGGTTCTTCATGTGTGTATGATCTTGGTCAGCATGTGTGCATGACTTTCTATAGGAGATCTGCAATGGTGAATAACATCTAGTGATTTGCAGGCAGCAGCAGAGATCAGGTGACCTACTTGGAGTATAGTTGTGTACTTGGTGAACTAGCAGTGTGTTACTGACTGGTTGGAGAGGTGAACATGAATTCTGTATTGGAGTTGATTTTTGTGACCAAGAGAGAGAGGGAAGAAGGTCTTGAGGTGTGGCAAGCCTTTGAGGTGGAGGAAGAAGTGGCATCTTCCTTATTGTATATTCTTCTGAGTGATTATTAATACAAGAGTGTGTATTGTCTCTCAATTCCTGTGTTGTTTCATATTTCTAGTTACTTATTGATTCTGGTTAAATTTCGTGTTTAGTTGCTAATACGAGAAGTAATCATATGTGCTCTAATTGGTAGAGCAAGATCCTGACTAAGTAGGGATCAGAGCATGTTTATTGTTCTTTGTTTCCCCTGACACATGTAAGATGTTATAAAATGAAAAAATGTGAACTTTAATAATACAAAGATAGAAATCCAAGGAACATCAATTATATTATTAAAGAATGGGTAAGATAACTTATTAAAATAGATGAAGATAAGACACAATATTTATATCTACCATTGAAAATCTAACAAAAAAGATAGCTTAGAAAGGAGATGCAAAAGTAGCTATAATTGGGAATTATTGAAAAGAATCCATAGTCTTGAAAACTATATAATTGTTAAAATAGTTCAATGACATATTCCTAAATAATTTTAATCATTTGGCATTGAACCTGAACTAAAAACCGTGAAAATTCAATTGAAATTAGAAATCAAAGCTATCATAAAAAAATCCCTATCAATTAAACCCCAAAATGAAGGTCAGAGTCAAGATTGAAATAAATAAAATGTTAGTCACATGTATTATAGAGTTAGTAGATGACACAAATTAAATTAGTTTGATGGTGGTATAAAATAATAAAGGTCACGAAATAATAATATGCATGGACTTTATATAATTGAGCAAAGCTTGTATCCATGACCCATTTCCCACACCATTTATAGAATAAATTTTTCATACTATTACAAGGAGAGAGGTATACTCCTTCACGAATGAATTATTAGGATATCAACAGGTCTAAATTGACAAACAATAATGATGATAAAAAACATTGTCTATTTATTGAAGTTTATTCATACACATATTTATGCTATTTTTCTTAAAAAGAGTGGCCCTGTTGTCTTTATTTAAATTATGGTGAATTCTTTTAAAGATTAAATACATTATTTTATAAATGTTTGTTTAGATGATTTGATTATTTATGGATTCCTAAAATATCATATCCAATAACTAAGATTGTTGTTTAAATGATGTTGCATGCTAAAGTCATGATAAACTTAAATAAATGTACATTCTTGATTCCTTTTAGGAAATTACTTATTTATATAATTTCATGCAAGGATTGATGATCAATCCCTTAAAAAATTATAATTGTAAAATTTCCACTTTCCAAAACACAAAAAGAGGTCCACAGATTTCCAAGATACATGGGATACCATCGTAATATTATTAGAGGATATTATAGGATTAATGCACTTGTAGAGGAGTTATTTAATAGGAAGATCAATCAATTTATTGACTGAAATAAAGAGTGTTAATATAAATTTAAAACACTAGATTGGAAATTATATTAGTATCAAAAACCATAAGGTTCCCTTCCTTAGATATGTTGACACCTAATGGATAACACTAAAAGTGGTATTGGAATAACCACGAGAAAATATGGATCATCCAATATATTTTTCACATTGTAAACAACCATTCGAAACACATTTTTTTGACTATAGAAAGGGAAACATTGGTGATGTTTTTTTACACTTCAATTTTTTTTGGGACTATCTAATTTTAAATTCATTCGTATTATGCACAAATCATGATCTACTCAAATATATTTTTAATAGATAAATACATCAAGGCTAAATATGTATATGGTCAATGCCATTCCATGAATTTGATATCACTATCAAGGTTAAACTGCAGAAAGTAACAAATGTATAAAAATATCTATAATAATTTCAAAATGGAGAAGATCAAGGATTTATTGATGATGAATTTCTAGGTGTGTATCTATTTAGATTCAAAACATTTCTCGAAACATGGAGACTATTTCTTAATTTATGGAAATAGGTGAGTTCCTTGAAAAATATTGAACAATGGGTGAAAAAAGTTGATCATTTATATGTTTACCTACACATTATATAAGAAAAGGTGGGATGAAATCCTTAGATGCATGGTATTACATCATAGGTGTTAAAACTCACTCAAGGAAGCACATGAAGGAATTGTTAGGAGGCATAATGTTGGTGAAGGAACTTAAAGTAAAATACTATTGGTCATATTGTGGTGAAACACATTATTTAAATATGCCCACATTTATTTGTGGAAATGTGACATTTGTTAGAGAGTGAAAAAACTAAATACAAGGGATGAAAGGTTGCTAAGACCATTATTTTATCTAGAATCTTTTGAAAAATAGGCCATTGATATCATTGGCCTGATTAAACCAAAACTAAGAAAATCCTAGGCTTGGATTCTTATCACATGATTAAAATATGTAACATAATCAGTTGAGGTGATACCTATAAAATATGTTTCTCAAATATAATAGAAAAAAAAAATTTGGGAACATCATTAGGTTATATGGATATCCACTAAGCATCACATGTGATAAAGGGAAATACTTTTTGAATTTAAAAACTATGTAACCTATTAAACACTTATTGTTCAATTACAATAAAACTAACCCCTACCATCTATAGGCTAGTGGCATCGTTAAATACTTTAATCAAGTTATATAAAATCTAATAACAAAAATGTGAAATCTGAGTGTTGTATATTGGGACTTGAAAATGCTTGCAGTGCTCTAGGCATATAACACAACCTAAAAATGAGTAACCAAGTATTATTTTTTCTAATTATTTTATGTATTAGAAGCTACAATGCTAATGAAATTCATGTAATAAGTTTTAGATTGGTAGTGGAATTTAGAATCAATGAATACCATTCACTCAATGAATACCTAATTAAACTAGAATAAATGTGTGAGAAGATTATTATACCCACGTATAACCAAACATATGAAAAGAGATGCCAAAAATATTGGCATGATAAAAACAATAAACATAATGAATTATATCAGGGAGACTATATATTAATATATGATAGAAAATATAATAAAAAATAAAAGTTTTAAATATGATGGTTAGGATCCTAAATATTTATAAAAATTATACCAATTTGTGCAATTAAGATTGAAACCTTAGAAAGAGATGAGTGGCATAAGTTTTTTAATGGATCCTGACTAAAAATATATAATACCACATAACAAGAAATGATATCACAGAAAAAACATATAGATGAATAAATTATAATTAAAATTGAAACAAAAAATCCCATGTTAAAACCATTAAATGATGGATTTAAGAAATAAATACATAAATAAATCCCAAACTGAAAAATAGTAAACTCTAGCTTGTGAAAAGCAAGGAAAATTAAATCTCGAGTTGAAAACTAGAACAAAATGAATTAAGGATACACAAGATAATCATAATGAAAAATAATAACACAGAAGAATAATATTGGTCTTATAAAACCTGTCATGTGAGTCAAACCAAGATGAGCAATTTGAGTAAGGATGCCACAAAAATGTTTTCTAGACATATAAGACAACTGGTTAGTTGACCTTGTTAAAATCCCTACGTTCAAAGATTAATGATGGATAAAATAAATATTATCAAATAAATATCATTAAAAAAAGTTATATGCCAAGATTGAGGTGGTCAAATAATCTAACCTTAGGCTTTAATGACATTAAAATCAAAATGGACATGGATAGGATAGAATGTACATGATGGATAATCAAACTATTGGAAAACTTGATCTACAAGAAATTTGGCAACATTAAGTGTCACATCGACATTTAGATCGATAAACAAAGGAGAATAGTAAGAAATTTTTATAAATAAGTTATCATCCCTCTTCTTAATTCACATAGAATTTTGAATCACATAATATTTTTCAAAATTATTCCATTGTATAATTAATTATCAACAATCTAATTTGAAAGAGTGATAACGATAACACAACAAATTGTTGATCAAATGGACATGTTGATTCCAAAATATAGGTATTTTCTAGTTAAATACATCACACTAGACACCTAGAGAGATTTTATGTTCATCCCATAAAACATAGGGAACTTGGAAGATATATTCCATTGTATCCATGCAAATATAACAAAAATGGATCATAAAAGGATGAACATAGATTGTTTTAAGCTCATGTAACAAGTTCAAAATAATAATCAATGGGAATGGATTACTAATGCTAGCTCCATTCCATGAATGAAATTAGATGTCTATAAAATATTTTGTTCTTTATTAGATGTAATAATGCCATCAAAATCCTACTTAGTCACATCTACAATCGTATCTTATTCTTATAAAAACCACACAACATCACTACAAAAAAAATTATATGCATGATAAGTTGATGAGTGAAGGCCAAAATATCTATAAATATATCAATAAATTTTTTAATAGAGGAAAAGTCATTGCAAACTTCTTAGGAGCTATTCAAAATAAAAAGGGAATTACCATAGTATCAATGAAAATCCTAATCTTATGGTACACAATTATGGTAGTTATATAGAAAATCTATTTCATTAATAAAGATGATGCCATGAGATAACAAAGATTGAATGTGGAATTTTATATTTTCTTCATAAATTATAAGTATAATCTCTACCAAAGGATACTATATCATTTCAATACCAATGTGAAAAAGAGTAAATTAGGTAAGCAAGATTTCTGCTATGGCTCTTTGCTCATCTATTTAATTATGCATTATGCTAATACACTCTTAGGCATAGATGGACAATATCAATGGGACAAAAAAATAAACCCATAGGGGATAAATTAAAAACAAACATGGATGACATCCTGAACTATAACCAAATTCTAGCCTTACTTTCATGTGGAAATAACCTGAATAAAAAATAGATCACGATATTTCTTATTCCCCAATAAATTGTATAAAAATAATCTAGTGAAAAAATTTTAGAGTCAATATATGGTTTATTTACATCCAACCCTTTGAGATGCATAAAAATGTCTTACCCCTTTCCCATATAAAGTATTTGATGAATCAGTCAAAAAGGTTATCTCTATCATTTATTCATTCCTCAAGGCCTTTACGAATCACATCACACCTAGTATCAATACAACTCTAGAATAACTTTTTATAGAAACATAGGTCCATCCATAAGGTGGTATCTTGATAAAAGAAGAAGATGAAGAAATAATAAAATACATGGGAGGTGACCAAAATGCTCTAAGTTATAGGATTCATACAAACCCATTAAAATTTTAGTTATGATCCTCTAGAATGGAATAAATTTTATCCACTAGATAAGTGTAGGATAACCAATTATATTTCTTATAAAAAGATGAAAAAATCAAAAGGTTATGAAAACATCAAAAAGAGAAAATATTTGAGATGTTGCCTTAGAAAGATAGAAAAAAAAGGGAAACAAATACATTTCAATATCTTTAAATTATATCCAATCAAGAAAAAAGTGAGTATCGTTATGTTGGATACATGGATAGAAGAAGAGAAAAAAATAATATGATCAAACAAAAACTACATAATGTTTGGCCACAAAAAAAGACACTACATAATAAGAATAAAATAAATAAATTGAAATAATAGCAACCTAAGAGACAACCATGGCCAAAGCATTGGCTAACTCCCAATAAAAAGCAATTATGACACTCAACTAATTCAAATGAATCAAGGATGAACAAACAAAGAAGGCAAATGAAAAATATAAAAATAAGAACAAGAAAAGAAAATAAAGGAAGAAGAGGAAAATAAGAAATAAGATAAATTAGAATAAATTAAAAAATAAAGTCCATAGTGTAAATGGTAACATAGAATAAAAAGGAAAATGAGCAAATTTTGTCAAAGAAAAAATTAAAAAAAAAAGATTGGAAAAAAATAAAAGAGAAAATGGAAAAGTTGAAAAAAAGAAGTTTAAGAAATAAATATTAGAAAAAATAATTATAAGTAGGAAATAATAAGAGGACACAATAAGCGGCTAGAAAAATTGAAATAAAGGAGATTGCAAAGGGTAATAAAAAACAAGCATCTCAAGAAGTAATAAAACATGTGACATACCAAACTCTACCATGATCTCCCCACACTGAATTTCCACACCATCCACATCTAATCCACTATAACCACCCTAAACCTCACTCCACATGACTCCCTCACCTAGATCAAACTTATTATAGCCAAACAATAAAAGATACCACTATTCAATTGCTCCAATAAATTTTGGATTCAACATGTTGAGGAACCAACATTCATAGCAAAAACTTATCTCCCCTCTAAAATAAGCACTTGGGTACCATATTTTAGGATAATAAAATAAGGATTGGATGTGCGACTGTGAATTATTCTAGAAAAACCTACTCAGAACATGACATAGAGCATCTCCAAGCCATGGACATAATATGATGCCCATAAAAAATTTCCACTAGAACAATGATTATAGAAGACAATATAGAATCTAATAAAACACTAAGAACTCTTAGAAATTGAAATGAAAATAAAAAGATAAGACACAGTACCAAAAATCAAATTTTAGCAATGTGTGAAACCATTGGTGGGGAACTCCTAACATAGATAAATAGTCAAAAAAATATTTCACTTCTCTTTAGAAAGGAATTTCAGATGCCACTACTTATTTTTATTTAACTATAGGGTGGCTAGAGGGAACACATGTAGAGAGTAAATCTTTGGATGCCATGGAGGATGAATTGATTCAAGCCTCTACCCAATATTATTTTCTGGATGCCATGGAGAATGAATTGATTCAAGCCTCTACCCAATATGACACTACTAAGCGTGTTATGGGTGAATAAATAAAATGGTTTTTAGACATGGGGGATTATTCCTATGTAAAATATAAAAAATGCACCCATCATTGATATCAAGGAATCTGGAAAGCCACTCAATACATTTGTGGAGAAATTAGAACATGTGACTATGAAGATGGAGATATTTATATAATCCAATTGATAAGTAACCTCTACCAAATGTCTTTATCAAACTAGTCCATGGAAACATTTTTTAGAAAAATTTCACAATAGGGTAATGGATATATCATTGAATGGAAATGTTTTGAGACTAATTTACTCAAAAAAAAAAAAAGTTTTTCATCCAAGTATTGATACATAGGCTTTGTAGTAATCTTCATTTTTTCATTATTTTGAGGATGAGATAAGGCTTAAGTATAGGGATGATGTTGGTAGGTTTATTCATTGGATTTTTGGACATAAATACAAATAATAAAAGTGCATGATTATACTATGGAATCTAAAAAATGAAAAAGTCTCTCATAGTATTATTTTTACTTTGTAACATCTCACATTAATAACTATGATAGCCAGTCACAATGAAGAGATGTGTCTATTGATGATTTGAATGGAATATTATATTTAAATATTAATATTAAAATGAGGAAATTATATCTTAACTTGAGAAACATTATGATGTATACCTTTTGTATTCGATACTTATGAATTAATACAAATTGGGTTAAACCTCATTATTTGTGTTATATATTTGCAATGTTATATTAAATTACATTTAACTTGGGAAATATATTAGTTGAGGAATGAAGGATACATATCTTATAACATCACTATCATATAAAATATTGATCTATGCATTCATAGTTTGATGTAATTTTCATTTCAATAATTAGGGACTCACAAAACCTCACATTATAAAGATGATGTTTTAAATCCTTAGTTCCTAAAAAATAAGGTATTATTATCTAATTATACATATAATTAATATAACCAATTTTTAACCTCTAATAATATAGACTGATAACTCCCATAAGTTTTATCAATATTTAGATTCACCTTGATAATAATGTACTTTTGGAGATTTATTAGCTTTAGATCAACTATTAATTTCAAATATGTTTGTCAACAATAAGAACAATGAATAAATCTCATACCAAATTAACAAGTTAAACAATGGAATCCTATCTCCTTATATACTTTCATTTATTTAGAATAAAATGGTATCTAAGATTCATCTTTGTTTCAATATACTATGTCCAAATACATAGAGAAGCATGAAGAAGGTAGTACACTATAATTATACCATATGCGATATGGATTCAAGATTACTGATCTAATCCATTATTTAAATAGGGTAAGGAATTAATTCACTAACTATTAACCTAGTTGATAAATAATAAGTTTTAATATTAACACAATAAAACACATCCTCCCCATAGGATATAAGTGTAGAAATGTTTTTGTTTAAGGAAAATTAATTTAGTTTGAAATAATCATTTTACTATAATACATGATTACTGAATTGTTATTTTCATATGGTTCAATGTCCTAATTAATCCAATAATATTTAAGAATTTATAAGGTATCACATTGCATTTATAAGATTAGATCATAGTGTACATATTACAATCGATAAATAATTCATTTACTTAAAAACCATGGATGAATTCTTGTATTATTACTATTCTATTTGATATGGGTTTCTTGAAAAATGGGACTACAAATGTTTTATTTTAACATATAATGCCTTCTTACAAGGGTACCAATAGTAATCTTATGAGTATCCAACCTCTCCAAAAAGGTTATCCTTAAGACTTAAATAAATATAATGTAACTCGAGGTGGTATTTTCAATCGATAACAAAAGTGAGCCATAATTATTTTTTCAAAGACAAGAAAAGTAGCCTATGTTTCTATATTATGGAGTTTAATAAGTGTATTGTTCCATAAGTTGTATAAAGTAAAAAAATAAAATAAAGTAAAAATAATAATTTGTACGTGATCCCAATTTTTACACAATTCCTTCCATATTGCAACAGGGCATAAACATATATAATGTTTGTCCATACATAAAAACATGCACATAGGATAATTAGAATCAACCAAAATAAGGTTTCATATTGAATAAATACTAATCATCTTATGAAAACAACATATCAAATGAAAAATTCTTTGTAAGTATAGTTTTACTAATAGAAACATGTGCTTAAAATAAGCTACAAGTAGGAAGGCAAAGACAATATTTATTTTCACATCGGAGAAGAGGAGTGTAATATGTATGTCCTACATCATAGTTATATGATGTGAAATACATGTGTACAAGAAAACAATATGCCATCTACTAAACATGTAGTAATTAACATATGTAAATAGTGTAATCTAGTAATCATGTCATGCTTAGGTCTTGATTTTGGATTTTTTAATTAATTTTTTTCATAATTTTTTCTTTGTATTTTTATAATATTTTAAATTATGTATTAATAAATTTATGAATAGTTTATCTTCATCAAAAATGAATACTATATATAGTGGCTTGTCCTTGAGATTATGTAACTACATTGCCTCTTCATTTTCTTCTATTTTATTGTTCAAATTATGCAATTTTTTCCCTCTCAAAAAATTGTTATTTTTAAAACTATGGACTAATAAACATTGAATCGAAGGAATTTTCACATCATAAGAGAGATATATTTCTTAAATATTCACTATCTCCAATAAATCATTATGCTACACTAATGATGTTAAAGATCATCCTAAAGGGATAGGATCAATTGGTATCATAATATAATGTAAATCAAGGAATAATGATCTCTGATAGCTTAAAATCAAACCTATGTGAATGTACACGACCATCAAATGTACGTGAAAAACCCATATATTAATTTTTTAAACTTGAAACCCTAATAAGACTTGAAATATCTAAAAGACCATCAAATAAAAAAATGGGGAGTGTAATTGGCTAAGCTAACCCCTATCACCCTTGGGATAATTGAGCATTGCCTACATATCCAATACTCTAAAGTGGAGAATCAATCCCACATATTTATCCCACTTAGTGTGATTTATAAATTTTTGATCCTTTTGATTAATAAAATCTTATATAAGTGTCTTTAATAGTTTATAATTTTTTTCTTGACTTGGATAAGGACTATTTAGAATGATTGAAATCAGATTTTGGAAGAACAAGGAAGATTTGCTCAGTGTGAAATAGTGTAAGTGTGAATCCATATTTAAGTTTATAAGTTATATAAAATTTGACTTGGATTTGCCTTTATAAAAATCCAAAAAGGGAAAACATCAGGCTACCTATTCTAAAAACTTAAATCTAATTTTAAAGGAGGGTATAAATTTTAAAAGTGATCATTACTAGGATAAAGGACTTGATTGACCCATATGGGATAAAACTTGTCACCATTATAAATCCATATTGTTCAATCTTATCCTACAAGGGAACATGTAAATGTTTAGATTTGGGATGTCTGTATAGAATGCTTAGATGGGTTTTTATAAGTTTAGAATACTTACATGTAGGTGTAAGGTAGAAATTTTGATAGGGATATGTCTTTGTAAGTTTTTAGGAGAGAGTGAGGTGGTAAAATAGGTCCATATCAAATTATCAATTTAATTAAAGTGAAAGTGAGACAAAACTAACATTATCAAATACTCATGACGTAACTTGAGTGACTACATTTTCTCCTCCTTTAGTATTGAAATTAATTTAATAGATTAAAATAAAAGATATGCTTGAATGTATGGAACAAACTTTGCCTTTCAGATAAAGATCAAATCATGCAAAATGCTATTGAAAAGTCCTATAATGATATAATATAATTAATTTCTGTATGTAAATTAACAAACAAAACTTAACTTGAATTTAAAAATATTAAAACTAACAAGAAAGAGTACACCTATATGTTTACCACAACTATGAATATTTTAACTTCTCTTAAAGATGATGCTTCCTAAAATCTTCCATGGAATCCATGAAGAAATTGGATAGGTTGGTTTTCTATTTGAACCAATAGAAAATTTGAGAGTGATCAAGCCCTAGTTTGAATTGAACTTGTATATAAAATAAAACCCATTGAAGGATGGAAAACCTCGATCTATTTTGTTGGTTTTGTAACCGAGCAAGTGTAAAAAATTAGTGTGTAAAAATGGGGTATACGTGGACATTTTTAATCTTGAAACATGAGAAAAGTCAACTTGTATAGATTATTTGAGATGCCTACTCTTAAAATGTAAATATAATTTAAGAACATAAATTTTAGCATTTGGATTCTAGTTTTTAAACTATTATTTTTTTTAGAAAATGGTCAAGTATAAATACATCAAACATCTAATATTAAAATACAAAATTATCTTTTTCATAATAATGTATTAGATAGTGATCCATGCACCCTCTCATTTTTTCACATCATTCAGTAATTTTTGAAACCCTTGGGTAGAAATTTATATAAGATCATTTAGTTTTCAACTTATATATATATATATATATATATATATATATATATATATATATATATATATATATTGATATTAAATTTTTTACAAGTAAATAAACCCTCCAAATTATAAAGTTTTGATAGTTGACCATGCACTCAGTAACCACCTAAAAAAAGTATGTATAAAATTAAGTTTGTTTTTTGAACATATATTTCTTATTTTGATTTGGATGAATGAAAAAAAGTATATACATAAAAAAATATATAAATATATAGTTGAAAAACATAGTGAGATAAAAACACATACTTAGAAATCAATATAGATGAAAACATTAAAGTTGTGTGTGTGTGTGTGTGTGTGTGTGTGTGTGTGTGTGTGTGTGTGTGTGTGCGCGCGTGCGTGTGTGTGAGTGTGTGTGCGTGTGTGTGTGCATGATCATACACATGTGCGTGTGCATGTGCATGCGTGTGTGCGTGTGTGTGCATGCGTGTCATATGTGCGTGCGTGTGTGCGTGCATGCGTGCGTGCGTGTGTGCGTGTGCGTGTGCGTGTGCGTGTGCGTGTGCGTGTGCGTGCGTGTGCGTGTGTGTGCGTGTGTGTGTGCGTGTGCGTGCGTGTGTGTGCGTGTGCGTGTGCGTGTGCGTGTGCGTGTGTGTGTGTGTGTGTGTGTGTGCGTGTGTGTGTGTGTGTGTGTGTGTGTGTGTGTGTGTGTGTGTGTGTGTGTGTGTGTGTGTGTGTGTGTGTGTGTGTGTGTGTGTGTGTGTGTGTGTGTGTGTGTGTGTGTGTGTGTTGTGTAGCCCAAAATTATTTTTGTGATTTTTTTTGATGAAATCTGTAGTGTTTATCATGGCATAAATTGGATTTTTTAATTTTATTCAAAAACATAGATTTTACTATGTGAGCAATTTTAGGCCTTAGGCTTCAGAATAAAATCCTTTCCAAACCTTGAGGCATGTGTTTGAAATTATACAAAGTAAACTCATGTATGAATTTATTCTATTAATATTGACTTCATGTAATTTGAAATCATTAAGAATTACCATAATTCATAGACAAATATACAATGTTTTCCTAGTACATATAGGTAACCAACTATTATCCCTAAATCTTAATCGTATGGCATGAGGGATGTAAACATGAAGTAATTGTCCTTTTCTTAGCTTGTTTTTGTAAATATGGTGTGTGTTATTGTATATTTCCATGCATGAAGGACATTGTAAATATAGTGATGTGGGTTCCAATTATTTACATAACTCAAAAGTGATGGAAGCCATCAATTTAGGGTTTCATTGTGATGCCATGCATAATACGATGGTAATAAGAGCCTTTAATAGTTGATACAATATTGAAAGGGCATACCCAAGGGATTATCAAGTTGAGGGGGTAAAGGAGTTTCATCCTAAGGAATTTTTAAAATCAGGTTTTATTGTGGTGGTGACTGAACACAAGGTAAAATCTAGCTCTACAGTGATGGCATTTATAAACAAAATAGGGATACCTAGATTTACAATGGCATCTATGAATGACATAAAGGGAACCAATGCAGTTATCTCAAATTTATGATCCAACAAAGCATTTTAGGTGGTTACATCAAGAGATTTTTTTGGGAATAATCCCATGATAATGGAGGCATTTTAACTACATGCCTCATATGATAATGCTGCCTCAAAAAAGGTAAGGCTTAAATATATAGGTCTAGTAACTATAAATCTTATTATTCATTTTGAAAGTAGAAATATTGAAGAGATTTTGGGTATGGAGGAACATTTATCTAATTGTAGAATGATTTTCAAATTTGAGGGTTTATGTCCTTTTCTTTAGTATCTCCATGCTTGGATTAAAAATAATTGGAAACCTCTTATAGATGGAAAAATTACCATTTTCCCATGAGTAAAAGTTATTTTCATTATTATATTTGTTTCTATAACTGAAAAAGATATTGTTTTCACACATTCATGGGACTAGGAGAATCATTGGCTAGTGTCCAGACCCTAACATTCCAATTTACACCCCCATACTCAAATTTTTAATATAAACTTGCCTAGGTCTATTTCTCAAATCTTCCCCTACAATTCTAGAATTTAAGGGTTTTTAAATAGATTGGAGAGGTTGATGGAAATTTTTAGTGTCTAAATTCTAAGACTATTGAACAAAGACATGGGTTCAGTTGATAGACTATGAAGGACTCCCATTTAGATATCACAAATGTTTCCTCATGGGACATCTTATAAATTATTTCCATAGGATGAAACATAAGAGAGGTAATAATTCATTTATAGATGAAGAGGTAGAGCATATTATAGTGGAATTAAAAATATATTCAAGGAAAGATGAACTAGAAATGATTCCAAAAACACCGAATGAAAATTTGGTCAAGAATGGTGATTCCTAAGCCATGGATCTAGTTAGGATGGTGACACCATACTTATAACTAAAAAATACTAAACGGAGTTTAATGTCAACTTCATAACCTCAAATATAGAAAAGTGTCAAATCCATAAATGTTTTTTCCCTACTTTCAAGGGAAGGATTAATAGAATTTCTTATGAATAAATTGCGGAGGCTACTTTGGAGTTATACATACCCATATTTCCAAATATAGAGGAGTAGAATGGGTGGAAGATAGTGAAAGGAAAGAAACGAAGAGGCAAAAAATAATTAGATTCATTAATTATGTCTCTCAAATCTCAAATAGAAAACTAAAAAGGATAGACTCACTTCAATTTAGTTTTGTTACAATAGTTTATGTATTATCTAGCTTGTTGGCCACTACTATTTGTTTCATCTTCAAGTTTGAGGGTACGTTATTTTAAATCCCTCAGTTGGTTTTTTTTGGCTACTTTTGGGTTGGTTTTAGTCTTTAGGCTTGCCTTGATAATTTTTTTTATTTGATATGGTTTACGGGCACTATTTGGCCCTATAATGTTGGATTGTCTTCTAAGGTTTGGGGACCCTAGTTCACCCCCACTTTTAACCATAATAAAATAAATAAATATAGTGATTTTATTTGTGCCAACTTGAGCTTGTGAACATAATTATGTCTATATAAGATGTGATTTTAGGTTCAATGAACCCAAATATCATCACATAATGAACCAAAGAGTTGATTTGTTCAATAATGTAGAAAATTGGGGCCAATCTAAGCCCCTTCAACCCAACTTAGGGATAATTTTAAGAATGTATCCCTAAAACTTACAAAAAAAATCTTGGCAATTCTAGAGTTCACGAATAATTCCATTGACTAATCTTTGGAAAAAAATTGCCATGCAGGTATAAATTAGTTGGTGATTTATATTAGTTATTTCAAAAAACATATAAATATCTAGTAAACTAAACATCATATTCAAATCAATAAATAATGGAAAAAAAATCATAGCTAAACTCTTTTTCCCAAACACATTCATGGTGTAAATATGCTTGAGGTGGAATAACAATTATGATGAGTGGATACCCTATATTTTTTAGAACAACTATTTTTCTTTACTCTATGAAATTGGGGGAAATCCATCTATTTTAAACACTTTTCTTAATGAATAATTCCAAGAAAAGAGGACATGAGAGATAACACGAATAATAATTTCTATAGATCCATTCCCAACCTAAACCCTAAGTATGTGTTTGCAACACTAAAAAAAATCATTGCCACATTAATCCCCTGACATGCATTCACAAAATTTTTGATGTATTTTTGATATCATTAATAAAAAACAATCTAAAACACATGTAAATATCTTTCTAATCTCATTACTAAATAAATAATCTCATGTGATAACCAAATTGTGTCTAATATTAGGGGTTTTGATATAAGATTAAAAATGTCACTTAGTGCAAAGATCTAATGAAAAAATAGCATGATATCAGTTTGAATCCATTAAAAGATCAACAAAATTCATTAAAAAGGTTAAAAAATTTACAAATATGTAAGGCTTGTATTTATTACTTGGATTGTAATTCAATGTTGGCTTCTTAGATTCCTCCTTGGCATCCTCTTGCAATTTTTGCTCATTTCACCATTCCCAAAACCATAAATGAATAAAAAATTAACTTAAATGAAGTTATATGAATTTAGGTTTTAGGATTTTGTGTTTCTAACATAATTTGAAGTATTTATGTATATTTATTTTATAAGAGGTAATTTATGTTAATAAAAAAACCAATGGAGAAAAATGTTAGAGGATGAGAAGTCTAAATTCAATATCTTATTTATGGTTCCTTATTTTTAATGATTAAATTTGTCCTTCCTTTTGATGATTAAATTTAGCCTTATTTTTAAGGACTTGATTTGTTAGCCATATGACTTAGTATAAATTTAGTACAGACCTCTGTAAGTCTCTCGAAAGACCAACCATATAATATAATAAACTCAGTATATTAAAAATTGTGATAAAAAATTAGATTATAGAGTATAAACTAACTATGGATCCATTAGGAAAAACAACTATAAAAGTGAGGATGATATAATTGAAAAAATATTGAAAACATTTTTATAGTTTTAAAATTTTAAACTATATAATAATGTGTGTCAAAATGTCTTAACCATATCCATATTGGCCTTTCAAATATTTGATTATTTAAATTAACTAACCATCCCAAAAAAAATATAATTATTACCTTAAACATTTTAATAAAAAATGCAATACAATCATGAGGCTTTATTATGTTTATTTAGTTTGTTATGCATTGTTTAAAATAAGTATCTTGCATGCCATTATTTCTCAAAGAAAATCAATTTCTTGTTTGTTTAAAATAAGTATGTGGTAAATAACAACCACATAATATAATAAACTAAGTATAGAAAAAATTGTGACAAAAAATTAGAGTATAGAGTGTAAACTAACTATGGGGCCATAGGGAAAGATAACTATGAAAAGTGATGATGACATAACTGAAAAAGGATTCAAAACATTTTTATAGTTTTAAAATTATAAACTATATAATAAGGTCTACCAAAATATCTTAACCATATGCATATTTACCATTGAAATATTCTCTTATTTCAATTAACAAATCATGTAAATCAAAATATAAATTTTACCTTAAAATTTTAGAAATAAAATATAATATGTTCATGAGGCTCTGTTGCGTTTATTCAATTTGTTTTTTGTGCATTGTTAAAAATAAGTATCTTACATGCCATCGTTTCTTAGGGGAAACAATATAATATTTATTTAAAATAATTATGTTGTAAATAATAACTAGAACTTAGTATAGTAGTAATTATGACAAATAATAAGAGTATAGAGTATAAATAATAAATTGACCATGGGGACATAAGGAAATAAAAATATGAAAATCATAATGCAATTAGACTAACTTGGTCATTAGATGATGTGATTTTGAAACTTCAAATCATTTCCATTTATTGAATTCATTAACCATTAACATAATGTAGCTAATGGGTGTAGTTTTAACTATTGAGCCATCATTTTTATCTATGCTAAATTTTGAAAATTTGTTGTCTTAAACAAAATAGAGCCAAATTTCTATTTTATATACATAATCCATGGATTAATTGAGATTATTTATTTTATTATGTAAATATGATATAATATGAGGATTTTAAAATCATAAAGTAACTCCAACACACATGGATTAGGCATATCTAGCTTCAGGTAATAAGGATTTTTTAGGGCTTTTAAAGATCATAGACTTTGACATGGATCTTTAGTGTTATGATGTGGACTTCATAATTTGGTGATGAATTTATAATTAAGACACAATCCTTCTAGTAGTTACTCAATTGGCATGGTATAACTTGAGTATAAACCTTTGTAATCTTTTAAAATTTAAACTAATTAATATAATAAGCTAAGTTTAGAAAAAAATGTGACAAAAAATTTGAGTAAAGAGTACAGACAGAGTATGGGGACATAATACAAAACAAGTGTGAATATCAAGGATGACATAAATAAAAAAATATTCAAAACATTTTCAAAGTTTTAAAATTATAAGCTATATAATAAGGTTTGCCAAAATGTCTTAACCATATCCAAAATTAATAATGATATTTCAAATATATTTTGTCTCAATTAAAAAAACATGCCGACCAAAATATAATTATTACCTTAAATATTAAAAAACATAATAATTATGAAAACCTCTTTATAGTTTCTATGGCTAGCTATGTTTTCAAAATGTGAGCCTCACAGTTGATTCATCTATATCTTATTTATTAAGGCTATATACAACAATTGTGAAGGCTATCAAAGCAAGTCAACAAGTCTTCTAGCTAGTGGATCATGTTTGAGCCTTTCCAAACTTAGAAAATAAATATATGTAACATGATTAAGATTTAATATGATCCTAAGGAATAGTTAAAATTAGTAATATTTTTTTAAATTTTTTATGTCCAAAAAATATGATTCTCTAGGACTCTTTTTGTGCAGTACATAGTATAAATTGAATACTTTCCAAAATGCACACTTTTGACATAGTTGGTTGATGTAATAGATTGAAAGAAGTTATTTTTACAAGGGATTGATTCCTTGAATTTGTCTCCTATGTAAGTTTCACCTTGAAGTAAATTGAAAAATGTCTCTCTTCAGATATTAGAGATCATTTTCCATGAGATGAACTAATATAATTCATGGCTATGGTGTACCCTCAATTTAAAACAAATGTTAGCTCATCATATTTTTAGAATAAAATAAATATATTGGCCCAACACTTATACAAGAGTGTATAATTAAATGGTTAAAAATTTGAATGAAATTTAGATTTATTAAAACTACCAAACTAATATGTCCAATTTACCACAACAAGGTTGGAATAAGTTAAAGTTTTGGAAAATAGTTTTGAAGATGGCACAATCACTAGACTATGTAATACCTTAAGTTTGTGTGAAATAATATGTGATGGTATTTTAGGATATTTTAGTCTTGTTAATTTATGCCAAAAAGTATTTTGGGCTTAGTGGAGTATGTGAGAATTTTTAAGTACTGTTAATTATCAAATTTTAATTTGGCTGCATAATCAATGGAAAATTTTTGGGTGTAAGATTGGAAAAGAATCTAATAGGCCTAGGGAAGCACTTAGATTAGGGAATGAGAATGAATACTTAACTCAAGGCAATGCATGAATAATTCATTCAATTTTTGTAACAAAACAAGCTTACATATGGGGTATTTATACTAAATACCACTCACTAACCCTGCACAAGATTGTGACAAGTGTCATGATCTTATGAAGTGTGATAAATGTCTCACCAACCTTGCATAGGATTGTGACAAGTGTCATGATCTTATGAGGTGAGATAAATATATAAAACATTGAAATAAAATTAACTAGATAAGGTGTGAAAGGAATAACCTAGATACACTAGTTAGAGAGATAGCCCTATTCACACCAACACCCCCCTTAAGTGCAACCTAGGGGTTTATTAAATCATGCAAAAAAAAGTATAGGTCCCAGCAACAAGGCCTAATGAGTTACCCATGTACACACTAATCCCCTCAAAACATAAGAGAAGGAGAAAACCCATAAAAAAAATCCCCCATGAGATAATGATGAATGAAGGTCAAGTGACCCCCCTAGAAGCAGTGTCTCGTACCCCTAAGTTTACAAATCATGGAAATTACTCTCAATGGAAGGTTTGGTATAGATATCTAAAACTTGCTCTATCATAGGACAATAGCATAGATTAATGACTTACTCCTAAATTAGCTCCCTGATGTAGTGCATATGGATCTTGATGTGTTTGGTCCTTTGATAATGAATTGTGTTCTTTGAAATCTAAATAGTACTCTGATTAACACAAATAATGACAAATGGCTATGAAATAGTGATGCCAAACTTAGTCAAAATATTTTAAATCCAAATAACCTCAATAGTGGCATTAACAATACCTCAATACTCAGCTTAAATTGAAGATAGAGCAATAGCATGTTACTTCTTACTCTACCAGCTAATGGGGCTAGAACCAAGGTGAAATCTATAGCCAGATGTGGACTTACGATCCTCAAAATTTCCAGTCCAATTAGAATCTATATATCCAACCAAGTCAAGACTAATCCCTAGTGCATAGTGGATCCCATGTCGAGGAGTGTGCTATATGTAATGTAGGATGCATTTAACTGCTTTCCAATGAAATTCATGTGGCTTTTGCATAAATCAAGAGATCATGCCAATTACAAAACAAATGTTAGGGTAAGTGTGCATTAAATAGATGAGACTTCCAACAAGTTGATGATACAAATTGGCATCAACTAGTGGAGTGGATCAATTCACCTCAAGCTTAATTGTATACATGAAGGGAGTTGATGTAGGCTTACAATCAGCTAGATTAAAGTGAGCAAGTAAATCATGAGCATACTTAGGTTATGCAAGAGTGATCCCAAAAGATGACTAAGTGATATCAATCTTGAGAAAGTAGTGTAAAAGGCCTAAGTCAATCATAGTAAAATGCTTGTGTAAAGTAGATTTGATGCTATTAATGATGGATGAAGAACTCCCAATAAAAATTAAATCATCAATGTAGATGACCATAGTAAATGGAAGGCATTCTATCTTAGAATGTAGATGGTGGGATCCTAGTGATAATGTGAGAAGCCAGTCGATAGAAGAAATGAGTCCATCTTGGCATACTAAGCTTGAGGGGCCTATTTGAGGCCATAGAGAGACTTTTGCAAGTGACAGACCAAGGAAGAGTCCTCAACAAAACCTTGTGCCTACTCCATGTAAATTTATTCTAGAAGATTCTTGTGAATAAATTTACTCTTCACATCCATTTGATGTATAGCCCAACCATGAGCTATAGCCATAGCAAGAGTAAAAAATTGAGTTTATCTTAACAACAAGTGCAAAGCTCTCAGTATAGTCAACACCAGGAACTTATGAGAAACCTTTAGTAACAAGGCATGCTTTGAACTTATCCATTGTTCCATCCACTGCATATATTGTTTGGTAGATCCACTTACAAGAAACCATCTTCCTTCCCTTTGGAAGGGGGACTAAATCCCAAGTGTTTTTTCTCATCAAGGATCTATATTATTTTTCTATTACTGAGTCCCACTCAGCATGACTAGATGCTTCCAAAAGATTATGGATCAGAAGCAAGGTAAATGTATACATGTTGAAGATGATGATGTTGTGATTGAGTCCTTCAAGTGTCTGAAGGATCTGCAACAAATGTACCTACTGATTGAAGAGTCTAATGGACCCATTGAGGTGATGATGAAGATGGGGTTACAGTATTAGCTAAAGATGGCCCTAGTAGAGGTGATGATGAATCATTTAAATCACTATCATTAAATTGCAATGTGGATGGAGGAGATGCAATGTTAGAGGCCAAGGGAGAAACTATCTCCTTAAATTTAACACTCCTAGAAATGAAAAACTCCTTTGTCTTTGGATCCAAAATTTTATACCCCTTGACACCATTGAGATAGCCAACAAAAAGACAATGTCAACTTTATTGTTGAAAAACATTGTATTTTTTTGAAGGAATGCATGCCAATGCAGGGGAGCCAAAGAATAAAAAATGTCTTACAATAGGTTTCCAAACATAAAAAGCTTCAAAAGGAGTAACACCTTACAAGGTTTTATGAGGAATATGGTTCTAAATGTGAGTGGCATAATTAATAGCTTCAGCCCAAACTTCTAGACCAAGAGAGTGAGCATGTATCATGCAAGTTGAAATTTCCTTCAAGGTACAATTATTCCATTTGATAACACCATTTTGCTAGGGTGTGTAGACAATAGAATGTTGAACATTGATCCCTTCAAGTGCACAAAATTACTAAAAATGATGATTCACATATTCTCAACCATTATTTGTGTAAATAATTTTGAGAGATTTTTTATATTTTTTTTAGCATGAGCCTTAAAGTCTATAAACTAGTTGAAAACTTCACTTTTTTGATGAAGGAAGTAGACCCAATAAATAGTGAATAGTCATCAATGAAAGTGAGGATATAATGGGTTTGATAAAAGATAATGTGGGAAATGGACCCATAAGATTAGTGTGAACCAATTCAAGGACTTGTGAAGCCCTCCAAGATGATCCTTTGTCAAAATTTTCCTTTAGATGCTTGTCGATTATATATCCTGAACATATTCCATTGGAAAATTGAATGGGAGGGAGTCCTTATACCATATCCTTTGACCTAAATTACTAAAGATAGTGGTAGTTGAGATGGCTAAACTTCTCATGCCATAGTTTACTCATTGAATCTGTGTGAGTGAGAAAAGTAATAGAAAGGGAATGATGCACAAAATGGGAAAATGTACATAACTAAGATTCATGATCAGATTTTCCCATTGCAACTAAGGCATTATCCTTGAGATCCTAAATTTCTAATGAATTAGGGAAAAACCAAACTTTATTTACATTCCCAAGAAGTGTGATATGGTACACTAAGAGAAGGTTGGCACATAAATTTGGAACATAAAGTACATCCAAAAAGGTGCCTTCTTGAATTACAAATGATCCACTTCCAATAACTTCCACTATTGTATCATCTCTTATGAGAATGTGAGGCAATGATCAAGGTTTCAATGAAGAAAAATGTTCTTGAGTAGAACCCATATAATGCTTGGCCTCAGAGTCAAGTATCTATTATTGAGAAGACTTTCCAGCTGCAACAAGTGCTTGACCTTTCCCTTTCTTAGATTGTGAAGAAGTAAAGGGAGATGACTCCTTTGTATAGGATGATGGCAAATTGATGTTGTTCTTCTTGAGAAAATGCTACAATTCATCAACTTGTTTACATGACAATGATACTCATCATGACCATATTTCTTGCAATATGAGCAAATTGGTTATCCCTTCTTTTGAAATCCTTTTGCTTCTTGTAGGATGTTGGCATTGCTGGTGTTGGATGTGAAGACTGTGGAGGTACTTTCTATGGCTTTGGCATGTGTTATTTCTACTGCTTAGGACCTTTGAAATGTTGAGGAGATATTTCCATTAATTCATGTGACTTAGAGGTTTTGAGAATACCAATAGTGAGAAACTTCATTTGCTCAAGCATTAGCATTTCACTAAATGAATCAAATGTGGGCATAACATAGGCTTGATCCATTGTTAGTCGATGAGTATGAAAGCTAGATACAAATGCAACATATTCAATAGGAATCTTACTAAGAGCATTGAAAATTCTTTGAGTTATGTGAGGAGTTTATTTACCTTAGTGACATAATCCTGATTATTGTCAAAATAAGAAGAATCAAGATTTGAAAGTTCATTGTTAATTTGATACCCTCAAACCTCATCTGTTTACCATATAATTTCTTAAGGATGTCCCATGCCTCCTTCAAATTTTTATAATAATCAATGTGAAACAATATATCTAAGTAAATGAATGTGCACATATAGCGAAGATATTTAGTGTGTTCAACTAACCATGTAATCTTTTCCTTGGGATCCATGGGTTCTAGAAATGTACCCTCAATGTAGTGGGTGTATCCTTTCCCTATTAGTGCACTCCATGCATGCAATTTACATGTATTGTTATTATATGGAGTTAACAAAGGAAAAGTAGGATTACCCATGGTAAAAGTAATGAAAATACACACATAATGTGGGAATCAAGATTCCAACACAACATCCCCCCCGCCCCCCGCCCCCCCAAAAAAAAAAAATTAAAATAAAATAAAAAATCATTAAATCAAGAATCCTCCCCAACCGAAAAGAAACTTAGTACTTTATAATTAGTGTGATTACAAATTGCACTTACAATAATGGATAAGTGGTAGATTATAAGTGGTGTACACTTTGGCAAAAGAAGGCGAGAATAATTAAGTGACAATTCTACAAAACAATGATATAAACTAATACCATATCTGTGAAGTACATAAAAAACCATGCACTTTAAAAAAAATTCACTCAAAATGGATTTTGGATGAGCCCAAACAGAGTCCCAAGAGGATAAAAATTTATGACACACTTGTAAATCTTGTGAAAAAGTACCTACTACGATAAAAATGCTAATAAAATGCATAAAATATCTACACCACCATGTACAGGGTGAAAAAATAGCCAAAATAAAAAAAATTGCTTGGAAATCAGAGGTCTTATGATCAAGATATGGTTGTTTGAAGTTGAACTACAATTTCAAGAAAAAAAACGTAGAGGGGGTCCATCCACCATGTTGCCAAATTTTGCAAAACTATCACTAATTTTAAAAATCCATCAACTTTATTAGAACTACTACTAGAATTGGTGATCCACCAGATCTAGAAGTTCATTAAGTTTTGAGTTCTCACCAAAGTTAGCGACCCCTATCAAATTTGACTAGATTTTTTGTTAATATAAATCATTTACCATGTGTGGAAAGATTTGAACCCCAACTAATTTTGATCAACAACCCAGGCATGAAAAATGTTGACAAATTTGGACAAAAATCAACAATTTGAATTTTTTTGATAGAACACATGATTTTTTTGTATTTCCTCTAGTTTTTTGTTTCTAACAAACCTCTAATTCAACAAACCATGAAATTTTGGGGATCTTTGTTTTTGTTTTTTATTTTAAAAAATGGTGGAAAAAAGTGGGGCATGGGAAATGGCCAAAGGCTTGGGGGAGGCCACGGCCTCACTCACCAAAGGCCACGACTTGTGTGAGGGCCATGAGCCTTAAATGAAAATTTTGATTTTTTTTTGGTTTACCATAAAAAAAATACTATTGGGTTTCTCTTTTGGTATTTTTTTAGATTTGTTTTTAAAAAAAACTTTTTGAAATGTTTCTTTTTATTATTATTATTTTTGTTATAATTTTTTTTTTCTTGAGAATATTAAAATAGATATTTATTTTTTATTTTTGACAATAATTTATGTTTTTTTGTCAAAAAAATAAAAAAATTACAATAATCTAGAAAAATAGAAAAAACCAGAATTTGAGAAATAGATTTGAAGGAGGAATTTTTTTTGGAAAAAAAATTATAATTTGAAGGTTAAAAAATGAATTTGAGAGAAAACTTTCAAATCTCACTTTTTTAATCTGCTAGATGTATGTAGAACTGCTACAAATATTCCCTGATGATGGATCCTCCAATGCTTAGCTAGAACAAACTAGGAGTGATCCAAGATGTTTGGATGTAACAATGAGCTCCAATGTGCTTCTAAACACCAAAAAATGACTTGAAATTGAAAAACTCAAAAGGAAGCTCCCCCTAGAATCTGATTATTCTTCTCACATATTTTTGATTCTTAGGACCACCCTTATAGATGCAAGAGAAGAGGATATGGACTATGAGAGAAATTTTTAGATTATAATCCCTACTAGGCTACCCTAGGTACCTTAATCCACTCTAGTACCATGTAATATTGGGGAAGAATCTAATAGACCTAGGGAAGCACTTAGATTAGGGAATGATAATGAATACTAAACTCAAGACAATGCATGAATCATTCATTCAATTGGTGTAACAAAACAAACTTACATGTGGGGTATTTATACTAAATATAGCTCACCAACCCTACACAATATTATGACAGGTGTCATGACCTTGTGAGGTGTGACAACCTCTCACCAACCTTGTAGAGGATTGTGACAAGTGTCATGATCCTATGAGGTGAGATAGATATATAAAATACCTAATTAAACTTAACTAGATAAGGTGTGAAAGAAATCAACCAAAGAAGCTGGTTAGAGAGAACCATGTTTACACAGGACCATAAAACTGAATAGGAAATAACCCTATTCACACCAACATTGGGGATCACAAAATCCATTATCCTTCCTCAATCAACCTCAGATTTCAAATGCCTAAATTTAAAATTTAAACATGTCAATTTTGTTCATTATGTTCTTGATAATTTTGATTTTCATTCTCTTTAATATTTGTTGGACTTATATCTAGTACTACATAAATCTATGAGTGTAGTGTATTTGAATAATTATTAGTCTATCCCCTTCTTTTAGTTATAGACTACCAAATTACCAAATCTTTATCAAATGGAAAATCAAGGACATTGTATCTAGTTGTATAGATCATTAAGAAATCCTCCTAGTTCTTCTCAAGCTGATTTATTAAATTTAAATTTAAAAATAACAATGTAATATTTGGTGACTCTAGTTTTAATGGAAAAACTCTAATACTTGGTTAAAAAAACATGTATTTTTATGTTATGTTTGATTAAGAGAACATGTCTATAACATTTGTAAAATATATTATAGAGATGCATAAGTATGTTATGGTATTCCTATGTTATTTTATACCAAACTTATTCTAGGTATCTATAGTGTAATGAATTATACTTATATCTATATTAGACCAATAGTTTCACTTCCGCTAATAGATTGGATAAATGATTAGAAAAATAGAGAAAATTGTCACATATGTAGTTGACCAACTTTCATTAATCTAATGGGTGATGTGTTGTACCAACATTAAATTTTTCTTTGGCCCTTCAATATGCCAACACCAATTCATTAAAAACTTGGGTAATATCTTAACCTCAATCCCCATAGTTTTAATTCCACCTCAACCACATTCAAGTCTAGAAATAAAATATACATTAGGTTTGAGAATTTGGGATGTGATGTCATTTTTATCATTAACCTCTTTTAACACTATCTTATTTTTTAAGACTTAAAGACATAACAATTTCAACTTATAATTTTATAATTGTAATTTTAGTTATTTAAGTTTTTTAGCCATTAAAATCATATAGAAGGAAGAGCATGTTTGTTTTACTTAGTTTTATAATGGTGTTAAGGACCACTTTTGACTTAGGACATAATAAACTTAAGGTAATAACTATATTTCATTTAATATGGTTTATTAATCGAAATAAAAAAATATTTGAAAAACCATTATTGATTATGGTTATGGTTAAGATATTTTAATAGTATTTATTATATAGTTTATAATTTTAAAACTATGAAAATGTTATAAATATTTTATTCGGGTATGTTATCCTCACTTATCATAGTATACTACATAGTATTAATTGAGTATAAATTAAAACATGAACCAAACCAAAAATCACTTGAGAAATATGGAAATAAGAGCCAACATAAATTTATAATGACATGCTACAATTTCTTAGTGAAAGTTTTGATGCACCTTGGATCTTTATTTTTATGATTGTATAATAACAATGATTCTATGAAGAAACACATGTTTCTAACATGTTTATAGGGGTTTTTATAAGATTTGGGAATAATATGCAAGTCAAGTAATGAACGATACACTAATTAAATATCTCAGTTATCACACACACACACACACACACACACACACACACACACACACACACACACACGTGTGTGTGTGTGTGTGTGTGTGTGTGTGTGTGTGTGTGTGTGTGTGTGTGTGTAATATTTCAAATAATATAATATAACATATGTTACATAGTAAAGCCTATAGATGAGGTGATCTATTAAAGGAAAGATTTTTGATTCTATCCAAGTATTTTATCAATCTCTTGATATATATTTTATGACTCTACAACTTAAAATAAGAAAAAACGAAATGAAATCAAGTAAGAGAGAGAAAAAAATAGACATGTAAATAAAAATAGAACAATGAAAAGGACAATATAATCACTATTATGACTAAGAGAAACTAAAACAACAAACTAACATACTCATTATTCATTTCCAATTATTATAATTTAATGGTTAATATTATATTAGTCTTTTGAGAGATTTATAGAGGTTTTTACTCAATTTATACTAAGTACTACACATGATCTTACCATATGTATTGCACAAATATAGTCATGGAGAACCATATTTTTGGGACATGAAAGATAACGAAAAAAAATATTGATTTCAACCACTCCCTCAGGCTCATCATGAATATTGATAATGTTACATACATTTATTTAATGATTTTGGCAAGGTTGAAATATGATCCACTATGCAAAAACAAATTAAAAAAATTAAATATATTAAAATAATAATTACTAAGACATTAAAATCCATGTGAATTTCCATTATTGTTTAATAAACCATTCAAACATAATATTTTATAAGAAATAAAATAATTCCATGTATATATGACAACCACCTAAAATAATATCAACATACTTCAAAATATCATGACAATAGTTCATAAGTACTAATTATCAATAGAAATTTCAACATAAGAATTTAACTCGAGTCTACATCAAAAACTAAATCTATCATATGAGCACCATTATCATTAAAGTAATTAGTATAATTCATATAAGTAGTGGGAAGTTAATCAAGTGGGTCAAGGCCCCTTTAGAATCATCTACCTCCAACTTAAACTTTTTTAACATAGTGACCTCTATAGGTTGTGCTTCAGGGGTATTAGCATGTTTCCTACTAAAATAAGCAAGTTTTTTAGGCTCAATGGATGAAATATTTGTTAAGTGTAAAAATTCATTTGGATATATATTTTTATTTAATTCAATAATATTTCTAGGTGGATTAGGTAATGGATTATTATGCTCATCAGGGTGAATGGTAGTCTACATGTGTTGAGATGATCACATGGAGTGCCTCATGTGCAAGGACAATACCTTCAATGTGCTCATCTATGTCCTCCATTTCCATGTAAATTAAAATATTTAGAAATAAAAGAGTGTATAACAGTTAAAAATGTAGGATAAGTGACATTTAAATTCAAAGAAACATAAGCTTCCTAGTTAAATGGTCTAGGAAATGTGTTAGCAATCCTACAACCATGAAAAATTGACTGCCTAGAGAGATACCCCATGAAGGATTGCCCTCACTATGTTGATGATCATCATGAACCAAAAAATATCTACTTGAACCTAGATTACAACCTGACATCTAATAAATTATGATAAAATAATCATTTTATACAATTGAGATCCAACACTTCTTGATTTTCATGATCATAAAAATACAATGCATCAAATTGTTTAATTTGAAACAAAATAAAAATAATACTTATATAACCATAATTATGCATAAAAATTAATAATTCCATCCTCTTTATAAATATATTGAAATAACAACTACCATCTTAATAAAAGCAAGGATTATTATTTCAAAATCCTCATGGCACTTTTAAGAAAATGTTAAATAAACCATAATCAAATATATGAAACTTAAATCCATAAAAATACCTAGCCATATGAGTTTCATATATATATTTAAAAAAATACATGTAATTTTATATTCAAAAATATGAAACCAATATTTATAAATATGACTGTCCCAAATAATCAAATATGTATTTTGAACAAAATTTCCTCAAACATTTCATGAAAATGAAGACAAACCACTATTTCAAATTGATCATTTATATACTTTGCATTATATTTAACAAGCTTTTTCAAAAACCTAATTTTAAATTTTCATGTGTGTATGTTTATATGAGAAGGATTATTGTCACTTTGAGTTGTACCCTTTGATGAGGTGTTTTAGGTATCCTCAATCAATTGATATAGTGGGAACTATGTAAGGTTATGGGTTGCCTAAAACTAAAGAGAACCTCTAAATGGGGATGGTTTCGTTGACACTACTCCTATATTATAACTACACATACTCAACTTGTAATGGAAAGAGAAAGATAAAGATGAAAATAAACATATAAAGGGTGATGCACGTAATTTTAGGTCTTCTCTTATGATCTATGAGTTGAAAAAAAAGTTAAACAAGTCTAAATATAATCACACAACTTCAAATAATTATCTAAAGTAAATAATTGAATATGGAGGTTATAGTTGGTACAATAATTAAAAGGGGTAATCAAAAAGCCTAAAATGAAGAACTAATGAGAGATTCCTAGTTTTAAAATTTGCATAACCACTTAATACACACCATATGACCTTCAAAGAGATAACTTACTCATAAACATGCAATAATGAAGAGGATAAATACAAGGAGATTGAGAATCAACACTTTTATTCATCAACAAATCATCTCAAGTACACTAAGTATAATATGAATAAGGAAAAAATAATTTTGCATTCACTTAAAATCAATAATAAAGTCTAAATTTTGAAAAGGCTTCACCATTCTAACTTGGAGGATGCTTTACAATGTCATTCAAGGCCAAATTTATCTAGAAAAGAAGGAGAAAGATAGAGGGAGGACATGGAGAAAGTCCGTCATGGTTGTCATCTATCACAAAAATAGTTATAATAACAAAAGTAGGTGGAGAAAAACTCCTATAATTTGTCTTGAACATGTGTTAACATGGACCATTGATGATCTTATGATATTTGGAATAAAGGTGGATTTTCATGTTTTATGACTCAGCTTCCTTCACTTAAAACCACCTTTTCTTGGAGGAGAAGTTACAAGTTGTTAGTTTGACACATTAAATACCTAACCTCCTTGGAAACTTCTTATACCATTCATGGGTATTGAATGGATCTCTCACCTTGGTTAAGGTAAAATTAAGCTTAAACATATTCTCATAATGTCCTTTGCCATTATAACTAGCAACTAATTTGAAGAAGGTTACAATCAATCATGTAATAGGTGTTCCATATAGCCTTGAGAGATGAATAGGAGTTTTATCCATGTTTCATGACATTAATATTGAAGTATAAAGTGTTTTAATTCTTCTTATTATCCTATAAAAGTGTTTCTAACTTTATAAAATCTCTAAAAGTTGGTAGGGACTTGTACTTGCCTTCAAAAGTCCTTAACATCAAGAAGTTGACTATGTATAACCTCTTCAACTTTACTTGAAGCCATTGAAATTGTTTTTTCATGAACTATATATGTTCTTAATATATAAATTTATGTACTTACAATAGTGTCATTATTATTTTTAATGTCATTGGTGACCTTGATAAGGTCTATAACCTTACTTTTCTATGGAACCAAGAAGGCAGTGTTCACATGGCCTAGTCTACTAACTCAAAACTTGTCTAATCATCATGAAAACCTCTCAGAATGACTTATAAAATATCATTATACATTTTTATACCATTTGGATCCTCATTTGATTGATTAGTAAGACATTACTTACTCAAACACCTACAAATTAACATAAATAGGTAGTTTTAGGCATCTTTCTTGTGTTATTTCCCTTCACACATGCCATATTTTTATATACCAATCATATTTATAGGAAATAACACAAGTGATATCATTCAATGGTATAAATTAAATATGATTGGTATCACTTAAATAACACCTATGTTTCCTATAGATATCATTCAATGGTTTTAAATACCAATCATATTTATTAGTATCACTTAAACAAACAATTTATTTCATCAATAGTTTAGGGTTTGTAAGGTAGTTTCTATGTCTTCTACTTCTTAGCAATCATTCACAAACCAAAGGCCTCAAATATATTTAATAATGTATTGAATTTTTAGTACATATCCTCATTAATATTACCTAATATCACTTGGTCCTCATTAAACCTCCCACATAAACAAGATGACCTTCTTAACTGTGTAGGCCTATGTGTGAAGGTTGAAGTTAGTATTTTGAGAAAAAAGACTCAAAATTGATTGATTTTGGTTTGGAAATGTCTTATTGAGGTATTAAAAATACCCCATTATGTATCAAAATTATTAACTATGTTATTAATATCTTCAAAATTCCTAAAATCTACTTTGACTTATAACAAGGGTTCGTAGGCGTTATAGCAATTTTGACCCTAATGGTCTCTTTTTTATGATTTATTCTTGTGTCAAAGGAATCCAAATAGTTTATATCCTTATTAAATGTCTATTATACCCTATATGACTTATCAAACCTTAATATTCACCCAAAAATTACACTTTCCTTCCATGAAATTACTCACAGACTTGGCATAGTCAAGTTGAGCATATATGTTCATATTGTTCTTTTACTCGTTTGACCTATAGGTGACTTGTTATGAGTCTAAGAAATTATAAAAATAAGTATATAATAGTTGAGGTATCTGAATATACCTTATTTAATGTTTCCATATTCTTCTCATTCTTTTCAAACCTCAATCTATATACCATATTGTTCTAGAAACCATGCATATCAAATTTCTTACACATAGCTGTGTGCATTCTACCAGTAAGGTGTCCATGGAATATTTGAAAAACTTGTTTGATAAACTTAATAAATTTTAAACAAATAATAATCACCAATAAGAAACTAATATATTATTGTATTCATTAGGATTTAGTCTCAAATGCAAAATTATTATTTATAGGATTCTCGTAGGCGTAATACACCTATTCTTCTGGTGATATTGACTTAATATAATGGCCTCATTTTTTAAAATAAAAATAAAACACTTAAAAAAAATATAATGAGGTATTTAATACTTTATGTGACCTTAAAACCTTATGTTCAACAAAAAAATGCCTTTTATCTTTGTTTTATGTAGATAATCTTGTAGGTGCCTCTCTCTCAAGTTTGAACCATTCCAAACAAGATATTTGACTAACCTCCTTGTGTTTGGTGGTATTAAATGGTTATATGAATAATGAAATGTTAATTTTATTTTTTTTAATCCCTTTATCATCTAATAAAACAAAAAGTATTTTTTATGAGTCTTTTAAACTTTATTGCAGGCTTACACAATCCATATGTATGTGTATGATCACATTCTTTTTTTATCATTTTTATCATGCATGATTATGGAGGAGATTGAGGTTTTGATTTAGGTTTATCAATAATGTAATAAAATTAATAATTTATTATAATCCTATTCATTATTCATAGGATTTCACTTGTTTCTTCAACACTTTGAGTTCTTGGTCAAAAACATTAGGCTTAATGACCTTATTGACCTACCACCTACAACTTATATCAGAGATGATATCTGAAGGACTTGTATAGATATTAAATTATATTAAATTTTAATAAAAAATTAATTTTAGGTTCCTCAAACTTAATTTTAGGTGCATTAATCATCAATCATAAAAATATTTGCCTACATGACGTCTTCTTTTCTTGTGGTCTGTATACATGGATTATTCCAAAAAAGACATTTTGGGGATGAGAAAAATCTAGTTTAGCATGGAATGGAAATTATGATACTATAATAAATGTATCTAAAGTTATTTTTCTTATTTCAAAAGCCTCAACACTCTTTAAAAGTGTCAATAATGCTTAACCTCATTCTTTCTCAATCCTGCAGACATGTACATTAACATTCCACTCTTTTTCCAAGTGAATATTATTTGGGGATGGAATAATAGAACTTTTTGGATCTTTAATAAATATTAACACCATGTACATATTATTTAAATAACCTTTAATTTAAAAACACCTCATAGTTCTCATAAGCATTGACCATCATGGCCAAAATAGTAGAACCATGATATTTATTGCTAATACCAACATAAATCTTGGAATTTTAAGTGTAGTTTGATGTTGCAGGTCTAAAAACCCTCTTAATAGATACTCCTAAAAAATTTCATGAATTTAATCATAACATACATTTCATTTCAAAAAGAGAATAGTTGGGTTTAGGAGGGGTTTAGTGAGGTTTAACTTCTGAATAATGATTCATAAAGCTATGCCTCCTAATACTTATACTAATGACATGAATTTGAATGAAATAACATTGGTTAGCATCCCCTAAATTAATTTTTTTAGGAACATCTTCTCCTTTATGAACCAACCAAACTAAAATGACATTTTTGGTCTTGTTAATGACCCAATGGAATGTTTGGTTTTATATCTTTTTTGGATCTAAAAATATTTTATTTGCATGGTTTGAGCTTGGGGAATTTGGAGATAGCCTTGGAGATGATTTTAGGTTTATCCTTAACTTTAAACCTTACAAAATGAGACCTCCACATGCCCATTTTCTTAAATAAACTTTCTTATCCTATCAGAATACCCTACTAAAACAATGAACTAAGAGGCTACAAAGTTACTTTTGGCATGTACAGTGGTCATGTAACATACAATAAGTATCCTCACCTTGGTTGCCCTACCAATTATTCATTATGACTTTTTTAGACATTAAAAGGATGAGAAACAAAGTTTCAAATGTGTTCTAACATTGGAAAAGGAATATTATCACACTTTGACTAAGGTGTAGGGGAAATAGAGCCATAATATGATCTTCAAAAATGTCTAATAGCTCAAAAACTCTTTTTAACCTATTGACATTATATTTGAACCTCACACTTTGTGTTTATTCAAGGATATATTTTTGACCAAATTTGAATTTTAGTCAAATTGGGTCAACCCCTACATATTGAAAATTTTTCAAAGGTTCCTATATGTCCTAGAGGGTCTAATATGTGTCTAAACATCTTACCTATCCCTACTGTAGCCTTTGTCTAAGCCTAACTTCCTTGTACTTGTCTATTGAACCAAAGTAAACTCTAGTAAACCCTATTAAAATCTTCAAATTATCTTTAAAATGTTATAATGTGGTCATTTAAATGTTTTAAGGTGTTCTTAGGTCATAAATTTATCCTTCACCATGTTTCATATGCAAAAAGGGCTTGTTGGTAACATTTTTAGCTTATTTAATGACTTGTACAGTTTGTCAAAAACTCATATTTATCACCAAGAAAGTATCTAATGTGAAATAAGTTATAATATGTCAGGAGGTAGTCAGATTCAATTCATTAAGTAGTTTCATGCATGAAAATAGGGAAAACTCCTCAAAATCAGCCCCTTAATGGCACTTGTATAGACTTGGGAAGTCCACCTTCAACTAAAAACATGGGGATGTTCCTCTTTGTCTCCCTAAAGTCTTTACCATGCTTGGTTTATAGAGAAAAGGTCAGATGGATCAAATTTTGGTTCTATTTCTTCTTTCTTACCTTTGCAAGCCAAGGAGAGTCAACTTTGCATGCCTGGTACAAGTTGTATAGGTGAGGTTGGGAGGATTGATCTTGGGGTTGAAATAGGTCTAAGTTATCTTAAAATCCATGTAAATAAGTTTTAGTTTTATGGATCCTCCTCTATGAACCATTTCTATGAAGCCAAGCAACTTTTTATGCACTCACATCCATGAGGAGTCACTGTTTGAGCCCATTTTAAAACACTTTACTTTGATTTGATGGATTGGTTGTGTTAAAGTGTTTATAAAGGTTGTATAATTAATATCCATAGTTTTTTTCATTGTATTATCAATTTTGGAGACCCTAAGAACTCAATGAGCCTTTTCTAGGCTTGTTTGTGTTTGCCATTGTCTGCTCTTCAACCTATAGGCAGGTGATTTCCACATAGAGGAAGGCATTTTGAAGTTAAATTAAATTTTTTATTGATGTAGGTTATCCATTTTAGTATAATAAATGCATTTTATGTGTTAGGATGCTTTTAAACAAACATATTAGTGCTCAATTCCATCCTCTCTACCTTATAACTTAGAATTTACATCTACAAGTCCCTGTTAATGTCTTGATGACATATGGAGAGGTGGACATGTACTCCGATTGATTATCATTGTCAAATGTGAATTTATATACCAAAGGAAAATACATAAATTTCACATTTATAAGGGTTTTATAATTTTCATACTATAGCTCACTATGGTGTATCAGGTATCCACCTATAAGTGGCCTAAGCAGAGAGTATGGAGATCATTTAGTGACCTTGAAGCACTTAAATAACTCTTTATTTGACTTGATATTATGGAATATCTTGTATGTAATTTTTTATAAAGGTTAATTTATAAGTTAATAATGAAGTATATCTTCAAATATGATAATACTGAGACTTAGAACCCTGATCTCTTTTTTGTCAAGACATAGCTTCTAGCTCTTTTAGATTGATTTTATAGCAATGTTATATTGACCTTTGGTCACTTCTTGATCATTATATTTGTATCCTCTAACATGGTCAATAGTTATGAATTTTTTTAAAGGAATATACCTAAATGAAGTATGTTTTTTAAGACCTCAAAGGTGGCCCCAAATGCACTGAGAGTAGGTAGAGAGGTCTATAATTTCAAGCTCAAAAGGAGGTCTTATCACTCAATGTTGAAAATTAGTCATAACTTCATGTTCAAATGATTTTAATGGATGAAAGTGATGTTAAAATTAAAGATCACAAAAAATATATGATTTTCATGTGTTTATCCCACACACTCACCCTCAATCTATATAGATGACCTCTATAAGCACCTACAATAGGTTATGATACAGTCAACTCAAGTTTGATGCCTTTCAATGTTTTTAGATCCTAAAAAGTGAAGTGAAGGGTTGATTTTTCATTGTGGTAAAATTTTAAATTAAATTAAGATCCAAAATAATTATGAATAAACTAATTAAGAGCATTAAACATCTACAGGTAGGCCTAAGGGTAGGAGTCTCAGTCATGGTACAAGGTAACTCAATTTGGAACCCCAAAAGTTTGTAAATGCACTACAAGGTACAAAAATTTCCAAGTGGTTAATGTTTTTATATTTCAAGAGATTCATGGAGGTCTTTTATACCATGATCAACCCCAATGCAACATATAAATAGGGTTTCCAAGAAGAATAACACAACCATGTTGGAAACAAGCTTATGATTCTAAAGCATGAAGGGTGCATCAAAGGGCATAAACATAATGGACAACTTGTATAATGAATGAATAAATATTTAATATTTCAAAAATATTTAAAAAAAATAGTATTAGGCCTCAAATCATGAAATTGACACCTACAGGTGTGACTGTGGAGGTCAATACAGTTACAGTCAAGGATTGGAGGGTCAATCTTGGAGTGTAAGAATGTGAGGAACATATGAAATTTGGAGAGATTATTGAATATTAGAAATTATTCATGTTTATTAAAAAAATTTAATGAATATATTATGATACATCTTGATCAAAAAAGGATATTAAATCACACTTACACAATTCATGGTCTAATTTCTTATAAAGTTTACCTTGGAAAACTTAGTCTTGGTTTTTGAGGTATTTGGAGGGTCAACTAGCTGAGTTATGAGCTCAATTTTTGTATAGTGCATCCTTGGGAGGTTTATAATCCCTTCCAATAATTTTTTTGAGGATAAAATAGGGTATGTTTTCCCTATTTTATCTCAAATAGGGGGAACTTTCCCCTTGTACAAAAACCTACAATCTGGGAGTATGGGCTAAGATAGTGAACTAGAGGTCAAAGAAAGTTGTAAGGAGGATTTGAAGAGTTAAAATATATCCAATAAAACAAGAATAATCTTTTAGGGAAGATGGAAATCAAATAGAGCATCCTATATCCCTAGGGTTATAGTTATGCATGAGTGACACCCTTAGGCCTTGAAGCTAAATGGAAGATCGTGTTCATCTCCAATCTTGGAAAATATTCCTACTTGATTCATTCATGTTTTTAGAGGTCAAATAGATGTGTATGATCTATATAGATGAAACTAAAACATAAAAATGTCATTTTGAATATTAGGTTATAGGTAAAATTATATAAATAAGGTTTAAGCCTAAGGAAAATGGTGGGTCAATTGCATTTATAGAATGATATGATCATTCCAATGGTATGAAACATGTTTTTGGGATGTGTATTAATGTGTTTGAGATTTTTATTTGTAGATAAATCCATCAAGAAGACATTTATTTTTTTGAAATGCACACAAGGTTATGAAAACTACTAGAATGACTCGAATGGATAACTTGAAGTTCTCGTACCTTTCATGAATTTTGCATGGTGGCTCAAGCTATTTAGGGATGTTAGAGAGGGTCCTCAAGAAGACATACATGGAATATTTTTAGAATTCTAATGTCTGGTCTTTATGAACAAATGTTAAGACCTAAAACCTCTCTAAAACCCTTAAAAACCCTCTCTTAGACCTGATGTAGGAAATAAGGAAAATGGAAGGCCATGTAATTGAATTTAATATATAGAAGACTCTTTAGGGCTCCTCCTCATGCAATTAAGTTGTACCCTACCTATATGGATTGTGTACAATAGAGCTTGTTTTTATAGATTTGTGTGTTTTTTCAAGCATGAATAACTTTCAAAAGATATAACCACCATTGGGAGAGAGATTAGGACTTATCATAAGTCCTCATGTATATAGATTGAGATATCTAATATCCCAAGTATGCCTACCATCTCCTTCATCTCATCCAGTCATAATGAACAAATAGTGAACACTTAGTGAAAAAGGTGAAATCTTAAATTAGGAAGCCTTTTAAGGATTGATTCATGAACTTGATGACATGGAAACTCTTGACAGGTGTCAGTATTCCTTGTGCATGGATCATATTGAAGAATTGGAAGTATTGTGAATTCCAAGTGTGAGAGGTGCATGAGAATGAGTCATTTACAACTGTTGAAGATGATTAATCATGGATACAAGAATATGGAT
This sequence comes from Torreya grandis, assembly GCA_037957365.1. Taxonomy (NCBI): domain Eukaryota; kingdom Viridiplantae; phylum Streptophyta; class Pinopsida; order Cupressales; family Taxaceae; genus Torreya; species Torreya grandis. The sequence continues at coordinate 606,589 of JARHVA010001559.1, read as the reverse complement.
GATGAGGGACCATTAAAATTCATGTAGGGGATTTTCAATAACCCCTCCCCCTCAGATCGATCAATGAAACCATGAAAATAGTTTCTAATGCAAGCAAGAGATAATCTACATTGCATATGGAGGAGTTAGACAAGTTTGAGGGACATTTTTGCTTGTTTTCATTATATGACTTTTCTCATTCTAGTTTCCATGCTATTGTAACTCATTATCCTTTCTTGACAAGTGTCTTAGTGACTCTTGAGCTTCACCTTCTCTCTCTCTCTCCTCTCACAATTTCTATAAATACTAGCCTTTTTGACTATTGTATGGATCTCTCCACCTGATTATGGTGAAACCCTACTCAAATTTGGATTTGAACTAATAAATAAGCTAATTTTTACCTCATTCAAGATTTCACTAAGTGTATTTTATGGTTGTTGGTCTTTTGCAAGTGTATTTTGCTTACCTTCACATGTTACTCTTCCTTGTGCCTTATGTGGTTTTGAAAGCTATCTTTTGTAGGTTAGCAAGAAGTGTCTAATATGGATTGTAGGTATAGTGAGTAGCTTATTCATTAGTGTTTTTGGAAGACCTATTATCTAAGTCATTCTAGCCTAGACTCTTTCTAAGACCCCTTACTTGAAATATTGATGTAGAAGAGGAGTGTCTAATTGGATGAAGTGTGTGTGTAGGCTTCTCTTTGGTTCCAAGTGCATTGTAAGTGGTGTGAGTAGACCATATATTTGGTGTATCATCTCCCCTAGATTATATTTTTTTTAGTTATCCTTCTCCTTTTTCACCTCACAAAAATTTTTAGTAGGTTTTATCTATAGTGGTACATCAAGGGAACTATCCCTAATCTAAAGATCCACCTCAAATTTGGATCACCCATAGCCTTGAGGTGGTTCCATTGTGCCACTTGAACAAGGAGAGACTTTTATCTCTTCAAACAGTGAAATTTTTTTTGGCACACCTATTAGAAATAAATAGTCCATTCATTAAGGACTTTTGGTGTTCTCCTTCAGATATCAGCCTTTGGAGGCAATTCCACTAAGTACCAATAGTAATTCCAAGAATAAATATATTGGTTAAGTAGTCTAGGTACTATAATTAAAGTTGTTTTCTAGTTATGTACACATATCATGAATGATTCATGGATTATTTTGATGTTGAATTTATCTTAACACAACTTAGTGAGACATATCCATCTTTTCCCATTCTCTCTCAAATGAACAAGTCCTTGGCCAATCTTGTCTTGATCCCTATCAATCCTATGTTTCCTATAATTATCCATATCAAGCTTGTGCTTCACTTAGTTCCTCTATAAGTCACTCCATTTCAAGTTTAAAGAAGACTCTCATTGGCTAAAAAGACTATATGTTTGACCTTGATACTAGAAATGGTTGTGGTCAAGTCATCCCTAGTGATTGTGTCAAGAGTGTGAGGGATGCTTTAGAGCTAGTCAAGAGAGAATTATGCCCATTGAGATAGATAATTATCAAGGCCTTATGAGTGAAATGCTTGATGTTTGTGGCTTTATTTTACACATAGAAGAGAGATTGAAAGCTCATGAACCATCTTAGTCTTAGCTGCTCCAATACACTCCACATAAGCCTTCAATTATGTAAACTATACCCATTCAAAATGCTAATCCAATCATGCTTCAAAATGCCTCAAGTAATTCATCCAATCCCTAAAGTTTCCCTTCTTAGAGGTTCATCCAAGAGATAAACCAAAAGAATGAAGACACCATTATTGAGCAAGTTGATCCATCTCATAGCCTGATTGGGGAATATTATGAGAGAATAAAGCTGATGTTGGAGGCCTATCTTGACAAGGAGATTAAGTTAGCAAATGAACATTTGACACAATACATCATGGAAATATAAAATGAGGTTCTTAAGCCTAATTTCCCAAGTGGGAGAAAAGATTCTAAGCCCAAGGAAATCCCAAGTTTCTTAAGCCTATCATTTACTCCTCCATTTGTATCTCAACCTAATGAAGAATCTTATAAATCTAGTTTTCAAAGATGGAAGGAAGTAGTTGTAGCATGTGGAAAGAAAGAAAAAGGATGTCTAAGTGGAGAAGTTGGAAGTGAAGAGAAGACTAAACCTACTCAAATCCATTCCACCCTTCCTCAAGAAGCCTTTTCCCCTTCATCTCAACTTCTTCCTAATTCCTTTCCTAATGAAGATCCTATTTCTCCCTAAGAGAATCTATTCCAAGAAAACCTTGCTAAAAGAATTGAGGAGTTAGACCTCAAAGTGCTTAATCTCTAATCTATTTAAGGGAAGCTTAAATCCAATGAATCAATTGAATCCATATTTCCACCTCCTCTAGCTGATCCATTCTACCCTCCTAATGGTGAGGAATACATTGATTCTTGGGAGCCTTCTTGGGCTAAAGTTCCTAGTTTTGAGATGCCTAGTATGGGCATCACTAAGATGGAGAATGAAATTTTAGAATGGCTTGAGGATGAAGATGAGTTGTATTATTGTGGGGAGAATTAATAATGTGATGATATTGAAGATGATATTTTTTATGTTGAAGAAGAAGCTTTGGAAGAGGTTATTTTGGATTCCAAAGAGGAAGAAGTTTCTCTTGTTTTTCACCTTCATGATGTTGACCAAAAAGAGGATGATGACTTGGGGCAGATATTTGAGGACATTTTCAATGAAGTTGAAAGCCCCAAGGAGCCTAAAATTCCTTTGGAAATGAATACAAGAGATGGTAAGCAAGATGAATTATTTGAATAAGAAGACATGGGGCAGACCTATATGCAAATGTTCAAGGAATATGAGGATTGTGAGAAGATAAAACTCCTAAAAAATAAGACCAAGATGTTGAGAAGTAAACATGTGTTGAGAGGTATCACCATAAAAAAAATCCAAATCATGATGGACCAATCTATGATGACTATGAAGATTTTGAAGATGACTTGAAGATTGATCCTAAAACCACATTTGAAGCTACTCCTATAAACACCAAGAGGAAGTTTTAAAAATAAACATTCCTAGAATGCCATGACACAACACTTCTTGGAGGATTTGGAGAGTTTACAATAAATGAGAAGAGTAGTGAGGTCTTATATTTTCCACAAGCTATCTCATGCATAGAGATGCAAATTTTCCATGATGAGACAAAGGGAAAATAGTATGATGAATTTTTCCAAGGTCAAGAATAGTTCATTTACCTTGGATACTTGTTTGATATGACTCCATCAAAGGACATTCCAAGCCATGTAACAAGGGAGAAGCATGAGTCATCTAGTACTACATTCATAAAAAAGCATGATTGGCATCCTCATTCATCTCATGAATAGGGAGATTAAAGGTAATTTTTTTTGATCTAGGAAGGAAGGTATGTTTAGTTATATGTACATAATTATTTTCCTTTTGTTTGTGTCTTGTGTTCCCTAAGTGCTTAGTAGCATAAGTGTGCCTTGGCTTTGTGTATTTCCTTAGTCTTGGTGTGTGTTGTCTTTACTTTGTATGTTTTGAAGTCAATCAACTATCTTGTTTCTCAATTTAAGGTCTTATACTATTGTTTCAAATTTCATCCAACTCCCTTTTCCTAATGGATGGGATAAGACTATTGGTCCTTAACATAAGCAAGCATGCTAACCCTAATAATTGCCAAAAGTGTTGACCAAATTTGAATATTAGTCAAATTAGGTCAACCCATACATATTGAAACTTTTAAAAAGGTTCTTATATGTCTTAGAGGCTATCATATATGTTTAAACATCTTACCTATCCCTGCTCTAACCTTGGACTAAGCCTAGCTTCCTTGTACTTGTCTAGTCAACCAAAATCAACTATAGTCAACCCTAGTCAAACATGGTAAAAGGTTAAAATTAACTTTAAAATTTCATAATGTGGTCATTTAAATGTTTTAAGGTTCTCTTCAGTCATAAATTTGTCCTTCACCATGTTTCATATGCAAAAAGGCCTTTTAGTCACATTTTTAGCTCATTTAATGACTTGTACGGTTTATCAAATAGGCATAATTTTCACCAAACAAGTATATAACATGAAGGAAGTCATAATATGTGAATATGAGGTCAGATTAAGTTAAATAATAATTTTCATGAATGCAAATAGGGAAAAA